>OV121098.1:28365573-28880573 GCA_921293015.1 Phorcus lineatus | reverse complement strand
GGGGGTACTGTAGTTAATATAATAATCCATCTGATATTTGATATTGAATTTTGGCTTCATTAAAGTTTTTGTTGAGTATAAAGTTTTGACGCGCATCAGTTAATCCCAATTATCTAAAAATTCTTATTTTATCACGATTGAAATCCAAAAAAAATCAATCAATTGATTATACAATCTTAAGATTAAACGGGCAATAGCTTATTGTCATAAGGATTAGCAGCCAATTCTTTCGTCACATGGTCGCATGAGTAAAATCTTAAGATTCTGTTTAACTCAAGCACGTGTGGAACACCTACCCTGTCCAGTAGCACTGGTGACAGTGGGCGTGGCAGCATCGGTCCACTCGAAGTCACAGTTTCCTGCACAGCGGCTTGGCACGTTGTTAATGTCAACCATCACCTTAAAGGGGCAGTAGCACGTTTAATTGAATATTTATGTCCTTAAATTCCCAAATTAAAGATTATCTTTTTTATATCTATAATCAAATCATCTCATTACTCAACCCGTACTTCTGCAGGAAAAACATCAAGTTTCAAGCAAAGAATGCTGCATAAAAAATTTCGCGGAAATAATATATCCCTTTATTACTCTTGACGGAATGTTATAACTTATAATGTAGTAATGCGTTACCTGGGGCTTTGAATGAACGGTTCTCAGGACGTCCCCTTGTGCAGGATTGATCCACAGACTTCCGTCTTGCAATGTCTTCTGCACAGCATCTACGTTCTTCCCTACAAGTTTCGACTTGTCCAGCTGCAACACAACGTTGTCATTTATTCAACCCTCAACACAATTCGGATACTACCAAAGGTTTTAGAAGAATTTCCTTACATAGTGATGATGAGCTGTATTGTTAAATCTAGCCCACCGGAATCCGTTAGGACTTACCCAGAAGACTCTGATCGAGCATCGAGTGTTGGACATTTTGGAAAGAAAAGTACGGGACGTAAGCAGGTTTTATAGATTTGGTTTCCATGATTCAGAGTGCGTTTCTTTACGTGAATTATTCGACCTTCAACATAGTTTGGATACTACCAAAGGTTTGAAACAACGTGTTTACATAGTAGTGATAAGCTGTAGTAGTAATAGTGCTTAATATAGTGGTTGTTGAACAAGTAGTAGTTACGTGATGTAATTAAGTTTCCAACACCATTTCATGAGCAAAGTTTAAGAGCATAGAGGTAACCTTTCTTACACTTAACTGAGTCTTGACTTTAGTTTGCATATGATTAAAATACTTAACAAAGGAAAATTACCACTCATTTTAACAACTCCTCTCTCCTTTTGTGTATGTTTAATAGACTGTTAATCGCCTGTTAATCGCCTGTTTTGCATAACAGGTCAACCATCCCCCTCGTTCCTAGATCCGTTACCTTAAGCTTTGTCAAGTTTATCGTAGGGAAGTGAAGTGATTGTGCACGTTAGGTTATAAAGCACATGGTGAGTCATAGCCAGTTTAACAGCATTCTCTACACACCTCAGAATTGGGCTGGTCGCCAGGGAGAGTGAGATATGTTATGACGTAGTTGTAGTTGGCGCAGTCACCTTCCCGAACCACTTTCACGTCGCTTGCCGTGCTCAACGCATTCAACTCATCCTCGACTACCTGCGCCTCGGCAAAAGCAGGAATAGCTGAAAATCAAAATTTCGGACGGTTAAGTGTGGCCGGGGATTGTTTCCACAACATCGCATCATTTCATTCTTGTGAAATAATTTTACTATGTGTAGTTGGTTTTGAAATGTTAACTTATATTTCTGATAATTAGTACCCTCTTGTTTTAAAAAAAAATCAAATGTGCAACGAGAGTCGTGGGGTTCTCAGGAATGGGAAAGATCGATGTTTTTTACTTTTAAGGCAGATATTGAAATTCTTTTTTGAAAGTTGACGTGATATTTGAAAAAAAATAAGTGAGAATATTCTACGGCTGTCTCAATAGTTTTATATTCAACACAGGCGAGTCAGGATATCTGTATTTCCCAAGCGAGAACGAGTAAAAATCGATAACATGTTACTAAAGGACGGATATGAATTATTGAGTCATCTAGAATAGGACAATGCGAGACTGACGATGTAACCTATTGTAAAATGCTCAGGTGTTTATTCGAAATAGAACCCAACCATTCCCTAAAGATCGACTATACTAATATATTTTACATTTAAAATTAACATGTTTTATACGTCAATCTTAGTAAAAGTTCCTCACGTGCTGTGATCTCGCCATTGAATCCGATAGTCAGGGTCCCTTCCACGGGTCTTGTAGCTGCAAGGAAGCGGTTGACCGTCGCAACCAGATCGTTGATATTCGTCAATGTGTACTCGTTGTTGCTTTTCTGTAAAACAATTCACATACATGAACTTAAACGATGATTTGTCTTTGCGTATAAGAGTATGATCTAGTTAGACTCTGCTGAATACATATAAATAATCTATGCAAATTATAGGAGTGGACTTTAATGTTGTGGACCGATGCAAGATGGGAAAAAGCAAGCGAATTTGGCATACGCCGTACAGAGTTATGCCTTTCTGAGTGGGAGATGGACTGAAGTAATCATTTTATGATTATTTCTATAGAACTAAATCTCTATATAAAGGACAAATGAAATGTAAAATATTTCTTTCAAAAGTAGATCGAAAAAGGTTTGTTTTGCGTTTTCTCGATTTCGTTGTTCATCCCATGGATTGTTTGTTGAAACTGCCTTATATGAAACAATTGGCAGACGAAACAAAATGTGTAAACTCTGTTATATGAATGCTAAGAAGATGAGCCAAACTTCCTTTGAGACCGTCCCGTGTTTAAGGGTAAATATCTTAAACCATATCATAATATATAAATACTCGGTTATTACAAAATTGGTGTCAGTGTGAATAAACACAACTTCTACATTGTTACAGAACCTTGTAATTTTTAATGTCATGAAATGTTGCTTACAGAAAGAATACTGTATAAGCATATAATTTGAAAATGTCATCTACTCATGAATGTACTTTTGGTCTGTGGCCTTTAAGAACTATTAAATAGATTGATTAAATTATTCCTATAACCAACCGTTGTATAGAATCCAAGTTGAAACATAGGGAAGTTGTTTCCGCAGTGATGTGGATCTAGCGTAATTGTGTAGTTTCCCGCCGATTCTTTCACGACCTCAACCCCTCGAATTATGATGTCATTTGGTTTTCCTTGAGGCATGCGGCGGTCAACAACATCAACTGTACACAAAATTTTTAAAAATGTTCTTATTCTTTCTAAGCCAACACAAACGGTTACATTAGTTTTACAAAGTCTCAAATGTCACCGATTTATTACTCGAAAATTACATTCTCTTATCCGCATCAGACAGAGCGTCCTATTTACGAATTAAGAAGAAATATATACATGCAAATTGGAAAATGATAAAGTCAAAACACTAAAAAAGCTCCATAAATAGTGTACAAAATGTCTTATTGAATTCGCAACTATAGAAGTTGCATTCTTTTTCAATTGATGCAGTTTAATTAACTAATTATATATATATATATATATATATATATATATATATATATATTCTTCCGACATACGGTAGTTATACGTTGATCCCTTGGCGAGCACGGCCACACTGTCCACGTACAGGTGACTGGTTCCGTCTTTCCGGTAGATGCGCAGCTGATTGAGCTTGTAGGCCTTCTTGTCAGGCTTCCGGTTCTTGGCGTTTTCCAACAAATTCGTACAGCTGTACACCCACCCGTCTTCCGGGGTATCTCTGGGGAAGAAAAGTAAAATTTTCATTTTTTATGTTATTTTTATATTTCAGTTTTACATATGACATGACGCAGTAATTTACCTTTGTACACAAAAAGGAAATGTTCCTGGTTAGTGTTTATCAAAACGCCTGTCTGAACTGTACCGATTCCTCGGAACAGTATTTGTTAATTACTTCACAAAACACCCATTTTCTTCAGGCGAATGACCCATTTGATCGAAGTACGAAAGAAAATGTCACCACTGCTCACTCAGGGCTAATGTGTCTGTTATTATTTTGTTTATCTATAAAGATAAATGTAGCCCGCCAGAATCCTTAACGACGTATCCAGAACACTCTTATCGAGTTTCGATTGACGGACATTGTGGAAAGAAAAGCTACGGGACGATAGAGGATTTCAGAGATTTGACCCTCTATGATGAAGAGGGCGTTTCAAGGCTAGGACATGAGACGTACTCAGGTTTCTCAGGGGCAACCATCCACTTCCACACGCTCTTCCAGGTTTCACCATCATCTTCTAGATAGTAGAACTTCATATTGTAGCCCTTCACCTCCCCTCGATATGCTAGACAAACCTGTTATTAATATATCTTAATAATAACGACAATAATGAAAGCAGCAGTAATTATAAACTTATTAATGATAACAATGTGACACTTGTTTTGAGTATAATGGAATGCAGTATAAGAGTTTGAAGTAAAGACTAAAAATAAGACTTCAGAGTCAAATGGGATGAGTCCTGAGATGCCGTCTGAAAAGTCTGGGTTACTAATCACTGAGAAGATAATAGTAATAATAATGATAATAACTAACTAATAAAAGGATTGGTCTCAGGACTTCTGTATGTATTTATATTATTCCCATGGTTAAACATGAATATAAACATATTCAAATATCTGTTCATATTTCTCTTATGCCTGGCAAAGATTTGTTTAGCGCGAGTGACCGTATTTCGTTGTTTGTGACGTTGTACGTTATTCAATTATTATTGAAAAAAATCGTTGCAAGGGAATTGGGCTGTCTTCAGGCTATTTCTATGTGATTAAGGTGAAATAAGATGGGAAATAAACAAATATGTACGCTCGAAAGTGTCTCTTTTTACAAAACTCATGCAAATAAAATATCGTCACTTATTTTGTAAAAGTCTTACGATATACATCACGGGTAATAGTATATATCTTTTGAACTTTGAACAACGTGTAACGCTTCTCCATTTTTTACATTTCAACAGACATAGAGAAAAGCCCAGTGTTCAGAACTTACGTATTTGTAAAGAGACAAGTCTATGTAGTTTTCTTTCTCTTCGACGATGATCTCGGGGTTGAGCACCGAGAATCGACCACAAAATGGCGGCTCCTCGGAGGTCCTGGTTCCGTAATATGACCCACTTATCTCTTCTTCATAGTCCTGGAGGTACTTCCGGTTGCTAGGTTTACTAAAGTCTGCTGGACATCGAACTCCAAACATATCTAATAGTTCCTCTTCAACCTAAAACAGAATAAGCGTTCAGTCAGAATGTTATTTCTGCTGCTTTGGCTGTGTCTATGAATTACAAGGGTTCCTGTAAGGTCAAGGAAAGTCAACCCTAATATATACTCTAGATCTGGTATAACTGCAAAGTACACTTAAAATGTGAGCCGGAGTTAATATACCAATTACGTGTCAATCATCAGACCCCGATTCTTTTCTTGCTTCTGCTGTTGTTGTAAGGGTTAACACCGGTGCCTAACCTACTTGTGTCAATGAAATGCATTTTGTACAATCGTTTGTTTCGCTGCTTTGTTCTTAAAAGTTGAGAGATGAAAATCGGAGTGAACTTATCAATATCGAAATAAATAATTGTAGAAGCTCTTTTTATGGGCTGTATGAAGGAGTCACACGGTATTCTGATCAGCTATACCAACCTTCTAATGCGAGGTAAAGTCAATGTATCCGTTGTTTCATATACTTTGATATGATTATCAACGCACTGGGTGACTTAGTCAGTTAGCATTCAGACTTGCGTGTGATATCGGTGTACTTAAATATAAATGAAGGGTATATCAGTTTCTTGTGCTTTAATCATCCAAACACATGTTTGAAAGATGTACATATATACCTTTTTTTAAGTGAACGGGTACCTGCTACATCAGCGTTTTTGCAGTTTATCTATACAAACACGCTGATGTAGCATGATATATAGTTAAATGGACACTGTCTTAATATTTCACACCTTATCTGCCCCTGCTGTGACGGGTATCGGTCTGCTGAAGATGTTATCCTCCATACTGAAACTAAAATGAGTCAGGGGAGCCTTCCCAGCGGTGACTTCGTTCACAGTGATTGTAGCATCGGTCCTTTCACGGTCAACCATCTTTGAGGTCAATTCCGGCAAGTCGCCTGAAAATTTTGTGTAAGTAATCAAAACATGAAAACAACATAGATGTTTTCAAATTGCCACAACATATGTCCATATACAATCTTTATTCAAAGTTATCTTATGGAGATGGTTATGAAAATGGACACTGAGGTTAAGCAAAAGGCATTTCGTTAAGTCTATGTCAAAACAAAGGAAGAGAACCGATGAAACAAGAGCAGTACATGGGTAAAAAGGCACTAACTTTAGTTTCCTATCGATATTATAAAATCATAAAATCTACTAATCATATATCTGTTCACAATATGGAAAATATATGGAGAGTTGAAAACGGCATAACTGGTACATACTTTGAATTTACTTGAACAGAGAATACAAGTTGAAACATTGTTTATTAAGCCTAAGTAACTTTTTCGATTTCCTGAAAATAGAATTAGCCATGAAATTGGATTTACCATTCGCCCGTTCGTTTTTCTGACTTTTAACAGACTATGAGTATTTAAGAATTCATATATACCTCATGCAGACTCAATTGAATGTTGAATTAAACACTTTCGATCTTTCAGGATCAACCTTATAACCTGGATACGTACATGTTTACTATGCAACTGACATTGTAGGTTACCTGAGTGTCGATCGTTAGAAATATCTAGAGATTTGCATTAAATGACTGTACATTCGTTGTATTAACGAAATATTGGTGTGCGCTAGTACCTTTAGTAAGTAATTGTAGATGAATATTGACACCATTTCACAACTCTTTTCTAACAATGGTAAGACGTCATCATAGCTCATCTTGACTGATTGGGACGACATTGTTAATTGTTTAAGCAAGAGCAATATTTACCATATTTTGTGGCAAAAGTGATAGTATATGACGTGCCCCCTTCAATTTCCTCATCTGTGACAGAGACAGTTTCCAGACTGGAATCGAACATTGATAGTTTCTCCACGGCTTTCTTCACATCATCAGCAGAGGATAGTGTTGTGAGGGGTTCTGTAACAGTAGATAAATAATAATTGAATTTGAACTTGATATCACTTGATTCAAATCTTGAAACGAAATTCATGCTTGAATATACATGTTTTAGTGTGTATGCAATCAATAGTGAAGACGACCGTAATATATATATATATATATATATATATATATTTGAAAATAAAATACTTCAGACGAAGATCTATATATATATATATATATATAGATCAGTCAGAACAATCACTATCATCAGAAGTAGGGATCAAAGAATATATATTACTTTTATGCATGCCTCTTGCAGTCCTTAGAATTTATAAATAAAAAATAATAAAACCAATTTTTGTAAATATTCAGCCAACTGGAAAAGTATGCAAATTGAATTACAAGAACAAATAAGTGATCGCTATGTACATTCACATCTGTTGCTGTTAATACAGCATAATTTTATGCATTTTCTGATCACTTTTCTTATCACACTTCCTACTTTACTGTTAGAAGTTATGATGAGTAGAGAAACTTGGCCAAATTGCGTTGCATTAACTGATAATTTCACACAGGAAATGCGCGTTCAGCCGTTATGAATGGTACCATTTTGACCGCTGGTCTAACGTCCTGAGGGTCTCTATGATCTCTTTTATAAAACTTATTATATTATTTAGAAATTTAGTAAATCAGGTATTGCACATGATGGATCGAACTCACTTTCATCTCATAAATCATCTATAAAAGTATCGTTCCTTCACTTGTTTAAAGAACCACATAAGAGAAAATGAATAGTGATAAGAGAAACAGCTGAAAAATAAGATTTGTCAATTATCTTTGTATGGTCATTGTAGGAAGCTGAAGGTTTCTTTCCCCCAAAATAGTTTGTCATGTTGTAGATGTCGAATAACAAAGAAACCCAGACCGCTCTTCCTGTGTTGATTGAGCAGAGATTATAGTTCGGATCATTTAAAAAAATAGTATTAAATATTAAAAGGAAGGAAGTTTCCTCTAATTATCTCTTACCTGTATATTGTCCGAACATTCCAAGACGGAACTGTGCATCTGTTGAGCCCGTTGCCCGTACCTCCTGAACTTCGTCAACGGCTGTTTGAGCTGTTGGAATCTCGAACTGGAAGTTCTGCACAGCAAGATTAAAAATTGAATAATTACCTTCTTTGACTTCCTTACCAGGCTACATCAAATGAAGTGTTCATTTCCGATGTTGTTTATATAAGTCTTTATTTACCATGTTGTATCATATAAGGTGATCAGTTACGAGTTTGTTACTTCCCTTACAATATTGCATAAATCAAAGTTATCTCTTGCGACGATTCAACAAATAAGGTTTCTGCTTAAGGTGTCGCATCAATGAAAGTTTTCCCTTTCGAGCTTCCATCAAATAAAGTTTCCACTACTGGGCTCGTCAAATAAAGTTTTGGAACGAGGATACATCAAATAAAGCCAACTGGTTGACAAGGATGTACCCTTCCGAATACTCGAATCAATCAGTGTGTTCCCTTACCCGGTTCCAGCAAGGATTTCACTTCCTATCACATGTTTCTTGCATAAAGCCATTGTTTTTGCAGTGAACTGCAAATTTGAGCCTTCGATAAACCAAATTATGTTACTTATCTGAAAAATTGGGCTTCAGACTTTCCGTGTGGATGATAAGATGGAAGTGTATAATGCAGGTACCTGCGTTTCTGAGTCGACGTCAGATGTCACCGTGACTTGATGTTGCTCGTCCATGGCGGATCCAGTCATAAAGGCATTGAACTTGGATTTGTAGGATCTGGCAGCAAATTGGAAATAGCCACGTCCGTGATACTCCCTCAGTAATATCTCCGTGAAATACCTGCAATACATAAAGGTGCTTTTTATCGGGATTGAGATTCGTGATTAAAGATATTGAGTCAGCAATACAATTGATACATAGATAATTAGCATACTCTCAATACTTGCTCAACAAGGCGAGACCGTAAGAATTTCGTTAAGGGGTCACAGAGGATGTTGTTGAAGGTAATTCTGTCAAACTTTGTAAATGGTGTTATTGTATCGAGAAGTAACGGGTTTTTTTGAAAATTAGCATCCTAATGCCTATCAGTTCAATAAGTAAGTTTAAGTAGTGATTTGTGATTGACAAAACGGACAGTGGCGAGCGCAAATGTCTCAAACGTAATTTACAAAACTAATTTGTAGCTGTCACAAAGACAAAGATGGGTTGGAAGTGTTAAGTAGGTCAATAAACAAATATTCATGCTCTAATATTCTATGGGACGCAGAATTTTGAATCTTGTTTAAACCACATGAAAAATCATAAAACATAAAACTTTTTCAGAAAAGCAAATGAATATTTTCATTACAATCATAACACTATGGTTAAAATCTACCACGAAATTAATGATTCATGTACACAGCAAATGGTCTTTGGTTAAACAGGAAGCTTAGTATTCCCAACTGTGGAAAACTGATTATAGTATTTAGACTTAAATGACTGCATTTGATATACATACGCCTTTCCTTTTTCCAAAGTGACTTTTTCCGATTCTTGTGCCGGATCCGAAAAGAAATCATCATTTGAACTATGTCCTGTCGCCGTTGCCGTCTGTATGAAGTAATGATATAATATATTGCAAAGAACTCGTATACATGTATGTTCATCATCATTTTATCTTAGGGCCAGTCTAGGAAATGGCAGTGGCCTAAGTGTGCTCTAGAAACATGTGTTGTTGTTAAATTCAGACAAATTCTGCAAATGTTTTAATGCTCTTGGAGCCAAAACAGCATTACAATTTACATTTACAATTAATTAATCAACATTTAAGATTTAATAGCGCCAGGAGAAATAGATCTAGATGAAATTAGGAATATCATAGATTTTACTATAGTTTTATAGTTTAATGAGTGAGACGTATCCAAATTTAAGTATAAACCAAAAGTCGGCCAAATACAAGCTAACGAACAGCTGCTATAGAGGCTGACTTGTTTATTTGTATGAATATATAATGATCTATCAATGGGACTCACCGTGCTATCATCAACAGTTACGGAAACAGTAACGTCGTCGTCACCCTTGATGTAAAACCGGAAGTCGGCCGAAAGCGGACTTATGAAGAATCCGGTGAAACGGGCATTAAACCGGTCGTTCCCTACGTCTAGAAAGTCGGCCGAGTCTATATAGTTGTCCATGTAGTTTTCATCAGACGAAGAGAGGGACCCCATTTCAGCTGGGGCGAGAACCGAGCCATTCCAAATCTCCTGGATGAGACCGCGATTGCCTGATACAGACAAAGATTATTGAGGATAAAAAAAATTCTAACAGAAATGGAGAGAGAGTGAGAGAGAGATAGAGAGAGAGACAGGCAGACAGAGACAGGGAGAGACAGAGAGAGAGACACACATACAGACAAAGAGAAACAGAGAGGCAAAGAGAGACAGAGGCAGACTGACAGAGAAACAGATAGTGGTGGTGTGAACGGAAAGGAAAACAGGGACACAGAAGTTTGAAGTCTTAATTTTATAGTTCTTGTCATGAAATTCTTGCTTATCGATATAGTTGTAGTTAATGTTAATGATGACATAATTGGTGTAAGCTATAGTAGTACTGGGGGAAGTTATGAGCGTTCCTTTGTCCACTGATAAATTAAAAAATCCTACCAACGTATTTGGACTGCGCCTCTGGTTCTTCCTGTGTGACACATACAATCTGCGTTGGTGTTATTGGAACATCCGGGTCTCTAGTGCACTTTGTTCCTGAAAGAGGACATTCTTAGGTTCTTTAAAAACAGATACAAAAGGTGCTCGAATGAAGAATATCTCTCAGCGTTCTTGTCAGCTCGTGTGTTCAATATGAAAGATTCAAAATGTCAGGTAGAGGAAAAGAACTCTTAGTTTTATAATTGATGTGTAAAAATGGCTAATAAACTGTTGACCAATGTAATCGCTAGTAAAAGTTAAAACAATTCTAGTAGTAAGACAAGGTTGTCTGGATAACGCCTATTTATTGTCAAATGTATGATGTTTATGCCAACTCCTTCATCTGGTGGGATGGGTAAGGGCTAAACATATACTTAGGAACGTCGCGATTTTTATAGTGAATAAGTGGTTATCCAGAAGACCCTGTCAATGTATATCACTTCTTAATGCCCTTCAAAGACTGCATTCTAATTATTCTCACCGGCGATCATTATGGTCGGTTCCGCATCTGTGTCGTCGAAGTTGGCTCCATTGATTGTCAGCCTCGTTCCGCCCTTCTTACTGCCAGATGCCGGAGAAATGGATGTCACATCTGTAACGTGAGAAGAAAAGGGTCCCATCATGTTGTCTTGGATAGAAATAATATCTCGCATGTTCTGGATCAATGATTTATTCTTTATGCTTTAAATGTGGTTTTAAATGTTGTTTTAAACTAAAACACTGTCTAACACTGCATCTCTGTTATAATCTGTGGACAAGTTTTGTACTCTCCCTTTCCTCTAGAACTAAAATGACTGTTTATATACGATTATACCCTAAAGTTAAACTCCTAAAATATGAACTCGCGAGAAAAGCGAAGTTCAATTATGTTCAATAATCGGGAGATGACAGTGGCCTTTGACTTTGACTCGCTTTCTTATTATTAATAATAATAATAATAATAATAATAATAATAATAATAATAATAATAATAATAATAGTGGCTATTTATAGAGCGCCTCATCCATACACTCGTGCATGCTCATGGCGCATTGGAAGAAGAAAGTAGAAAGTCAGTCAAAGGCTATTGAGAAGAAATAAGTTTTCAAAGATATCTTGAATGAGTCCAATGATTCACAAAGCTTGATTGTTTCTGGTAGAGGATTCCACAAAGTGGCTGCTGCATATGAAAAGGATCTCTGTCCATAGGTGGCTAGATTAACTTTTGGCACATATAGGAGGGATCGATGTTCGGATCTGAGTGGTCTTGAAGGAACATAATTTACAAGCAGTTCAGATAAATATAATGGAACTTGGTTGTGAAGGCATTTATGTACAAGGCATAAAATCTTAAAGTCAATCCTATATTTGATTGGAAGCCAGTGAAGGGACCTGAGGGTTGGAGATTTCTAATCATGTTTTCTTTTAAGGGAAACAATCCTAGCTGCGCGGTTTTGAAGTTAATTGACGGAATAGTATAGTACTCACAAAACTAGGAATAAAACACTTTGTTGTTTCGTCATTTTAAGAGTTTTAAAATCTTCGGAAAATGACGAATTACAAATCATGTTATTTATAAAACATTATTATCCTTTATCAGTTACGTCGTATATAATACCCTATCCTTCATAAAGCCCCTTTCTTTTCATTAACTGTATTCCTATTTGATAGATATACAAAGAATACCTCAATGACAAAATCTCCTAACATTCTGATTATCTTAAAGAATTTCAGCCAATACAATGTATGGTCGCTTTGTTGAGGAACGTTGGATAGAGAGTTTCTGACACGATGAGAGTATTTTTAAGCCTAAAGAACAGTTTAGATGGTTATTGGACGGTTTAGATGTCGGTTAAGAGGTGTGGCACTGTACTCCTGCATGGCACAATCCCTAGAGTACATAGAATATACTGAAATGATATTTACTTGCATACGACATGTATCTATAAAGTTTCATGTCAGATCCAACCAGCAGACTATCCAGGCTTCCCTGGGCTCTGAAACAGACAAGCAATAAAATTAACTATTTTGAAGTTTGAAGAACGAAAATATTAACGTGTGAAGGTTAACTAACATCTTTTTTACTGAACAGGAACCAAAAATGTGCTATGACACGTCTTATGGGAGGCTCGTAGGTCCAATCGACGTAGTCTTTTGATTGGCGGATGATTTCAGTAATTGGGGGATAAATGAGGGCATCCGAATATTCAGGCCCGAGTAACCACCTGGTAACCAAGAGTAAAAGGACCGCGCAGAAAAAACACCTTACATACATACCTTCCAAACTCTTGGTCAATGATAACCGAGGCATTCACACGCCCTGTAATATAAAATAAATATATTTTAAGACAAACACATAACTTATTTCATAATTCATATTCAGCTAGTATACAATTATAGAAAAGCACGGTTGGTATATAATAAAACCTCGAGTGATTATCTTCCAAGTTATCTTTTAACATTATAGTTCTTGTTCTACGATGCCGCTTACCAATTTCTATAGATAAAAGCATTTAAAACATTAAAACAAGTTTGGTAATATACTGAAAATATGTATATGTACAGGAACGACGTAACTCGTATAACATGGTGTTGGAAATGGTTAATAACGATATCGGCAAAACGTGTTTGTAAGTTTGTTCAAATATTACAATTTACAAATCTTGGGACTATGTTTCGCATCGGTTTTTGTAAAGGAGATATAGTTACAAGATTTCTTATTACATGTGTATGTCAACTTTAATTACAAATTATTCACAATATATTTATTTTGTAGGCATTGTCTACCTATGCAAGTGCGTGACAATGTCAATACCTTGAAATGACCTTCTGAAAAACGTATTGAATTATAATAGGAATTGCCTTTTTGAATATATTTTTCAAATACTTTACAAATTGTTGTTTCGATTATTCGTAATATCTCATTGGTATGAATCTTCTTAGTTTCAAACAAATGTAAGGAAAAGATATCATTAGAATATTATCATTTTGAATCTTATGAAATTAAGATGTCAAAAGTTCAATAACCGTGAAAAATCATTATTCTTTAGCAGAAATTTTGCTTTAAGAAACCTTATTCGAATGTTGCGTGTCAAGTGAGAGGTGTTTACGACCGCTTCAATCAACTTCATTTTATGGAGCTCACCAACATAGGCAGTCGTGTGCTTGCACTTCAGCCAGCCGTTCAAACTCTTCCCATCATTATCAAGCATGATTCCATATCTAGAAATGACCCATAATGCATTTGTATAAATATAACATTCCAAATAAACGGTCACAAGGAAATAATTGCATTTTAAGTATACCCCATTGGAAATGTTATGTGTATAGGTACGGCAGTTGTAATGTAATTTAGCTTCATGCAATATGATATCGTAATACGATATTTGTAATTGAACAGTATTAGAAAAGCAGTACACTTACAGCCCATCTTCTGTTGTACTCGTTGGGTCCCTGAGGTCACACAGCAGCGGTCCAAGATACACCCTGAAGCACAAATACAAACACTGAAGTACTCATGAAGGATGGATGGATAAATAAATAATGAAGAGATAAGAAATATAGAAACAAAAAATAAATGAAAATATAGATAAACAAATAAGTAAATGAATAATTAGATAAATAGAATAAATAAATAAATAAATAAATAAATAAATAAATAAATAAATAAATAAATAAATAAATAAATAAATAAATAAATAAATAAATAAATAAATAAATAAATAAATAAATAAATAAATAAATAAATAAATAAATAAACAAACAAACAAACAAATAAATAAATAAATAAATAAATAAATAAAAAATAAGTTAAAAATAAATAAACATATAAATATAAAGAAAAAGAAAATACATATTTAGTTATCAACCGAAATCGATAACAGGCTATGAAAATTAACATATAAATAAAAGATAAAATAAGACTTTATTACATCGTAAACACAAACAAGCAATACAAAGCAATTGATCACAAAACATCACAATTTAACGAGCGCTTATTAACTAAATTAAGTAGATAAATGAGCACATGTAGGGAGGAGCGCTTTTTGGTCTTAATGTAATAATAAGATACCAATAGTTAGTGGTGTGAAAAGGTTTTCATAACGAAACAAAAATGGTGAATGCCAATAAACTGTTGTTAAAGGTACTTGCAATATTGTATCTGTTTTTCACACTTTTATTTTTTCATTATTTCATCATTTTAACTCAAAAAATCAAAAAAGTCATATATAATACAAGTCATACTATTTTACAAAATATGTGGTCTCGAGTACCTCAAACCTAATAGATTCAGGTCGATTTTTGCTAAATGGCTGTCCAAGCTTTGTTTAATCTTCCCTGCTCATTTTCATCAGTGATACAATCATGTTGAATGTGAGTGGTGTAATATTTTTCATATTCACAGATGTTCGCTAATTTGTTGTGTCCATAAAACAAATTTTTCGAATAAAGTTTTCATTTTCTTGACGAAATAAAACATTGTAAATTATGTGACAGTAACAGCCCGTGACAAGTGACAAGTGACAAGTGACAAGTGACAAATGACGTACCTCAGAATTTTGTTTTCCCTTCCATTAGACGCAGTTGCGGAAGTGGTTAGATAACGGTTCGTTATGATCTTTCCCCGCATTGTGATGATGTCACCTAAAAAATTGCAGTAAGACGGTGTTTATTGAACCCATTATCTCAAACTAAAAACGAAGATAAAAACAAAGTTAATAAATAAGAGTTACAGATGATGTTTTGAAATGGACACTTAAGTATTATGTACCTATGTTTCAACAGTATTTCTGAATATGAGGAATAAATCAATTAACATTTCTCAAAAGAAAAGCATTTATACATAGACATCTGTTTGCAACATAGATGCAAATGACCCTAGTAATGCTGTAGGGTTGCCTTATCAGCTTCATCAAAGTAATCACAGTGGCACTGACGCTTGGAATTTCACTATCCAATTTCTTATGCATTTTGACAAATTTCGATTTGCATATTACACATAGTATTATACCTGTTGAGCCAGAAGTAGGGCTGATTTCCAACAGTGTTGGGGTGTTCTCTACTGACAGCTGCAAAACAAAATTTATACTACTTTGAAATATTCTACGGTTCTATTCAAGAGTCTCTATATAAATCTGTATTAAGGACTTAATTAGCCATTTTCACACCGACGTTTTATTGCAAAGTGTCCAGATAGTCACTTAAAACGGGCTTGATAAAGAGGATCCTGAACGACCTTCCACCCGAGTTAATGTAAAAAGAAACTGTGAATTTGTCTACGCTAACTAACATTTTTTGGTTTGAATATCGTTATTGAATTTCAGCTTAAAAGAAAATTAAATTGGAAAAGAACGTAGATAGCACAGATGGTATCCAACTTGCAATTTAAATATTCAGATCTTACGAAAACTACCTTAAATGAAATTAAGTTGTGCATTAAATTCATTATATATGTTTGAAACTTATTTTGAATAACGAATATTCTCTAGCATAAATCTGAAAAGTTACAATTCTACCTGGCTTAATTCATATTCAGTAAGCCATTGATGCCACATGCCAATGAATTGCTAGATGAAAAAAGTAGATAATGTTTCAGTACTACACACCTCTACCGTACAACTGTCTTGGTTTCCATTACAAACGTCTTCATCAGGAATTGCGTCCCCGTCAATGAAAACCCTCACTCGATACTTGTCTGCTGGCATCGCACTAAAAAAGATGTTGGATATTGACATGAATGTTGTTGAGATATTGATATAAAAAAGAGTCGGAAGAAGAATAGAGTGGCCGGGAGGAGACAGAGAGACATATTCAGCTTGAGTAGTCAGCCGATGAGAGAGAGAGTAAGGGAGAGAGAGAGAGAGATAGAGAGAGAGATAGAGAGAGAGAGAGAGAGAGAGAGAGAGAGAGAGAGAGAGAGAGAGAGAGAGAGAGAGAGAGAGAGAGAGAGAGAGAGAGAGACAGAGACAGAGACAGAGACAGAGAGCCAGAGACAGACAGACAGACAGACAGCGACAGACAACGACAGAGACAGACAGAGAGCCATAGAGAGACAGACAGACAACGACAGAGAGAGAGAGAGAGACAGAGAAAGACAGAGAGCGCGAGAGAGAGAGGGGGGACACACACATACACACAAACAGACAGAGACAGAGAAAGAGACAGACAGGGGCATACAGAAAGACAGACACATTGAGAGACAGACAAAGAGAGAGGTAAAGAGACAGGGTGTCTTGGAGAAGACCGAGAGATAGTATGACCGAGAAGGGACATGAAGACTCACGGCGTGTAACAGACGATCTGCTCCTCAGTACACCCGTCCTTGATAATGGTGCATTCTGCTGTCCGTGTGTCGGAGAAGAGGACAACTTTGTTCCCGAGATGCTCATTTCCCTCGCCGAAATTGAACTGGTTCTCAGCAAAACCTGAAAAATAAGTGTCAATTTAGAGAGTTATCAATCTATTCCTTTTAGGAGATTTAATCAATTAAACATGAAATTCTACAATTGATTTGTTCAACGCGTCACATTCAGTGGGGTGTAACCTTAAAAAGCCTATAACTTCATTCTAAACGGCGTATCGACCCATCCACTAAAACACACACATGTAAATGTAACCTCGACCGGATCTATATAACCTTTCATTTTTTACCTTTTACAACTAATATCTTCTGAAATTAGGCCTTTAGTCAAATGTTGCGAGAGGAGGTAAAATCCAAAAATTAATATTCTTTTAAATTCTAACAATGGAACGAATAATAAATCACCCGTTTGGCAAATGCGATCTTAAATTTTGTTTCTTTGAAAGAACCACCTACTTAATGTATAGTACCGTCAAGGCGAAAAAGAAGTTAACTTATTAGCTTTATGAAAATGTCTTACACATAAATAAGTTTTTCCGATGGCACTGCATGCAAATCAGTTAAACGCATTCAAAGTGTTACCTTTTGTCCTTTTTATGGCAAACACACTTTTAGCACAAACCCTTTAGTCGCGAATCGTAATGCCAATAGATCCTAGCTTATGACTCATGTTATTTAGTAAAATGGTAGGTTCTACATCGGGCATATATGTGTTTCTAGCGCTTTAACTAAGCGCTTAACTGCTCTATGTCACTAACGGTATATAGCAGAACGGGAGATTCCATCGAAAAAATTCTAAACATTTACATTAGAAGGGTAAATGAAAATATGAATTAATGCCCAAAGTCCTTAACTTTAAAACGAAAACTCTCGGGGTTTAAGACGAAGAATACCGGTACATTATATTGGGGTGTAATAATGAATGTAGCGAGGCAATTGAACAGATGCAAGACGAATACTCCAGGCCTTAATAAAAAGGAGAACACATATGTTGAAAAAATATTTTAATACTTGGTGACGACAAAAAAAGCTTTTTATATAAACAAGAAGTGTCTTCATTGGCTGGAGCTTTTGCTACTATGGGAATGACCGATAAGTGATCGTATTCAAATAGAGGATAGGTCAGGCGGCTATTAAATGTATACAATTGTATTATAGATATAATTTGATTTGGACGTGATACAGTAGAGATGCTTTTGGAATTTTCCGAATACTTTTTGAACGACGCTGTACCTCTGTAGGGAGAGAACAAATCTTACCTTGTCCAGAGATGGTCAGTTGAGCTTCTCCCGCAACACTGACCTTACTGGGCTCGACCTTTGTGACCCGTTCTGGAAAAAAGCATTCAATATGTTAATTCGCGTGATAAATATAACTTCTCTTGTAAGAAAATATCAGTAGCACAAAATTATAAACAGTATATGATGATTTCTTCGTCAATTTCTTTGGATGTCTGATCGTAATTTCATTGTATCAGATTACAAACTAAACAGCAAATCAAGCTTTAAAAAAACATAAACATTAAGAAGGCAATGTGAATTAATGGTGATAATAACATATCTTTAAATGTTTATGTAAATCAGTATATATTGTTAATTTGAATGGGGTCTTATGCTCATTTTGTTTATTCGTGCCTGTTGCCAATAACTCGAATGCAATAAAAATTGTTGTTATGTTTAATGGCCTAAAAACGTCAGTCAACGATGCGTTTTGAATTGCGTAATAAAATACCAATTAATATTTCTCCCAGCTATTTCCATTTCTTCGAGCAAGTTATTTGTAATTATTGTAAGCGATTATTTCCCTTTTACGCTAGTTCGAATAGTCACATGTGTTTAGGATTGTGGTCAGATGTTAATTAGAATAACACGTTTTAGTACAATCTATATTGAATGTATGGTTAATGAAATATAATGGTCAAAACCATCAGGCACAAATTTTGAACCCTTTTACGTTGACTGTTCCGTATATATTGCATGACCATTGTTGAGTATTTAATGATATAAGGCAAAAGGTATCTTCTACCAGAAGCGATAAAACTTTTAACTAATGGTGAAACTTGCCAATGACATTACAACTAGTTTATGAATATATGAACGACAAAATGAACCCCGAAATCCGGTATCGCTGACTCATAAGTGTAAGTTTCATATGACATATTCACATTAACAGCAGGAGTCAGCTTGTGGGGACATGTCCCTTTACCAACTGTGTCGACGAATAGACTGTGACATTCTACCCCTCACCTGGACACGATAGGTAGCACAAAGAGTAACGACCTTCCAGAGTATCATTAAACCACCATTGGCCGATTACAGTGCCACAGATCAGGAACGCGGAGTCACATTAAGATCCAGCTGACAACGAAATCGTCTATGTCATGTGTCGTGTTACGGTCAATGTTCTGTTTGCTTACACAACTGATGTCCCCTGTGGGATATGATTGACAATTCACTCCTCACTATTGGTATTAAGAAAAATACTTATATGCGAAACCTGATTTAATGTTTTAAAATGACTCTCGAAATGTCTAATCAATACATTTGTGTTGTGAATGCATCCATTGAAGTTGGCTTAGAAGCTCTTCTATACTCAAATGCATTCTTAAACTAAGATTATGACCAAGTCCACAGTCGTATTAACTGAAAGGGTTCGCTCGGGCATTTCACATTATATCTACCAACATCCTGCAACAACAGATTTGAACTAAGCAAAGACTTTTCAAGATCTCTTTACCCAGATAGTCAGTATAATATTTGGGAAGGTTTTGTTCATGAACTTAAACGACAAATGAGCCAAAAGTTGAACATCATGAGTATCGAATCCCATGACTAGATACCAGAAATAAATCTACTTTAATAAGATGTTTAACGATTGTATGTTAAACGCCTTGATACTAATTCATAAACCGGATACCTTCAGTGGGACTAGTCAACCGCGTTCCAGACATTGTCTCCATCTGGACACGAGTTTGTTCAATGGTTTCCTCAGAAAAAAACGGTTTCTTATGATAAGAAGTAAAAAGACGAATACCAAATTTCTTGCAAGTGTTAAGAAGACCTTCATATGACCTTCATGAAATCTGACTTCAAGAATAGGAAAAACGTTTAAAATCAATTGCTTTTTAACCGAATGAATCGTTTCCCATTTCCCAACATGCTCAAATTTTATATCGTACATTTATTAAAATGGTGACTTTGGTTGAGGCAATCGACCGTCAAAAACATTTAACTTTTATAGGTTAGTATTTTTTGTGGTGACAAATTACGACGAAATGTCATAGTTATAGTATTATTTTGTAATTATTCAATGATTGAACACAATTCATTTGAATGGTGCCGTATCGGGTGATATTTTGAGGCAAACAGGTAGAGGTAAATATACACTGAAGGGAAGTGGGGGGGGGGGGGGGGGGGGGGGGGGGGGGGGGGGGCTTATGGTATGATAAGTATGGTATCTAGGACTGTCGGACTCTGGTTGTAACGTGAGGTTCGTAATTAATCTATAAAAATCAATATGATAACCTTTCCAAGTTTGTCATGGATGGCCTACTTTCGTCTCGCTCTGTTTACAATCATTGGTTCTCTTGTACTCGTAGATAAAGCCCAACTTTAGAGCCTATACGATGGTCTTCATTGATTATGAGGATGTTTACAACGACTGTTTACATTCCTTAAATGACTTGACTAATTACTAGCAGAAAAAACAAAATTCAATTTGTTTTCCTTGCATTATCGATAAGCTTTGTGTCAATAGGTGAACATTTTTAAAAACCTTACTAGGACAGTTGATTGTCTAAGTAAGTTTGGTTGGGAATTGTTCTCATGTTAACTGATGGACTGAGTTTTCTATTGGTGAAGCGAATGTTGTCGTCTACTTTCCTCCTTATGATCTTAGTTGCATGTATGGATGGGTATGTGTTTGCCGTGTTATGTCAACACCGCATGAATATGTGAAGATAATAATTCAAATTAGCCGAAAATTATAAGATATAAAAGAAATTAATTACCAGGGCGCCTTTCTACAATTGCTCTACATTGACCATTGGAAACGTTAAAGCAATGTTTTAGTCAGAATGGCGTTGAAATAACGTTCGTGCAGTTTCGATGGATTTGAAAGGATACGATTAGTAAAAGACGCCTAGATGATTTCCCAAAGCCTGCGCAAAGTAAACGTGAACCAGCTTTCCTGATAGAATACTCAATTTGGTTTTTTTTAACCAAGGAAGCCAAGCCTTACCTACATCGGTTTCCTTCTAACGAACACCAAACGTGTACTTGGTTTGCATTGGTTAATGACCAACGATTAACAACGATTGATAAAATATTTGTAATGGTTTCAAGGACCAGTCATGTTCTATTTCAAACGATTTAATCATGATTAACACTACATGTACCTGTGATACTAACACACTACATTAATAACAATTTAAACAAAATAACACAATTACTGACAAAATAATTGCGCCAATAAGCAGTCTTCTCGATATAAAGAAGGATCACACCATTCATAATATGACGCTGTAAACATGCTTAAACTGAAATGTAAACAAATTGAAAAGCATGATGTCAATTGAATTTTATTCATGTGATACAATGGATTGTCTTTACAGTTATTGTGGCTGCATGCAGTGACAGACCTCTTGAGCGAAAGGTATTATTAGTATCATCTTCGTTACCATCATCATCATCATAATGACTGTGTAACTACAAACAATAAGAACGATTCCTAATAAAAACATCATTTATACACATTATATAATCCTGTCAATACTATCATCATCGTCGTCATCATAACAATCATCTGACTCGTCACGACACGACAAGCGTCGCAAGTCCAGGCACTTTAGCACGGGTATGAAAATGTATGGAAATATGCGATTCAAAGAAAACGTTTTTATTAACACGTTTTCATTAACGTTATTAATTATTGGATAACAACCTTTTGATTAATATAATTCTGATTAATGAAATTCTTAAGGCAAAGTTAAGTAACTCGACTCCATTTCCATTTGATATACAGGCGTTCTCACTAACATGACCACCTTTAGTTTTTCATTTAGAATTTCTTCGACTAAATCAGGTTGAGTAATGTTTTATCTCATAAGATGATTTTTTGTGCATATAATAATACTTGACTCAAAAATGTAATCAAATCTCAAAAAGGACTTATTGCAGATAGTGCTTTGCAAAACCCGATCTGAATTGTAATTGTATTTTTAGAGTGATATTTTGAAACATTGAAATAAATTTAGCTCATCATCTGCCTACCCTCAAAAGAGTTCAAACATCTTTCAAATTTGCTTAATGTCAACGATCAATAAATGAGTTGACATGAGTAGTTGTGAATATCTCACTTTTCATAGATTTTTAAACTTAATTTTCTATGGACTATCTTTACAACAGGTTTCATATTTCATTTTTGGGTCATCTGTACGGAGTGGTAACCATATTTTCAAAATCACAGAAGTATATCCAAGCAATTATTCATAATTTAGCCGACTGAGCCATTAAGACGACATAAGGCATTCAATATAGGCAAAACATGGTGATAATGGCGCCAATGAAGCGATCACCTTTATTATCTTTATAAGAACGCAAATATAACAAGTTGTATCATGTTGTATTTCGTGAATAAAGATATGCTACGTCATCGTATTTGTGTTGATAATTGGCTTGTTACTTAGTGGTTACACGCCTCACAGAATATCATTTTAAAGGGAGTGAAGCTGATTCATTTCATCACGATCAACCTGGAAACTATAACAGATGCCATATCTCAAAAAATCGTGGAAATACAACAATTCCAAATGGAACCAAGTTTTTATATGTCCATTTTTAGAAAACATGTCGCAAAACTCAGTAAATAATTCTCTGTCTACAAACACAATACAATAGCGCATAGAAAAGGTTTCTTGTTCTAATTTGTCATTACTTTGTTGGTTTATATAACACGGTATCAAGAGGTTTTCAAAGATTGTTTATCATGAAAAAGCAGGTCTATCCGATCGGGTGATATGGACATAGATCAGTTTGGAAATAATGCCATCGAACTTTTTTTTAAATAATATGAATATTTTAGCAGAAATGAGGACATCATTTTCGATGTTAAAAACTGCTATCAACCCCCTGCCAGAACTATTTCCATTATATATGCTACATATGAATAGTGACTATCAACCATGTACAACTATTACTACAATGTTGCTTATTAGGTACTATCTTACGAAATTGAGACAAATGTACTTTTTCCTAAATTGATGTTTAAGATTACAATAAAGCATGGTTCAATAAATTCTTCTTTTGCAGAAGGTAAGGCCTTATGATATTAATCAAAGCCTTTACTATTATGTTGTTGTTTATGACTCATTAGATGTGTCAACCGTATATTTGCAAAAGAACAATACCCTGCCATGAGCCATATTGAATAGGTTAAAAGTAAAAGAGTGTAACTGAGGACTTTTGCCGTTTGGTAATATGGTCACCATGTTCTACTCGACATATTTTATCGTTTTAGTGCCAGTTTTTGCGAACCTGTTAAATTCACAGGAAGAGACACCACCCAACGATTGAAGATTTTTAATGTTTATATGTTACTACCTAATACAGCCTCCTTTAAGTATCTGGAAAGACTTACACGAAATACTATAATGGAACAATTTGTTTACTATCGGGATATTCCGTCCCCTGTAGAGATTGTTGCGTTTTTAGACATTGCATCGAATCAGATAATTCGCATCATGTGCTTATCTTCACTGTCTATGAGTTATTATACAAGGTGGATTATAACCACGCTAATGGTGGGATATCCATTTGGCCATTCAACATGCATGATCCCCCACAATGGCAAGATCAGAGCCTTTCTTGATATATAGGAGTTCCAGATAACGCATACCTTTAGGAATCCTTTTGCTAAGACCCAATTGCAGCATATGTATATATATTTTATGTACTTTTATGTATGTTAGCATATTTGTTACATTCTATATTGTTAGCCAGCTGTTTTGGAGTAATACATGGGTGATTCGTATTATTTACACCATCGTTTACCCAAAACCTTTCTTTACGTTCAGAACGTTTTACATGCAATTCTAGTACCACCTAGCATATATTTTATAGTAATGCATACAGTTAGTAACTTTAGATACGTGGGCTCTCTTATACACAGTTCTTTGTATGTCGTCTGAATACACAAAAGTAGCAATTTCCATGCATGTGTATTTGTCAGTGACACAAAGCGTTGCAAAAAGCATTTGTTTAAACTGTTCATTATATTCAGTTTGTGAGGTGTATCCCTAGCAATTTCCATGCATAATACATCTTCTTTTAAATGTTCATTTGTAACTGAAACATTTGTTTTAAATGTTCATTCTATTCAGTATGTGAGGTGTATCCCTTTATCATGTAACAAGCTCGTCTGGGGGCAAAAGCTGTGCAGGTGTTAAGCTGAAGAATACACTCAAGTACATCAAAAGGTTTTTTTATGACCTTGTGAGATCCGTATGTCAACATGTGTATATCATGTGTATTCCATGTGTATATCATGTGACGTGCAAAGAATGATTTTAATCAATAGAACACTGTTTAGGTGTCATGCAGATATGCACCCGTCTATTATAAACAATCACTGAACAACGTGTAACACCCGCAGTTTAACACAAGCGTATAATTGAATAACGCATGGATGTTTTAAAGTCTATAGTTTACCATAGATTAATCCTTACATTATATATTTCTCTATATATCATAAATAAATGTTAGATATCACGTAGCCATTCTATTCTTGTTTCTTACAAGCAGCATAGACATATACAATGTGACTTGCGTACGTCGCTCTGTATACGATCGAGTTAAATCTAATATGGATCATGGTGTTCAAAAGATATACAGATTGTTTGTTCAACATATATATTTTAGTGTTTGGTTTGTCAGCACGTTTCTGTACATGACCAATTATATATCTTCTTTATATTTCTATATCTTTAATCGTTAAAATTGGCATTTGCATTCTAGAAGTTAATGTGTTGGATAATATGGGAAAGTTATTTTTTTCTGTGACAATTTTGTTTGACAATGTTTGACATAAAATTTTACGTCGTTTTCAGACATGTGACAATATGATAAAAAACGTCCTCATTGTTAAAGCGTTTACAGGTATAGGAAATTATAATAACTTAGTTGTACGCAAATTAAAGGAGGCCTTAATTTCCAAATCAGTTAATAAAACTCCACAATTTCAATTTGATATGGTACATAAAGCGCGTGCTTTAGCTTTTTTTATTCAATGCAAAGTCATTTGTAACCAGAACTTTAATGTACACAATGAAATCTATTGCAAATAAGACCGTCATAAACTGCTCAAAGTTTATTCTAACGCGTGGGCCAAAAACTTTATTCATCGTTGAATTTCATAAATGATTAAAATTACTAAGTTTATTAAATGTACAAAAGTTTATAACGATTTTTGTTGTTTTAATCATGTAAGCAGAACCTTGTTACTACATTGCAATTGAGAAAATAACGTTTCTGTTCAGGCTTTTAAGATCTTTGTTATCAAAAATCGACAAATGGAAGAAATCTACCTATGTAATATAACAACTCGATGTCTATGCGCACCACGATTATTAAAAATCAACCTTATGTTTTGGTCCAACAACAAGACTCCTGGGCCCAGATTTTCGAAGCTCTCTTAGCACTAAGATAGTCTTAAGTCAATGTTAATGCATGGTACTTACGACTATCTTAGTGCTAAGAGAGCTTCGAAAATACAGGCCCTGTTCATGATATTTTGCCTAGGCTTAATTTCCCTCGTAGCCTGAAACAAAACCTCTCCAAAAGCAAGCTAATTATATTAGATATTTTAGATCTGTTTTAAAGAAATATTTTGTACTTTAAACAGTGTGATTACGCCTCCGATCTCATTGTATGTTTAGCATGTACACGACCCGAGTTTTCCTTTTCTCCTGGGAAGGACTCACTGACTTTGTAATGACTCTTGATTTTGTAATGTGAACCATTAGGTTCTGTATTAGTTTCTCCATAAAATAAAAGACATGGGTAGCGATGCAATTATTCATATGTGAGTTTTCCTCGTTCCATGTGTTAAGACATTACACAGCAAACCTGATTTAGCAGCGTTATGTAGATACATAACTTTTTAAATATTTAAGACAAAAATTATATAACGCTGTTCATTTGAAAAAAAGACTTCTTAGATAAAAGCATGCTAGTTTCTTTAAATAATATTGCATGACGCCAATGGCATAATTTTATCTAATCTGAAAAATGTTACGAGATCATCTGAACATGGTAAAATAATATGACGTCAGTTCAGAGGATGGTATGACTTCATGTATGAAAATGTGTACGATTTTACATGCCTATCTAAAAACCGTGTTTGAATAAAATCCTTATGTTGAATACTATTATAGTATGACTCGGAAGCAATAAGTCGTATATGGTTGAAAGTGAAAAGGAAAGAAAAGCGAAATCTACAAAAGGTAACAGATAGTCATTTTGTCATATAATAAAAAACGACTTATGATTAAAAAACGACTCGTAATAAGGTTTGAACAACACCTGAATCAACAGCCAGGTATGGGAGAAGCAGTTGTTTTTATCTTGACAGTGGTACTTCATAAACTTTTATATTTACCGATGTTATAGTATTATTATATTAAGTACCGATTTACAAGGCTGATATTTCAAATTCACATTTTCAATTGCAAATATCAAAGTTTGCATCCGTATTATGATGTCGAAATATCAAGCTTTTATTCAGATTTTACTCAATCCAATTAATAATTTCCCGACATCTTGACAAAATTTCCTTTATATTGCACGGTAATGAATACTTATACAGTTACGGAAAGCTATCTATTTAAATATATGAATGAGAACGTTTGAAATCGAACAATTGTAGAGTTAAGTAATATAATCGACATATGTTTAAGAATGCAATATTTTCTATTTCTGTAATAATTAAAAGTTCGAAAAGGTCAACCATAAAGAAACGCCACTTAATGGACCGAAGAAAACGACGTATCCGAAGTTTAACTTGGTATTGCCTATACCAGTACATATTTGACACCTACTTGTAAACTAACACAAAGCCAAGGTATATTAACACGTTCCCGAGATAAAACAACGTTATTATATGGATAAGCATTATGGAATAGTTTTCTTTGTCACCACTTTACAGTGAAACTAACTTTTAAAGTGGAAAACAAAAATTAATTGAACATATTTTCAGTATTTCATATTGGAAAGTAACAGTAAACTATAATCATATTATATAACTATAATTCAAAACTTTAAACTTGAAACTAGTATGCAAGACGACACACTATAGTTCTATCCTCTAAACAAGGAGAAACGAATGAAAGGTTTTTCTAAAATTACATCCAAGAATATCAAATTGTCCATGTATACTTCCTTTCTATCACATAACTTGTTCATGTTTGATAATATTCCATTATGGTTGTAAAAGCCTCGATTTTTACAACCAAACCAAATAATATTGACACAAACTCGTTGCAAAATGTTTGAAGGACTCTCACTTACATAGCTTTGTTTAATGTGTTCAATACAGGCGGCCTTTCACAAACACGGCCTTTGATCGCCAGGCACTCGACCGGTCAAATATTAAACCCTGACGAATAACTTACAAATACGTTATAAGGTGATGATTTGTTTTGTACACAGATCTTATGATTGTTGAACAAAAAACAGCCAATGAGATTGAATAATAATATAGCAAACTTAAGTTTATGAAGTTTCCGAGTTTATGAAACATTTCTTTATCAAAATTTATCCCTGTTGGGAGTATCTTTATTTAAGTATGAACATAGTAGTTTTGAATTACTGACAATCTTATGTATCTTATATTCAATCACTTATAACTGCCATGACACACTCTGAAAGATATTAATAATATAAGTCTCAAATAAATATACGCTCCCACAGTTTGGTCATATTTTAATGAGAAAAGCTCTCCCTTGTACATGGTGAAGCCAGTTTTAATCTTATTTGCATGAACCTATACATATTCTATATCATAAATCATTAGAGAGTGATGTATAGAGGTGATAAGCGGTTCTTGTTTAACTAGATACGTTAGAAAATATATACAATAACTTATTCATCATATCACATCTATTTCCGAATTTTTACGTGTAGTCAACCCTGAAAAACATATTTAATCAGTGCCAATCTTGTGTGAAATATATATTTATATCTGGTAAATACTGATAACCTTATCTGGCTAATACAGAGAGTAGACATTTTATTAAACATATGTCTAATGAGCAATTTCGAAGACAGATTTGACAATGTATACGTGCTTCAAGAGTTATCCCTGAAACTTGTTACTTCTTCGTAATGCATAAAGGAAAAACGTACACTGAAAATCATATAAATTTATTTGAAACAACTATTCTTAAATGACATTTCTTTAAGGTATTGATTCTAGAATCATTAGAAATATTTTTGTGTGATTCCTTGTGTTTGTCTGTCATGCACGGAATGGGTTTGATGAGTCTTAATCCATGGGACAGTTGCATACTTGAAAAACCAGTTTGCTATCAGTGCTTTTTAACATAAAAACTATATATCCAATTAGCTCTTTAAACGCCACGGTATCAAAATGCAACTGTATATTGACATAGATATACTTTAAGTATCAATATCTGATAATTTAAAAAAAGGTATATTTTGTAAATAGCATATTGATTTACTTGAATGACTTGTTTTGGAAATACGTGCTAGTGTTTTATGTTATTGCTGTAAATATGAATGGATTCACTCAAGCAGAGAGTTTGGCTAAATGAAAGGATTACTGAAATGTAACTCAGAAATAAGAAAATATCATTTTTGCATTCAACTGAGATAATAACTATGCGTCATTATCTAAATATTATAACCGAAACAAAACTTAGCCATGTATCTAAACAAGTTCAAAATTAACATAATGTGATTCAGTTGAAGTGTACTTTTAAAAAATACTTGTATGTGTGAAAATTATGTTTTATTGTTTCCAATTCGAGTATTTATGTACTTATATTAAGATTTAAGGTTTTCACAACAACAATATTAGACTATTGTGGTACCAACTATCTAAGCGATATCTTTAACGCTAGAGAAATTCATTGCTTGAAAAACAGGATATCAACAACTGTAACCATAGACACAGGATAAACAAATTCAAACAAAATTATTTAGATATTGTTGAAGACGGATGTTGGATAACTGCATTTTTAAGCCCCAGGGAAAATATGCCACTTTAAAAGTTCTACTTCAATTAATTTTCACAATAGGAATTTTCAAGATAACTGTTAGTTGTGATATTGGAAGACCATTGTGTTCACCGTTAATGGTTGTAATTTTGGAGTTATGACTTGGCTCTTAAAACATCAATAAACAAATTTATAGACAGTCCCACCGTCCTACCACAATTACAATTTCGTTATACCTGATCGCTTAGACAAGGATCTATTTTGATTAATCATCATTTGATAATTCATTATGTATTTCTTCTAATGAATGATTTTTGTAACATTTGTTGAAACGTAATTGTTTTAAACTGGTACGACTATTCGAAATGATTTCTAAATTGTCCAAGGCACTAAATCTAACTTTGAGCTATAACATATTACATTATGTCTGTGTTCAAGGCAGAATTTGATTAGGCGTGACCAATCTAATTTGTAAAGTATATTGATATGTCAAAAGATTGACTCAATTCTTAATATGAAAGGTCCATAGGCTACTTTGCATATCAATATATCGTCAGAAAATTGACAAAATGTTATCCTTAAAATGTGTTATTGATGGGACAGAGCGTCCTTCTTATGTTTACGCCCATCTCGTTTCCTCACCGAGTTTCATTGATTTATACATTATACTTAATTATAGACTTTCCCTTATATTCTGTTTCTTTCGGGTAATTCTTCCTTCCTATATTGATTGTTAGTTTTGAATGCCAAAAACCGATGTAAGGTCTAAGATAGGTCTATAAAGGTTTTATCAAACTATGAAATAGAAGATTTATACCATTTATAACTTACATACAAGAAGCTGTTGACAATAGTTAAGTAACCCGTTACTTGACCATTTTGAAAAACAATACTTCTGTAAAATGCATTTGATTGACTAACTTTTTATAATAAATCACGCCTTAACTTGAAATATGATAAAAAAGGGTATAAAGTGTACAGACAAAAAAGTGTTTATTGCTAAAGGATAACTTTTTGTACAACTTAGTTGTTTCAGTGTAATTTTTATAATTTTCTTTAGCTGATTATAGATGAACGAAAGTAGAAATGAAAAATTCTGAATTTAAACCTTTGATATATAGCTATGATACTATTTTACATAATTGTGACCCCCTCCTCCTTATTCTCCCATCCAGGATCAAAACTTTATGACGTATCTAATTATCACAGAAAATCATCTCCGTATGTCAAAAACATTTTGCATGTTAAAAAATATATACTTACTTTCTTCTGACCTCACTAAGTTCCCCACATACAAAACACAAATCAGCAGGACAATTGCCCTGCGTTGGCCCAACATGGTTGAGCTAATGTAACTCCTGTTTCATTTTAAGTGGTTCGGCTTTTATATCTACCTGGAGCCTCAGATCAGATCATGTGATACGCTGAAGCGTAACGCGACCCTGTATCGTTAGACTCTTACGAGTTGGGGTCGTGTTTATCTCAACAGGTCTACAAGGATATGTAACTGTTGTTTATGTTTTCATGGCGAACTTTATGTTCAATCCTTTGATACCTCGCAAATGTGTTAAGAGTTCTTATGACAGGATTACTAACGACAGAATCAGGAGGAGGTGTAGAAGCAACAGCAATACTGATAATATGAGTAGTAGCAGAAGTGGTAGTAGTAACAGAAGAAGGGGAAATCGGCTGTTGCAGGATTGCTAGTTGTGGTGGCAGTAGAAGTAGTAGTAATAGTAGTAGTAGTAATAGTAGTAGTAGTAGTAGTAGTAGTAGAAGTAGTAGTAGTAGTAGTAGGGGTAGTAGTGGTAGTGGTAGTAGTAGCAGTAGTAGTAGTGATAGTAGTATTAGTAGTAGTAGTAGTGGTAGTAGTAGTAGTGGTAGTAGTAGTAGTAGTGGTAGTAGTAGTAGTAGTAATAGTGGTACGTAGTAGTAGTAGTAGTCGTAGTAGTCGTAGTAGAAGTGGTAGTAGTAGTAGTAGTAGCAGTAGTAGCAGTAGTAGCAGTAGTAGTAGTAGTGGTAGTAGTAGTAGTAGTGGTAGTAGTAGTAGTGGTAGTAGTAGTAGTAGTAATAGTGGTAGCAATAGTTGTTGAAGAAATAGTAGTAGTAGTAGTAGTAGTAGTAGTGGTAGTAGTAGTAGTAGAAGTGGTAGTAGTAGTAGTAGTAGTAGTAGTAGTAGTAGAAGTTGTAGTAGTAGTTATAGTAGTAGAAGTACACGCAGTAGTAGTAGTAATATAGAAGTAGTAGTTGTAGTTGTAGTAGTAGTAGTAGTAGCAGTAGTAGTAGTAGTAGTAGTAGTAGTAGTAGTAGTAGTAGTAGTAGTAAAATAAGAAATATGAGCACTGAAATTACCAAACTATTGAAATTAGAGCAGTTATTGTGTTTCTTGTAGCAAAAAAATCTTGAAAAACGTCAACTCAATACTTTCTGCTCTTACTCTATAAATTTGTAAAAAGGGAAAGAAAAGTGTGAGGCAAATATACTTGAAGTGTCCGTTTAAAAGCCCTAATACAATAGTTAAAATATATAAACTCTTATATCAGAAACTACAATAATTTAAAAAGTATAGAAGTGATTTTGGTTACAACAATGAACATATGCGATATTTTCAAGGAATGAATTATATTCATATTTATATCAAAACATCAAAAAGTGCTACTCACGAAAATCTATGTATTTTTTATCAAAACAGGTATATTCCTTATTCTTAATACTTCAGTCATAAATGAATGAAGATACAACAGTTAGATGAGACTATAATCAATTACTGTTGACCTTGGTAACTTCTGAATTGTAGTTGATTCTAGTTGAGTACTAGTGATGTTTGATATTTGCATGATTAGATAGTTCATGTTATTAGACATAAAGTCACGGGTAAGGTTGAAGAATTGAGAAAAGCTTCAAAATGATTTTATAAAGGATATTATATGAAACATACTCCAATAAACGAAGACTTAGAGTCAAGAATTTAACCATTTTACTTACATGATATGGTGTAAAATTTAGATGTTTCTGATGACATCAAACCATTTCTCAATCGTAAAAATGAAGGTATCTTATAGACTGTAATGATATACATATTAGTATATTTTGAATGATATTTATTAATCTGACTCATCATTAAAGAGTTTACTAATCCTTTTGTTGACCACAGTACACATTTTTACAGCTCAAACTATTTAGCAAATTACATCACATATTTATTCATTTTACAAATCAATATGCTTGAAAAGACCGGGCTCTTCATATCCTGTCTATGACTCCATGCTACAGACAGCTGACAACTTGAGTGGATAATAGTTAACTATTTTGGATTATGTGGTTTAGACCTGGTGATTCAACGATTCAACGGGACTTGAAGGTTTCGGCTATGAGAGGAATTACAGCCACGCTGTTAAAGCAATCAATTCTCGATTTCCTTTCAAAAGCAACCTTTGATGAAAACTGAAATCGTGTTTAATAATACACATAGCGTGTTACAAACAGGGACTTCAACACAGGGTAGAAGACGCTCCATTGAAAAAGTATTTTAAGTAAATTAAAGTATAAATGAAGAGTTTTTATAATTTTGTAGATATCTTCACTAGATATAAAAAAGTCAAACATTTCGTTAATACTGGAAATTGTTGACCAATGTTAGTTCAACGACAGTCATTCTAAATAATACAATAACACTCTGCTGGTATGACATATCTGATATTATATGAATATTATATGACTGACAAGACACAACAATACAAGACATGTGGATTTTTAGTTTACGAAATCAATATCTACTTTTGATAAACCTTGTTCACTTTTACTAAAAGCATGTAACTTCGTTCAAAGCGGTTGACAACAATACGTATTTGGTTACTTTTTTTTACTATTGATTTTTTTCAAACCATGAATCAGAGTTGATACATTTTCAAATGAAGGAGATCAGGAAAATTAATTTGGAAATTTGATAAGGAATTTTAATAGTAGTGCATGTTTTATCAACTTTAAACTAGGTGTTTTTGGAATATTTCACTGCGCTTTTGGAAGAAGCATATATCACTCGGTATAATGAAATGCATTCGTTTTTACAATATTACTTTTTGTACACCCTATCAACAAATTTGTGGAAAAAAAAATATTAATAATTTTATAAGTTCTGAAATGAATTGGTTGCTTAATCAAAGCAATTACATCTACTGTAGGTCACTGACATTAATAAATATTTAAGTATTTCTTCAAATGTGACCGTTTCAAAGTTTTGGTAACATGATTTTATGTGATTATCTCTAAGTTAATTAGATTGATATCGCTCATATCTACGAGATATGGACACTTGAAGGGTTTTCTATACTTTATTTGCATGTCATAGTTTCGTGTTTAATACACGGTGATCAACCTATATACTCAATAATGCATTGTCACGAACGTGCTCCTTGACAAACACTTCAAGATATAACAATATACTTATTGTTTAAAGAATATAACATTGTCATGAAAACACGATATGGTCTAAGTTGAATATACCTACTGAGCATTTTATGTTTTACACAACAAGTAATATGTACATACGTATTTACACTGTCATATCATATCATATAACATTTTAACAACGTCAGGATCAATTCATATATAGCATATGTTTTAAAACTGTTACCATAAAAATCGTACATACGTACGTTTAAAGACCATAACCACCAAACCACATGTGCATACGTTTACATATTGTTGTCATCAAACATTGTAACTATCAAATCATATATGTATACGCTGGAATTGTAACCATCAAATCTTATGAGCAAACTATTTAACATTCTGAATATCAGAACATGTGTCTCGGATATATCAAAAAACATTCTATCATATACACATACACAGTTTCATAGTAAATTCCTGATCAAACATCCAAACAAGTTAAATAGGTATAGTTGTCATATTATCGTTGAAAAAACCCCATTAATACACAAGTCTTAACGAATAAAGATTAAATAATCACACTCAACGACAAATCTATCTAACTTTTAGCAGATTTGTTTTATGTTTAAATGAGTCCTGGTCAAAAATGACCATGTTACGTACATTCTGAACAATGATATATTCTTAACAAAAGTTGAACCGTATATATTAAGACTATAAGACAAAATAACGAAACCGTAACATTTCTGAAATTTGAGTAACTGACAAAATGTAAGATATAATTTGTATGGTGATGACACATGACAGTTTAACTTATATTCAAGCATTTTGAAATACAAATTTCCAAGAATACACCCGTTTTTGCCTTATTGACAGCTCGACTGAGAAATATATTTTGCAAGTCAACACTAAGGCATTTTTTACGTATTATTTCAAAATAGATTTTATCAATAATTTTGAGTTCGTTCTGGGCGACGCAGAAAGTAAAGTAAGTCTTAAATAAAATATGTTTACCCATGAATATGTTAGTTGCAATTAATATCAGCCAATTCAAACCCGAAAATTTTGACATTTACCAAAAATCCTACTACTTGACCTTTGAGCTTGCCAAATGCGACAGATGGATCCTTTTTTTCTTTATCTATGTTATAGTGCATGAGAGTAGTTCAAACATTGAACAAGGTCATCTTACGTTTCAAATTACAAATGCAGAAAACGTAAACATTATGTGGTTTGGCTTTTGATGACGAATCTGGTTTTGTTTTTGATTGACATGAAACAACAACTATGATTGATCACGTCGATTGATTCGATTGCGTCTCCAAGACAACAACTTCCTGTCGTTGCAACTTGACAGATCGCAGGTACAATCGAAAAATGTCACATGGCGGACATGTTTCTCACCATTGGAACGATGATTAAAGCAATATCAAAGAAACGTTCAAACTAACGCAGACAGTATTAGATTGAACGGTCAAATTGTGTTAGCGGTACTTTTTAACCAGGGCAAGCGGAAAACTCAATCTCTTTATATCTGTACATATAGGAAGAAACACTTTTACTTTGTTATTTATACAACACACTATTACTAGATAAACATACACAGCCATGGACACAGCACACCATTCACTAAAATAAGGTCTGTTAACTATAAAACTACGCACTGACTAGGATTATCATATTCAGAAAGCCGGATCTTGCTTTTAGTTTTAGAAATGTTATCATATATTCAGAGCTGAGACCCTGTGTCCTCACAAACTGCACACATTCAAACTCTATAAATCGCTATCGCAATTGGAAACATTACTTTACACAAATGATAAAAATGTTTTATAGCACGATGTCTGTGGCTCGGAAGGTAACTGTACATCTATAACCTGAAACGTATTACCTTCCTTTAAGAACTTGAGAAGGAGGAAAAAGGGTTTGGTTGTTTGGCCCTTTTTGCTCACCCTACAAAAATTACAATCTGTGGCTAATATAAGATAAGAAAACCATGAACATCATCAGTGTAACTCAAGGGTTTTCTGATGCAGGTAAATGATTTATTGACAAACATTTGTAACTCTTTAAGACCGTATATCTATCAAGAAATAGAACAACATAACAAATTTTCAGCATTTAAAAGGATATGTATGCCCTTGGAAGAACTTAGACACGGATAAGTCTAAACTTAATTACTCAAACTGAACAGTAAACAGTCATATATTCATATGATATCTGATGCACTTCATTGATAAAAACTATATTGAAACAGTTATTCGAATATGTTTCTTTGACTTTAATTTGGAAATTATAGACAAAAATGCAAAATCGGTCTATGTTATTTCCATAATAGTTTGGGTTGCTGACAAGTCACCCAATAGTTAGGACCTCCCCGATGTGTCTATAAAAACGGTTTGAATTTTAACAAGGTTTAAAGGCGTTATAATCAACATAATTATATACCGTTATGCATACATTATCTGATCAAAATTATAGCTATCACATGACCCATCTTCAAACTACCCGGTGGCTTTTCTGTGCTGTTTTATACAATAACAATGGACTCTTCTATCATCAGTATCACGTTATTCAATTAGGTAGTTAATAATATGGTTATGGTCAATAATACCCTTATCATAACTGTGTTCAATTGGATACAGTCAATATTACACATATCATATTTGTGTTCAATTGGTGTCAGTCAATGATACACTTAACATGATTGTATTAAATTCATTCTCTAATGATAACCTAAACGTAGGATGACTCAACTACAATGCATAATGAAACGGAAATTTTAAACTGAATTCTTCGCAGGAGGAACTTTGATATGTTAAATGAATTGTTGAATGTATATACCCATTCAAATGCTTAGCAGAGTGTTGTGTATGATATTACCATAAACATGAAAACGTGAGATGACCATTATGGCGTGTTCTTTTTTCTCCCCTTACGCAAGTTACATTCCCTATAGCCTACAGCAATTAGTTTATTAATTAATTAACGTCTTCGTGTGGTTTCATGTTCATGCGTGGACAAACTATGTTTCTGAATTCTTAATGATTAATTTTGCTATAAAAATATAACTTAAGCAAAATTCATTCGTTATAAAAACCCTTTTAACATCGATGTTTCGATAGAGATGATAGGTAATGCACAGTCAAGAGTATTTCAAGCGATTGTTTCAAATATACAATGACTTATTATGTCTATATACAACGCTGGGGAGGTGGGTTGTTGAAATTAGTAACTGTACCCCGTGTAAAGAACCTAAATCAACAACAAAAAAATGAAAGGACACCTAACTATGAGTTATATCATGTCCATATTTATAGTAAATATGTTGTTTGTTAAGCACTCAAATTGCCGAAAGCCAATAAGTAAGACTCTGTCTAAGCGGGCATAATGACATAGTAAGATCAGGCTGAGAAATTTTAGTATAAATCAAACCAATGTTGGAGATTCACCCTAAAATAAAACTTTTGCCATAAGTGTTGACATCATATTTTATCATGTCACACTAATGTAGCAATAATTTTATGATTTTTTAAAGAATCATATCAACAGCAAGTGTCATCTGAAGTATTTTATTTCCGATTCGGTATATGCATTTGAATGCAATACGGTAAATGTTCTCTTTAGCTTTACTACATTTCGTGTCATAATTAATTTTCTAATTCATTGGTACGATTTCGCAGGACACTGATTAATCAAAGGTTGCTTATGTCCTCTGAGAGTCCATCAGCACCTTGGCAGAAGGTTAATCAATGTTTCGTGCAAATTGGCATGGACCTACACATCAACCCTGTCCTACGTCTACAATCAAAGTCCAGACATAATGATATGACGGATTATATATAACACGAATATGATATGACTGTGATCCTCAATATGTGACGTCGTGGAGAAACATATTAACATGAAGCCTCGTTATGGGTAAACTGTTGTCAACAACCAACGCCAAAGTACAAACCTAACGCGGATCAGTTTGAGTCAAAGAGGTCTTTGCAAATAATGACAAGAAGCTTAATCATGCACAAGATGAACACTGGTGCTGGTGTTTTGTTTGACGCAAACTCCACACAAAATACCTCTATGGATTACACCTGAATAAATTATAAAGAAGAGCCTATCTAATTATTTCTTTTCATCGGAGCCCCAGTGATTGACACTAAATCGATATTAATCGGGTCCATCTCCGTCTAGTCACGATCGGGTGATGCTCAAAAGCAATGGCCCGCCATTGTTTTATTTACGGTGGGCAGATTAACGACGCATGTCGGTCATATCCGACATATGGTCTTAAGTAAACGATATGCGACATTAACTATTCTGAGAAAACATCGTAGCATAATGTGCTAAAGGACTGTTGAAGACAACATGTTTACAAATTAAAAGTCTCTGTATAAATCATTGAGACTATCTCTCTATTATTATGCTAACATGCTTCTAATTCATGTCATCTTACGTGAAAGTTATCATTTACTTATTCAGAGCCTTCTTTTAAAGGTGTCAATCATTTTGTTGGCATGTGTAGGTTTCTATGGTGTTACTTCCTGAGAAAACGCATTTAGAACTAGATCTCATTACGGTATTTTTCATACCGTCAATGTGCCACAAAAATGCAGAGACAGACACGACATTGTTAATCCATATCTGAGTTGATAGTTGCCGTTTATAAACGATTGCCGATTCGCGATTCGATTATGTTTCGTGATGTCACTCATAACAGTTTTTTTCATCTTTGCCGAATTGCAATTAATAAATTTTACTTTTAAAAAATTTCTTCCTCTATTCATTTCATTTTGTTAGTTATTGTCGACATGTGGACAGGGGTAAATGGTGATGAAAACGACAAACCTCACATCGAGAAGAATACACTTAATAAATTTCAAATTAAGATAATTTAAAATACGTGCATTTCTATTTGCATAGATGAGTAAGAGGAAAATAGTGACAAAAAGCGCCAAATGCAAATGTGATAAATTAACCAATCAAAATAGAATGTCCATAGCTATCATGGATCATAAATCTAAGGACTTGGCAACAGTCCTGATGCATTCATTTAAAATTTACATAATCATATGTGATGCGTGAAAGATGCGCTTCTGTAACTCGCTAATTGATAGATCAGTCATGGCAAACAACCACCCGCAGCGAAAAATCGTTTGTGATATTTGTTGAAAAGTCGATAAGACTGACTTTGCTATCAACATGTACTAAAATAAATTACCGCAGATTGAGCTCCAGCGATGTATATCCTTAATGATTTGTTTCAATCTAATTGACGGTATGTTTATCTTTCTTGTGTAACGTATTAACTTACAATTGTTTTCATTAATGTGTTTTGGTCAACCCTGGAAGCAATGTCATTCTTCGATTCATAACAAAATGTTGATTTTTATCGATTGACATTTTTTGTACGAGTACAAGCTTCCATTAAATGTGTACGGTCATTTCTAACAAAGATAAGTGAACGATTTACTCTCCAGTTTGAATTAACCCTCCAGAATCCTGGGTATCATGTGGAATATTCATAATTTTCATAATTTTCGTGTCCTTTCATTCTAATGAGAGAGAGAGAGAGAGAGAGAGAGAGAGAGAGAGAGAGAGAGAGAGAGAGAGAGAGAGAGAGAGAGAGAGAGAGAGAGAGAGAGAGAGAGAGAGAGAGAGAGAGATTCTTTATTTCCTCCAGTTCTAACCGAAGATCAAAAACATTTATACAAATAAATCAATTTATACAAATACAATGTTACATTTATTTATACAAACACATTAAATAAAAAGGTTGAATATACATGTGAAGACATTAAGTTAATATAGGGATTTCTATTAAGTAGATGGACATATCTACAGTATCAGTATTATAGGATAGTAAACAGTGTAGTCATTTTTAATGTATTATGCACATGCAGTTGATTATAACGGGTAACATCGTAATAGATGACGTTTTCATGCGTTTACATATAGTGAAAATTGTAAAATAATGGTTTCCCAGGTGCTGTGTTCAATATATTCACTTACTTTATATGCATATTTATATTTCGTTGAATGCCATTTTTTATCCTGGAGTGTAGTTTAAGTTTATATGTTCCCGCTCTGCGCAGCACTGTGAATGTATAACTCACATCTTCATGGTCATATATACATGGTATTCTAGATATTTCAAATTTTCTATTTATCATATTTCGTTAAACGATGCAAAAGTATATAAATCACGGTAATCAACTGACGCCATCCTATTACTGAAATGAGGACCTTCATTAGACCTAGTTTCAGTGACCCCGCTGTGTCGAGTATAGTTTCGGATTCGAACCTAATACCGGTACGAAGCGGGTGGTTGCGACATAACAAGCCACCCGCAGCGGGTAATGTCGCCGAGAGAACAAGCCCAAAAGCTGACGACAATAGAGTCAAAGAAACATTTGATCCATGTACATACTTGTTCGCTATCAGTCACGCCAGAACATCTTGGGGGTCGTTCATGAATTAATAGTATCTGACTAAGGACAAAACGCTTTACGTCGCTTATGAAAGCTTGCTGCAAACTATATACATAATTCCTCTAATCTTGAAGTGATTCAAAGTGTTACCATAGCTATATAAGCTATATAAGCATGTATGTCTGCTTAAGACATACTTGAGTTTATAACGATACCTTTAATTGGAACTTCATGTTTTACACGAAACATGGTCTCTTCGTATATACTTTTACATAGTGGTGTGACGAATTAATGTTGCACACATAATTAAACCACCTTATTTAAGTTCTCTATGTCACCGGCAAACAACTGTAGATATGGTTTCAATGCTCAATACTATTAACATTACTGTCTACCCATGCGTCCAGAAAATTAAAAAATCATTGTTGATAGCAAATAACTAAATGATCTAACATCAATCTTGTTTATCTTTAATCAAATCATGTTTTGGAAAAAAACACTTATATAGAACAGAAAGATACTTAACCCCAAATAATCGGAATTTATTGAAGCGTAGACATTTATCGCCGTTTTATGGTTGTGCTGGTTGAACATGCATAAACATTGATAACACATATCAAATTCTAACACAGGGCACAAAAAAACCAAGCTCAATAATTGCAAACATTAGTAATGTGGTAATAAAGTTCATTGAGTGTAAAACATCTGCGAATTTCTTTTTAAAAACGTGCTCATTTAGATGGCATTGCTACATCAGATTGGTTCTTGCCAACTTTATTAAAACAATTTCTACATAAGTTAAAATTTTCATCAAAAGTTTTTTTCCAATCGAGTTGAGGAGATTATATTAATTTATGTTATATATATTTACATGTTTTTTGTCGGAGGCATTAACTACATTTGCACTTTAAGGGTTACTATCAATGTCAAAGATTTGACCATTTATGGCAAATACATCCTAGGTTTTTCAAGATTGAGTGGTTAGGGTAGTCTTTTGAAGATAGGAATTGTTCCCTTTTCAAACATTTCAGGTACCGAATCTAATCATAAGGACACATCCTACATGTTATGATACTTAAATGTCAAGGAACAGTTCTTCAGCATTCTGAAGCTACTGTTATTACATGCTGAAAACTACTCGGGCTGGTCCATTCATTGCATTTGAGGTAAGGGACAGGCAGTTAGTAGTGCAGTGGCCCTAACTTTCTTTTATAAGCTGTATAAGTTTTCGGTGGCTACAATGTACATAGTAAGGTTGCCTATTTTTTCAAAACACTATGTAAAATGATCAATAAAATAGATATAGTACCTATGCTACTTCCAACTACTAAGATACTAAAGAATCAAGGAATGGTTTACAACTTATAGGAATCAGACTGCTCAGATGTAGACTTCGAGAATTTTTAAATGAATAAGTGTATAAGTTCACCGAATAGTGTGAAGTTGTTGAGAGAAGCTTCTCAGTGTCTACAAACCAAAAGATGCAGTACGTATTGCCTTTTGTTTCAGTGTTGATGGATCTAGATACATATAGTGTTAATTTTGTTTTACAAATTGGAAGACCTAAACACAAGTGGAACTATTTCCGGCACAAACGTTACATTGAGAACTAGAGCAATGAATAAGAAGGGATTCATCATCATCATCATCATCATCATCATCATCATCATCATCATCTTCTCCTTCGTCTTCTGCTTCTTCTTGTCGTCGTCGTTGTTTCTATTGTTATTTATCATTATTATTGTTATTAGTTGTATTATCATTTTATTTATTTAAGTAGTTTTAGAGCTCAGTTTATAGCAGTTTATTATACAAATTGGCCAAACCCTCACAACCTTAATTTACTCTTCAATAGTAACAAATTCCGATGTTTAAAGAACCTCTTTTTGTTCATCAAATCCATTTTTTCACAATTGTAAAAGTGTATATGCTGTTGTATGTTACTTTTTATGTTATGCATGCGCAATCCGTATCTTTACATCTCTTTGTAAAATTGCTCATGTACCACCGTGCGTGGTTTTAGAGAATAAAGAATCTGAATCTGAATCATTTGTATTATTATCATCTTATAATCATTTGTACTTGTATTTGTTGTTTTTGTCGCCGCTGTTGTTATTACCATTACGTGAACGAGTACGGTCGTTAAGAACTCGACAATGTCTAAACAAACATGTGCTACAATGAGGGACGATAGAATCTGTAACACGAGATTGCTTCATCACAACTTCAAAACATAATTCATGTAGTTTCTAAAATCATAAAAAACTATTAGGTAAGTGTCTGATAACGTTCGGTTGTGAAAGCAAACAGAAGATAATATCTTATTTCGTAACTTCAAAAACAACTTGTTTGTGTGGCATTCTTAACCCTTTGTGTTAGCAATGAACAGGTTCAGACATAAATATACACGTGAAAATCATTTTTACAAAGGCTGTGCTGATAGCTTCATACCTCTGTGTATATGTCACCTGAGATACCTTTGAAGTTGATTACAGGTAACCTAATTATCAACCAGTCACCCGTTGGTTGAAAATGTGACGCCGATACCTGGACATTAGGTAAATACAGGCCTAATTGGTGAGGAGGTATCTCACTTCATATCTTTGATTTATGTCAACCGAATACCATTATGGCTGGTGACATATAGGATCTAACGTTATTAAATGCATTGTCGTCAAATCAAACCTATTGACTGAAAATTGATAGAAGCTTTTTGTATCTCAGATTAGATTAATGTTCTGATGTTGTCATATATTAATGGAATTTATATGTTCTTTCATTCATATAATCATCACCGGTTTAAGAAACCTTTAAAGTGACATCTTATTAACGCCTTGTAGGGCTAGTTTGTATTGGTTGTCATTAGGATAGTTATAAGTTATTTAAGTTCTTCTAGTGCCCAATCACAGTCAGTATCAGAAATATTTTAATCGACAGATCATTAAAGGTTTGTTTGCTTATCAAAGCTAGTTATAATTTATTCAATGTTTTGATAAACATTTGTCATCTTAATTATCTCAAACGCTGACAGTTAATTTAAGGGATGAATAACCGTATGGTATTAGATGTCCCATAGATTTTATCTTTTATCACTTCATAGATTATTTTATTAATTAAAATTACTGAGTCATCCTCATATGTATGAAATAAGACGACCAACATATTTATCAAACTTTTAAGTGAGTACACGGACACCTGCATGTGTGGAATCTTGGAACTTCTGTGTACGCATAACAAGTACTATAACTATCATTTGTGCATGGGTAGACCTTTCATTTTTACCAAGCAAAAGTTGATGTAACTTTTCGTCTTAGACACTACCTCTTCATTATCGTGGACACGCCAAATCAGCAAATGTTCGTTTGATAGATACAAAGATTTCCTTCATAAATGGAAAAATATTTTTTTAGAATAATCCAAATTACCTTGAATACAACACAAATCTTGAATGTCCAAAAGGCTGAATGTAGTAATCTTCATATTTGTTAGGTATTTTTAAGTAGTTTTAGATGATATAAACATTAACATCATAATATTAAATATTATTATACATTATCTATATCAATTATATTATAATCTTATATTATCTTCAGTGGGTCTAAACATCTCATTACTCAACCCAAGTAACCGTATTCATAAAGAATAAAAAGCAAAATGCACTGTTGGGAATTTAATGGTTAACACCTTTCAATCATTTGTGGTAGGGAATTGGATCCGCACTGATCAACTTGAGTTTGTTTTAAAACTGCTTCCTTGATTTAAAAAAATTTTCTTACAATTTAAAACACTTATTTTTTATTTCGTAAGATCGTTTTATTCATCTTTAAAACTGCTTCTTTAAAATATGGTAATCTACTTATACCAACCTTATTTCTATAGATATGGACACATTTCAACTCAAATTGTTATTGTCGGTTACCTTTTACAATAGAATAAAACAATCCGTCGGTAAAATGTGTAAGACAATGTTAAGGAAATAACAATGACAACTGTAATAATAACATAAAAAAGGCACTGTAATTATTGTAAGAGTATTAAGATAAAAGCTTAATTGACATTAGGTCAAACGGTTTTTTCTTCGATAGTCAAATGTCAAGTGGAAGATTTATTGTGTTGTCCCTTTTCACATTATCTGTGAAAAAATCTACATTTGAATTTTCCTCACAGGCTGTAATTAATGTCATTTGGATTTGCCATGATTTACAATTTTGGCTAGTTCAATGTAGATTGAAATGTTTAAAATGTCCCTATAAAGCTATCAAAAATAAACAAAATCAAATCTTGAATGGCACTGGGGGGAAGTGGAACTTCTTAAACAATTTAACACAAACTTGTTATTAGTTTCTTCATCAATGAAAGGTGGCTCATAAAGTTACTATCGCTTCTGAATAATAAAGCAATATCTGCAATTTACATATCGCAATATCCAAATCGCCAATGCTATTACAATATTAGTAAATGACCGCACGATGCTGTGACATCAAATTTACAATGCTTTGACGTCACAAAATGTATGAAGTAACAAACTATTTCATCATAATGCCGATGACGTCATAATGAATTGACCTTTCTGAGATAATTGGTTATAGTTGCCTCCTTTCTTTAATTATAGATACTCGAAAGCTCTGGCTACTTATTACCTACAATAACTCGTGTTGTATATCCGACACTTGCATTAGGTTAAGACTCTCTAGAAAATATATATCAAGCTCGGATTGCATTGATCTTAACGCTGATAAGGTCAATAGATATATTTTAAGTAATGCCAAATGCGCTTGTGGATGTCCCAATGAAAATGTTACCCATTATCTATTAATATGCAAGCTATATACAGATTTAAGAATTGATGCCTACTTCTATATAAATTGACACAGCCTCCAAACTATGTTATATGAACACCACCTATGAACAACAATGAAAATCTAAATATAATGGAATCCTTACACTAATTTATATGTAAGAGTAAGCGATTTGACAAAACAATGTAAATTGTAAACGAAACATGACCTAGTGAAAATAACTGCATGTGTTATGCTACTTAGTCTAAATTTGTAGATACTTAATTGATGTAATGATATGTTTACGGTGCTCTGTTTTTCGTTTCCTGTCCAGTTCTTGTGTACTATATTTATCATTTTTGTACTGGTGCGGTATTAATATAAGCAAAGCTTTGTTTGTTTACCGAACCAGATTCGCTTTTTGAATAAAGATATGTTTAAACCAAATATATATTGGATAGATGATAATGTCACGATTACAACTTCAACTTGCAGGATCAACTGTAAATAGCATTACAACGTCAGCCCCATTTGCAGCTACCCTTCATCTGATCTCCATCTATCAATATCAAATGGATTGTATATACATGACTTGACAACACTATAGCTTCACGCTCTATCATAGATATATACTGCCTCAATATAACCTAAAGTGAATGACATAGCATGTGTGTATCTTGCAACAATCGTTCCTATCTAAACACTAGAAAATCTAATATCTCTCAGGCAAATAAAGCTATGCATTTGTTGTACAAACGTTTAAGAAATATTTATATGTCTATAGAATGTAAACTGTACTTATTTGATTGTACTATTTGCCATATTTTATTTATTTCATAAGATATATTTTGAATCTAAGACGAAGCACCCCGACATACATGTTGTATAATGAAGCCGGTAGAACACCGCTCGTTGATAAAATCAAACTGAGAATGTTATGTTTCTGATCTAGAATAGTATCGGGGAAATTGAATTCTACAATAACAGCATTATACCAAATATCACTGACAAATTTTGTTAAATGTAACCATAAGAATAGATGGCTGACTTTTATCAAAAACACACTGGATAATATTGGTATGTCCAATATATGGCAATCCCAAGATACAGTTTCTATCTCTTGGTTAAAAAATGCTGTTAAACTTAGAATTTCAGACCAATCCCTTCAACATATCAACCATTCTATATCATCATCCTCTAAAGGACTTATTTATGAATGGATGAAATCGTTTTACAACATTTCACCCTTACAACGTAAGTTAGGAACAAAGCTCTGTAATACTTTAATTAAATCTAAAACCGCCAATCACAAATTACCAATAGAAACAGGCCGCTGGGAGAACCTTAACTCAAAAGAAAGATTTTGTCCATCCTGTCCCTCCCAGATCGGAGACGAATTTCATTATTTATTCCATTGCCCAAACTTTGATACTTCCAGGAATATGTATTTAAAGAATTATTTTACAAATAATCCTAATTACCATAAATGTCTTATTTGAGACTAAAAATATATTACAATTACGAAATCTATGTAAATATATCAGTATCATAATGTGTACAAATGTTGTATGATAAGTAAAACAATATATCTTTGCTGGATTGTCACTAAACCATAGTCTCTAATGTGATATATCTATGTAAACTACCCCCATATTGTTTTACATGTATTTGTAAACTTATGGCAATAAAGTTGATTGATTGATTGCAAGAATGATTTGGCTTTCTCATAATGCACTTTACAATGGAGATATGTTTCACAAAGACAATGATTTGCTCTCAAAACATCGATGAAATTTGAAATGAAACAACACTCCGAAACTTAAACATATAAAAAAACAGAGGTCGTTTTGCACGGGAAAAATAATTACCAATATCTAATTCACCAATATTATTAAACATCCTTTTACATACCTTTGCTCTCTTGAATGTTCTTATTTTGCAAATCATAGAACATCATTTAAATTTCCATGGAACATCAAACTGTCACATATATTTTTATCAATGGTTTTACATACCTACATATTTCTCTTTAAGTGACCATCAAAGTTTCAAATATCCAAATTCAAACAGGTACTTACGTCGAGCATGACAGGTGAGGATGCCCCAAAAGAACAGAAAAGCAATGCAGCAAAGGAAGCGTTCCACACCAAAAGTAGAAACCATGTCTGAACATCACTCGGTCCAGACTCTATAGACTGGTGCCACTTGTGTTATGTGCTACTAATCAAGATCGATAATCTTTTACTGGGTCAACCATGCTAGACACGCTCCATTGCATCTGGAGGATGCAGATGCCCTTGAACCTGAAGATGTGGGTAATAATAAACAAATAGCTAGATTATTGGTAAATTCAATAAACGATAAGTATCTAAGTCAGTGACGGATACAGAGGACGTTGTTTAGACCATTTTCGTACCTTTGTATTTCTTTTACATAGAATGTAGGCACGTAGTATAAATCTCTCTGCCACATTGACCGAGCGATAACCTCTCCTCCAACCCATAGCGGAAAGCTCTTATAGTTTTTTGTTTTTTCCATTACAAATATATATTAAATAGTTTGATATACCTAGAGCATCTGATCAAAAGGTAGGACACAAAAAACGAAAGCTTGAGTTACATTGCATATATTCAATCACGTAATATATATATATATATATATATAACGTGGACAATGATGGCAACAAAGGCGTCCACAAAGGCCCCAACAAAACAACAAACAACAATATATATATATATATATATATATATATATATATATATATATATATATATATATATGTATAACAATAATAATCTTTGAGCACTGACGATCTTACAAAATTGCACATAGGGCCTGCTACTCTGGACGACTCAGGTATCCATGTTCATCGTAATGAGTCGCGTGGTTCCAAGGAAGGAAAATCCATCATTGTCAACAAAGTAATTTTTCCTTTAGACTCTATAAACTTCTATATCTATGGTTCCTTGTTATTGAAGAAGAATGTGAAGTTTAACCCGATTTAACTCAAAATACAAATCATAACAATATGCGAATCATAAAAATATACAAACCGTAACAATATGCGAATCATAACATTATACAAATCCTAACAATATGCCATTCATAACAATATGCCAATCATAACAATATGCCATTCATAACAATATGCCAATCATAACAATATGCCATTCATAACAATATATAAATCATAACAATGTGCCAATCATAACAATATACCAATCATAAAAATATAAAAATCATAACCGTATGCTAATCATAACCGTATGCTAATCATAACCGTATGCTAATCATAACAATATGCCAATCATAAAAATATACAAATCCCAATAATATGACTAAAACTACTTGGTAATGGAAAAGAAATATTTGTTTTAAAAATAACAAGCTATACATGTACCTAAATACGTGTTTACTCAAATGATAATAACAAAATAAACTGTGAGATTCTTTACGCAATTAGTTTAATTGTATTTCAGGGTAGGTGAGTTGATTACTTGTTACATCGCTTCAGTGACCGGCTTTCCTTATTTTGAAGACAAACAAAATTCAGTACCAGTTGATCTCTGAATTGTCATGTCTACCATGTTTATTTTCAATTTCATATACTGTATCTTCATACATATTACTGTTGTTTCATGCAAATTGCAATGTATGATCTCAACAATGATAATTGTGCGAAAATCTCACAGCTCTGGCAATGACATTTGGTAGACAATACGCGTTATGTTATTTGATCATACTACGCAATTGTTGTTCGTTACAACAACATTTTGACAAACATGTACCTATTGGCCTATTAAGGTAACAGGTACACTCATATGTACATACAGCTACAGCGAGTTAATTTTTAAACAATGATTGATTATTCAGTGCACATGTACTAAGTGAGAAATGTAATTGTACAAGCATACACTTATCAAACTTATAACAAAGAATTATTAGTCAAACACCTACTTACATACTAGTGGATGGAAATGTGCCATTATTACTATTATTTTTTATTATATATTTATTATTTTCATATCATTACTATAATAATAATACTAATGTTTATTATCATCATTATTATTATTATTACAATTGTTATTAGTAGTATTATCATTGTTATTATTATCATTATTTTTTTAATTATTATTATCATAGTGTTTATTGATATTTTCGATAAGACAGGCTAGCTACATAGAAAAGACAATAAAAACACTGATCATGATACCGATGCTGACTGCATTTCGATATTCATTGACGAACTTGTTGACATTGTGTACCTAACGAACCTTTTGCGTTAAACCAACATAATCTTTGCTTTTTTAAGCGTTTCTTTTATTACCATGAGATTTAATCAACAAAAAGACCTGACAACTTGTAAACACTGGAGCCATGATAATTAGATTGTCATAGCTCTCAAACAAAGACGGAAGAATGTATGTCATAGTAACAGTAAACAAAGTTTATTAGCTTTCAAGCTTTTTTTTGCAATTAGCGAGACGGCGTACTTTTTTCCATATCACATTGCACGTTATGACACTATAGTACGCCTTGTGTTGACACTTACTAGTGTCAGTGGTAACTTGCGAACCGTAGAATCGGGTGATATGACAATAATTACGCCTCTTGGTGGGAGATGTTAGGATCGGTAGTAACTTGCGAACCGTAGAATCAGGTGATATGAAAATAATTACGTATATACGCCTCTTGGTGGTAGATGTTAGGGTCGGTAGGAACTTGCCATACGTAGAATCATATAGGGTTTTATGCTAAAACAATTTGTAAATTGTGAATTTACCATCGAGGAATAATTCACGAGTTCAAGATCGTTAAGCGTTAGAGGTTATTCACCAAACGTTTGAAATAAATCAAAGAATTGTTGAATTATATGTTGATATATGTTTGTATAAATATATCAAACGATGTAACATTTTTAAAGATGTTATAATCAACCCTATGAACTTACCTTTCTTGTATAGGGCTAATATTTCTAATTCATTTGCTACAAATTGTAATATGCTAACATTGGGATATTATAAATACTGACTTGAATATGTTACAGTTCATCATAATTTAAATAGTTTTATGCTGTTTGATTATTTGTCACTTAACCAGCGCATTCTTAAAGGACAATTCAAAAAGTTCCATTGAAGATTTAATTTCAATTATGTCAATATTCTAATCTGAGCATGAAGTTTTATTCTGTTACGAGCGCTTCAATAACAAATAGAGCCACGGAGTTGACAGATCATTGCCACTTAAAGAGGCAGGACATTCACAATTGGACGAACTATTAGCTGAAAACTAAAAAATGGTTAACTCGATGTTGCAATACTGACAATAATCACATTTTGAGGAGAGACATATATTATGTAGGTTTTGACATGTTTTCCAACAGTAAAGCTAGCTATTTTGATGAACATAAAAAGGAAATAAAAGGCAGTGATAGAATGGGTTTTCGTAATTAAAATGGGTTATAGAAGATTATAAGAATACAACACATAAGAGTTAATTAAAAGACGGTTACGTTAATTATTTATCGATTTAAAGTAAATTAAAACTATTTGGTTTGCAGTTCTACATGCTCGATTATCAAGACCTTGATGTGCCGATTCTTTTCACTTAATTATCCCTTGGATTTTTATCAGGGTTATCTGTAGTGTTATCTGCCGACCTCGATATAAGTACATCGATTAAAACTGCTGTGTTTATTTGAACTGCGGGCCTCCCAAAAGGCTCGCTTTAAGGAAACTGACTTGCTAATTTTGGTTTTAACTAACACTCCCCGTGTTCTCAGCAAATCATGAGAGAAGCTATTATCTAAAATTTCAAATTTCAATTTCTTGACAATGAGCTGTACAGGATAGCTTTAAAAAGCTAAAATAAGTTTTCATTTGTGTTATTGTAAACAAGACTCAAGGGTAGTTAATGTATATCTATTTGAATACAAGTTTTCAAATAGAAAGTCCCCGGACTGATTTGTGTTGTACTTTAAACCATGGATTACCGCATCCTGCTATGTCAACGTATTTGAACCGGCTGAGTCCCTTCCAGATACCCTGATCCCCTTGAGGCCAAACCCCTCGTATCGCTAGCTATCTAACCAGCCGATAAGACGACTCTTATCCAGCAACAGTGGCACAACCCGGATGAAAAAATAGGTTGAGTTCAAGATAGTAGCTTCAGGCTGATTGCATAACGACTTTTCATAAAACTAAAGTTTATCCAAATATACACTTTGAACTGTGAATCTTCTTTACAGAACGCAATCGCCTTACTACGCGATGGCTTCATTGCATATGACTTTTTGACAACAGAGACGATTTCCATGCATGTGACGTATTCATTGGCTAAAATATTGAAAGGTACGATGTAGTTTACTTTGCAATATTTTCTCGTTAAGCGAACCTGCCGCAAGTTCGATAGAGAAATGAGGTTGTATCATAATTAATGACGGAGTAACCTCTTTTTGGCAGAATGCTCCTGATGTTGATGTAGCATGTTCTATAGATGTTGATAACATGAGCTCCTTAACCGTACGTGGAAACAAACAGTTTAATAACATAATAAAATGTTGCAGATCTAAATAAATGTACAGGGGTTGGCACTACTCAATGGTCCAAACAGGACTTTCAAAGGCGACAAAGCGCGTTTAAATAGTGTTAATGCAGACCAAACGGCTTCTGAAGATAGATCACTTGCACGATTTCCGATAAAGTAAGCTTTGAAATGGATATGCCCGTTTAAGGCGTGAAAGTAAACATTAAGGCAACTTAGTACTTGGTCCAATCTGCCCATCTGTTTAGCCTGTGTGTGTCTTATCATTGTCTATACAAAATAAGGAATACAGTTATTGAATATTGCGTTTTTGGTATTGAACACGCCCACCGTATAGCTACACTAAAATTTTAAGTTTCGTTTCTGTACGTCGGTAGCTTAATTAGTATTCATTAATAATCAATATCCTTTATCAAAAATGTTGTAAGACTTGATTGCTAAAATATTTTTCAAAAAATGAAAAACATTACGTCAAAGGCATTTTAATAAATAAAACTGATAAAAATCAAAGACTTCATCTATAAAGTTGAAAAAGGAAATTCTATTTTTGTGCTTTTAGGTTCATTGACAATGTTCATAATTCATATTCGTCGTGAGAATTGCAAAGAGTTTTGTTGCCTTGATAATGCTGTAAGTATGTATGTATTCTGAAATAACAGAAGAAATAAAGCATAAACTAACCTATGAATGTTGGTTTCCAGTTTGATTTCCTGCACATAACATTAATTCATCAAAACATCATGCTGTTGATTAGGAGAAATGATGTCGGCTTTCAATTAATAGTCGAGTTTTTACCCATAAAAGTCACAATACCATTACATCGGAGACGGATGAACGAACGGAGCTTCAACCTATACCCCATTCCGCTTCCTGACGACGGATAGAAATATATATTTTAAAAAATAGTGCGGTGAGTGATTATATATAGTAAAATTACCTGTTTATTTCCGAGGCATCATGTTAAAGTTACAAGTGAAGGTAGTGCGACATTTTAAGATGTAATCATCATATGAATATACACATCATTTCAGCAATTCCAGCCGTTAGCATCAAAATGGCGTCTGCCAGTCGTATAGACTAAATGTATTAGTTTTGAAGATCTTCCGATCAATGATGTCACAAAAAGCTCGATGTAACTATTTTTATGAAAGCAAACAATGTCTGTTGAAATTATAGTCTAATACGACTAGAAAATTCAGTTTGAAATGAATTTTAAATTTGCCCTTCACTTAACCTAAACTGACCGACATTTCAAAAGATCCAACAGATGATACTTTCACATGGAATATAAACATATTTCACAGTAAACTAGACTAATTCCATTATAAAACCACGTGTCAAAGATGAAAGAGCTTGTTACTTTACTAGCAAACTTTGTGCAAATATCATGTTCAAAGGTGAAATATGTCCGACCCATTCATCCATCTCGTGGCAAGATTAATAACTATAATAAAATTGAACTATTTTGTAAATATTGTGCAGACATATTTAAATCTTTTCTTTAATTACATTTTTATGAGTTTTACCCAATGTCTCTTCTGGGTAATGCAAGAATTCCCTGGTGTAAATAGTGTATACATGAACCCTGAAAGTAATGATTCTGAAGTAGCGGTTCTGTTCAGAATTGCTTACGATATCTTAAAAAATAAAAATGGTGATACACCATTTAGGAATGTATGAGCAGAAACTTTTGTTCTGCGTCTGTACTTTCCCACAGTTCTGATATTGCACAAAGAATCTTATCAAACTCCCATTTACATATTTTATAACCAGATTGTCTAACCCTAGTTAATAAAACGAGAAATCAAGGAAATAAAACGTTGCTTATCTTTATTTTCCTTTATCTAGACCGAGTACGTCATCACTGCAAGTCGGGAAATGCACTGAAAGACACACACTGACAATCAAGACACTCACTGTAAGTCAAGACTCTCACTGCTAGTCAAGACAGTCACTGCTAGTCAAGAAATACACTGAAAGTCAAAATCTTGTGTTTCTGAGGACCAATTTTAGATGATGCAGGTTTGTATATCCTTTTAATTTTGCAATATAGCTGGAGTCTGATGTTCATAAATTGATTTGTTACTAGACAGAGTGCTGTTGTCTTTAGTGAAAGTGTGTGTTCGGTGTGAAATATTTTATTATTGATGCAGATTAACTAGTTGTAATTGTGCCCATCATTACATGTTTGCTTTATCTTGATTGATGGCAAATGCTGTTTTCAATAGTTTTTTTCCCCATTCCATGTCACATACATGAAATATTGACATAGTACAATGTAATTGAAGGTAAAGTTGAAGTTCAAGCGTTGTACTTAACAAGTAATGTAATTAGCCTTTATGAGGCATGTGTGTCAGGGACATCCATTTTCTTCAGATGCAATGAGAACTTTTCGATTTCTAGGCAATACAATTCTTTATGTCAAATTTTTTATATAAAACTTTCAAAGGTTTTTCGAAAATACATTTTCTTGCTTAATGCTTGGATATGTATGCATTTATAGTAATGATAATAGTATGTTTATGTGAACTTTGCAAACCCAAAAACATAATTTCCACCTGACCCATACTTGTTATTGCTCTTCTATAAATCACTGACACGGTGACAATTTATATAAACATAATTAATCTTGAAAAAACTTGCAAGTCATATTGTCTACACGCTTCATTTGACTTGTTAATGTCAAGTGTAAATTATTCTGAGAACCTATTTGAAAGGAAAATGAACAAACTTGCAATCTTTTGTCAACTCCTAAAGTATGTAATTTTTATCAAAAGGTAAGAGGTTTTGCCATTTCAAACACACTGGCAGTAAAATGTATACAGTGAACACATACAGTAATAACTAAATCTATTTACTTGTTGACGAAAATTAAGGAGATGTGAATTAACAGAAATTATAATGACAATATTTTTTAGATTTCTTATTTTCTAATTGTTTCCAACTTCCTTATTGTGAAATTCACGACGTTTCATAGCATACGCTTCTGTAATTTTACTAATTTACCAAGCGGCAAGAAATCTGTTATATCTTCCTTTTCCCCAAATGCAGATAACCAAAAGCTTTTCCAATCAAAATCCATTTCTTTTCCCAGAACTTTACAGTTACCTACATTTCCATCACGATCTGTGTCAGCATAGCGTTTATTGTATGCTATTGAACCTATCCATTAATATTAAGCTCTAGTCTAATAAATATTCGTTTTGCATGATTGAGATTTTGTTTAAATCTCACGTGGTTTTATGGCTTCACTCAAAAAAACGTAAATTGGTCAGTTATGGGTATCGAATTTATTTTTGCTTTAAATGCTCCCTTATTACTTGATTTATATTATTGGCTTAGCCTTGTGTTGTTTCAGATGGACTTACTGCTTTTTGGATCATTGATAGCACAAGGTAAAACTTAATCGTTCTTCTTTAGTAACATTACCTTTTTATGGAGAGTAAAATTCTTATTCAGCTATCAATCCAAAATCAAATAGGGTAATATCATCAGTATTGGACATTTATATGGAAAGTAACATTCAGCTTTTCAACATAAAACGGGTTGATATAATCATTATTGGACATTTGTAACTATAAGCCATAAAAAAGATAGTTTAAGCAAAATCAGAAAGTAATGGCTCGTTTTGTTTCTATAAAAAGATATGAAAGATATAAGCATATTATATATAATATATTATATTTTGTTTTTATCGGAAAATATAACATAAGAAAGCAATCAGAAGTGCATTAGTTTTTATTGCGAAGACACATTCTGGATGTGTTATCCATACATGATTATTTACTTACTTGAATGACAAAGTATTTACTTAACTTTTTCATTTTAAAATCATTAATTTTACTTTTTAACAATGAAAACATTATCTTTCACGAGACTTTAACTTTGCAATAAAATTTCATTGTTAGTTATATTTTATAATGAATATTATTGTTAAGAATACTATTAGCGAGTTCTCTTCACCACAGTGTTAGTATTTACTTCTCTTGTTTATGATTACTTAGCATCAATATTCAGCAAGAGTGTTGTTAAAGCTCGTTGATGATGTCACAATTATTCCGGATGGACGCTAGCAAGTTTTCGTTTATCTTCATGAAACAACTAAATAAATGTACAATTGAACTATTGAAGCGTTCCATTTAAAAAAAAAATTCGATACTTGAAGTTGAACATCTCGCGTGTTCAATATTGATATAAATGTACTCGTTGGGATTGATAAGAAGCAGCTTCAGATCTCCATTTGATTGCAGTGTTTGTAGATATTTTCATTGAAAGCGAGGTTAACATCTCTTCCAGCATTTTTCATGATTCGTTTCATGAGATTGAGAAATCAGAATCCAGATTCGACCATTCCCCCTAGCACCCTATTTGGTCATTCTAAATGGGTTGCAAAGGAAATGAAACGACATTGTACATTTGCAATAAAACGCCCTTGCAATTGTTCGTTGTCCTACAATATGATTCAACTTTGTTCTTGAAACTTTTATCGTGTTTTTATAATGTTTTGGTCTTAAAAATTATTCTAAACATTTTACAGTGACATCAATGTATTCAACACGTAACAAGGTCATTAGAACAGATCAGCTCTGGAGTGATGGAAACCATTTGGAGTATCACTTCAGGGGTTGCAGGGACATTCAGGTACAGCTAGTATGTAATGGAGGCATTTACGACATTGTGGAAAGAGGCTACAATAATGCAGATGCCTTCATAAGAAACTATTCGACCCAAGAGCGTCTTGTCAACTCTCAGCCTTCAACAGCAGGTTGTGACCACTTTCAACGGTATTGGATCAGTTGGAATAGCGGAATCATTGCATGCGGAATGGGAAATGTTGGTGAACACGTACATATGAAATATGACACGAAGAGCCTGGATCTGAAGTGTTTCAAGCTTATATGCCTCATGACCTATTCATTCAACTCAGCTTACTGCATTGGTGATTATATTAATCTATTTTCTGCTTCAAACATCTTGTGCTTTGATTAAACTTACACTATGTTGTTATGTGAGTCCTTCTAAAACCTGATTTCTATCTCTCACTATGCCTTTCTTTCCGTCTTTTCCCTCATCCTTTCGGTCCCTTTCTCCCTGATCTGTCCACTCTCTTTGGATGCACGTGTTTAATAACTGAAATATTGTTCAAAGCACGTAAAACCCCAACTCACTCACTCACTCACTAAAGCATTCCCGTGTTGGTTTAGTCACACTTCCGTTGTATTCCGTTGCAAAAAGGCACGAGCCGAATGTTGAGGACCGATACCAACGACCGAGGACATATTAAGCCTGCATATGTTGAGTGTTTTTTCTTCATATCATTTGTATCATAGTTAAGTTTTTATTAACACCTTAATGAAAACATCAAGAGATAGGTCAACAGATATAACTGTTGTAACTGCTCTTGTCTTTCCCTATTACCTTTTATTGGCGTATTAAGATTCGTATTGGTCAAGTTGCAGAATTGTATGACAGCAATGAAGTATCATTCACAGATGTAGTTCAAATCATAAAATCTTACGCTAATCTCTGTTTTAATACGAACACTTCTACCATGAGATTCCCCTTGCGTCCTCAAAATCACAACACAAACTAGCTTCGAAATTTCAGCCAATGAAAAGACGTAGATACCTTTAAACCAGATCGGGTTTTGGAAATGACAACCAATTATGTGTGTATCCAATCAGGTGAGGTGAGTTGGTGTTTAACGCCGCGAGTATTTCACTTATATCGCGGCTGCTAGTATTATTGCAGGGAGAAAGCCCGCAACACCATTGTGGCTATGCACTGCGGTGAAACCTGCGAGCATCGGCTGGAACTAGCGAACCATGGGTGGTACTGCGCTGAATTCCAGTGTAGCATTGCACCCAAACCTGACTGCCTGTAGAACAGTTCTCTACTGCAGACAAAGTTGCCGAGCCCATGGCGGGATTCGAACCACGGACCTCCTAATCCGAAGCCGAACGCGCTAACCACTGCGCTATCCCGCCCCCGTATCCAATCAGGTTTCTCCCTTTCTAGTCCAAGAAGTGTCCGTATTAGAAGGTGAGTGAATTGAACTACTCCTGTGGGAAGAGAATAAAAAGCAAAAGTGCTTTAGAATTAATCTTTAAAAAAACACAGCTCATCTGCAATGTCCCTGTAAAAAAAAGCTTTACCAAGTTAGTATAGATAAGTCGAACTTATGTTATCGCAATAACCGTTCCTGAAACTCTTTCACCGTATGATTTTGCGGACCATGAGGTGAATACATTAGTCATTTGTTAATTTGTCTTTTAATCTGTCTCCTAGTATTTCAGATAAAACAACAATTTAGATTTTATACAAAATACCTGGTAATGTCGCTTGTAATTCCAGTACTTCAGTATTAAGTTCATTTTTTTTGGAAACTTCTCATACAGTTATGTGATCACACTTAAGATACACAATCAATGAATGCATCTACTAAAACTAAAGTCTGATTAAAATTCTGAATTCTAATGTTTTTACGCATCTTTTGGAGACATCGGTACTTTATGATACAGTTCATCAATTTTTAATAAGCTTGATACATAACAGTCGACCTTACGACATTCAAATACAAAGATAGAGCCGGTTTCAATTTTATTTGATAAAGCCTAAATATGAATATATATTTTTTAAAAACTATCAAGATCAACTGATAACTTGTTGTTTTAATAGCCACTCTTTAAAAAACTAGCTGTTATGTCTATTAGCTTAGTCATTAGTAATAGAAGACATAGTTACGTACACTATTAGAGTTTAAAATTTAATACATAAAGTTCATGGGTCTCATAATGTTGTCAACCGTTCTTACCAAATACAATCCATAGTGCTGACAGGCACTCGCTCTCAACGTTCTTCAGAATATAGAGTCTTGCAAGCAATAGTATCGAGTAACAGCGCGGTAGAGATGATAACAATTAAATATGAGAGAATCTGTGATCACTGTTAGGGGATAAAGGGTTAGGATATTCAATATCTGTAAAACACGCCAAACTCTAAGGCTATTGGTTGCAAATACTTGAGGAAAGGTCTCCCTACATAGACATTGACCTGGATTAAATATTTATCTCTTCCAATAAAGGTGGGCATTTCTTATATTTACTTTCAAAATTGAACATCGCAAAGTACAGTTTTTCATTTCAAATTTTCAGACAGAATGAAAATGGACAGCATATATTTCCAGAAAGTCGAAACAGGACCACCCTTACACGGGAGGGTGTTCAGGATATTGCCGGGAACACCGTCCCGAGTCGTCTGTGCTGCCATCTGCCTGGTGAGCTGCCCCTGTCATGTTGTGCTTTATGCTGATGGACTCTGTTCTCTGGTCGAGGATGTGAAAGGCACCTTTCTGCCTAGTGGAGATATTTTTCTGATGCAGGAATGAAATGGCGTAAATCCTTGATTAAACACCTTATTTAATGAACCGAGTAGAGAAAATCAAAAGGTCTTGAGGCTCTCGTTGAAAAACACGACCGTGTCTCTCGAATAGTTGCCGGTTTTACAAAGAAAAAACTGTTTGTATACATCTCGAACCATCAGCATGTTCATTTGATGTGTCATCCTATCATAAGGATTGTCTTTAGAAATGACAACAAATTTCCATAAGAGACCTGGAGAATTTTCAGAAATAACTATAAAATATTTTGCCTTTCAAAAAATAATCATCTACCTTGAATAATCTAGATCTGCAGTTAACGTCACTTTAACTTTTATCTGTTTTCCATAGATACCGTCGTCATACAGTGGGATTCCCCCCTAAATAAGAATCCCAAAAGAGAAAGGTGATGACGTAGCCTAAATCTAAGGCAGGTTTCCCCCTTGAGACAAAGGGAGAAGTATGGCTATATAGCTAATTTACCAACTCTTTAGATCATCTGACTTGAAAAGCCTAATGGGATTATGGCCTGGCGTTCGGCGTCCTTCCGTCCATTCATTAATCCTTAATTTTCACTATTTCGTCTTATTCTGCAGAACTATTCACTCAGTAAATCTGAAATCTTGTGTACAACCTCCTTGGCTAATGAGGTTTTTCATTTATATATTTGGCCCACTAATAAGGGACATTGGAGCCTCATTTTTATCTTTTTATCACGAAACTAAAGACATAGAGAGCTGTAACATTATGTACAGACACCTTAACTCACGACGAATCTAACTTAACATCCAATAAATATGATCCACCTTCAGAAGCAAGACCCCTGTAAATCAGACTGGTTATCAGCTTGCAACTGAGTGTTTTTAAAAGTATCTTAACAATTTTTATTCAGTGTTTTGAGAATCAGTCTTGGAGACAAGTGGTTATAAGCTTCGTATGTAAGCTTAATGCTCTAATTAATTAGATCTACACACAGAACTACAGAGTTCTAAGCTCTATTTTCCATAATGTATTAATGTTGATACTCATTCACTTACCTGTAGACTTCAGTGAAGAGTAAGCGGGCCCCAATTTATCAGTACAGAAACGTGCATTTACTAGTACCATTTTTTCCATTGGCACCTGTACATATGATCAAGAAAATGTATGATATCTGTTTAACAAGATGCTATTTACCTTTTAACCGTTTATTTTTTCAACATTTTATGCAGTATGTGATTTTTTGGGGTAGAAGTAGACTGACGAATGAGTCCCTTCAGACAGCGTATAATATCCACTCCCATCGGCTGCCCACGCCACCGACTGCCCACTGGCTATGGCCTGTTCTTGATGGTACGGAACAGTGTCTTTAAAAATGACAACAAATTTCCATTAGAGATCTGGAGAATTTTCAGAAATAACCTATATCTGCAGTTATAGTCGCCGTTTGAAACTTTAACTTTTATCAATTTCCCATAGATACCGTCGTCATACATTGGGATTCCCCCCTAAATAAGAATCCCAAAAGAGAAAGGTGATGACGTAACCTAAATCTAAGGCAGGTTTTCCCCTTAAGACAAAGGGAGAAGTATGGCTATATAGCTAATTTACAAACTTTATAGATCATCTGCCTTGAAAAGCCTACTGGGATTATGGCCTGGCGTCCGGCGTCCTTCCGTCCATTCATTAATCCATAATTTTCACTATTTCGTCTTATTCTGCAGAATTATTCACTCAGTAAATCTAATGAGGTTTTTAATTTATATATTTGGCCCACTAATAAGAGACATTGGAGCCACGCCCTAAAGCCTTATTTTTATCTTTTTATCATGAAACTAAAGACATAGAGAGCTGAAACATTGTGTACAGACACCTTAACTCACGAATCTAATTTATTGATTTCTTGTCCACATCCAATAAATATGTTTCCACCTCCAGAAGCAAGAGGCCTGGAAATCAGACTGGTTATCAGCTTGCAATTGAGTCTTTTTAAAAGTATCTTAACAATATTTATTCAGTGTTTTGAGAATCAGCCTTGGAGACAAGTGGTTATTAGCTTCGTATGTAAGCTTAATGCTCTAATTAATTAGATCTACACATTGTATAGAATACTGAACACAGAACTACAGAGTTCTAAGCTCTATTTTCCACAATGTATTACTGTTGATACTCATTCATTTACCTGTAGACTTCAGTGAAGAGAAAGCGGGTCCCAATTTTTCAGTACCAAAACGTGCATTTACTAGTACCTTTTTTCCTTTGGCACCTGTACATATGATCAAGAAAATGTATGATATCTGTAAAACAAGATGCTATTTACCTTTTAACCGTTTATTTTTTCAACATTCTATGCAGTATGTGATTTTTTGGGGTAGAAGTAGATTGACGAATGAGTCCCTTCAGACAGCGTATAATACCCACTCCCATCCGCTGCCCACGCCACCGACTGCCCACTGGCTATGGCCTGTTCTTGGTGGTACGGAACAGTTATTGGTGTTTGCTGAACGGCGTCGAGATACTTCCTGTTGGTCACGGGCCAATAGAACATGTGTTCTTCTGCCTTGATCAACATTCCCTTCCCGTCGGGTGAGATGTCGCAGCCTCGTGGATCGTGATGGCTCGACTGGATGTTGATACGGGCCATGACAGTGAGGCTGACTGGAGTTGTCTCCCCCCAGGCATGGAAGGGGATGCGAGCCATCATTGCGTGTCCGTATTTCACCCTAGACACTATGTAGACGTCCCCTATATCGTCCACCATCAGACACTCGCTCTCGGGTTCATGCCAACTGGTAAAGTGCGTCATCGGTCACAAAAGTTATTCTTTCAGTTAAATATTTACTATTAACCTTTACACATTCTAAGCTTTTGCCTATTTACCTTTCAGTATAAAAGTCAAATAAACTTTATAAATTATGCTTTTCTATCGAAAGGTTGTGGTTGTTACTGAAAATGTACATCTTAATGCAATCTCAGTTAATAAACTCAAACAATAAAGGTTAAAGTGGTGACCTGTCACCAAAAACCGGTAAAAATGGAGCCCGCCAATCTCTCAAACATGATTTTGGAAACGTATTTACAGCAGACTCCTATCAGGTGGTAATTCTAACAATGACGTGTAAAGATAATGCAAAACTTTCATCTGAGACTTGAGAGTCACCAGAACAGTTACCACAATGACTTACGTAAATTGGAATTGGTCTTGACTTTTGATGGGAATGATCTCTTCCCTCAGTTGTGTGGGCTCCTCGAATCTGAAGATCTTGTTGGCCGGGTGGTGGTGAAGTCCTGCCCCTGTGTTGCCGACATAGATACATGTTTTGCTGCCACACGGTCCTACAGCCAGGTCTTCCCAGTCATCATTGTTAACCCCGCTCAGTTCATACGTGGCTTTCAGGTCACCTGAAATTGGTTGGTATCGGCAAGATAAAATATCAATGATCTGAACACTATAGCTGCAACTCGTGTCCCGCAGATGCCGAGAGCTTCAACCTCAAGATCTAAGATGTGTGTTTTGCCAGTTCACACCTTTCTCGAATGACATATTTCGCCCCGATTCCCATCAATGATTAGTTTCAGCATTGCTGCATTGAACTGAAATTAGCGGCATGAGCAACGCTCTCGTAGTAACCTCCGCCAGATTGCTGTAAATATTAAGTTTAGATGCAATGGGCACCGAAAATTTTCGAAATGGAGCAAGGCTTGGTTAGATAGCAAATCGGCCAAAGCTTGGGTTATAGAAGTTTCTTACCCAAGCGGGCAAAGATATGCTGCGTATTACAGTTTTAATAATGGTCATCGGAATTGTAGCTTTTCTAATCTCGAGATCTGATTGGCTGATAAAACTATTTTCTAATCATACGTTCAGTCAGTCTAGCCGACATTTCAACACATTGTTTTTCATCTCGTATGCAATATCATGAACCTTAAAATAATTATAGGTGGATTGCTTTCCTATTTCGTTTATATTGGATTGTCATGCTTAACATAGGAGCCATTAACATGTTATGATTTGATGGGATAACATCTAACTGCGCAACTAACTAAAAACTAACTGAAAACAATGAAATAATCGTTGTTTGTCGCGAACGATACAATGACCGAGTTAACTTGCATCTTGCCTTCATTAAGGTATTTTCAAAAATAACCGTAAATATTCTTATCTTTAACTTTTTGCCAAGAAAAATAATTAACAACAATTATGGTTAATATGCAATTCTTGCATTGCCTTTTGAAAGTTTACATCGAAACACAATTTATAATTCTGTTTCCGGATTAAAATCTTTAATAAAATTAAATCTTTAATGAAATATTTGTCAATTGTCCACGTTTCTTTAAAGTTTTTCAGCAATACCTCAGGAGAAAGAGAATACTGCATATTGCTGAAAACTGGAAATATAAGTACATCTTTTGACGAGCAGCATTATGTGATTTGATATTTTAGTACATGTATTTAACCAAAACATGATATTCACCTTTGTAATATATTACATTGGAGGTGAGTATTCAGCAATACATGTATGTCTACATAATGACAAACGATTTTTACAAATTCACACACACAGTAAACTTGCAAAATATCTCCTGAGGTTTCTTTTTTTAAAAATGCATTAATCAACTAGTATAATTTTCAAAAGTTCTTTCTTTATATAATTCTGTAAATGAATTTCTACTTGAAATCGTTACTTCTGATGGAAGAAGGACAGACGGCTGACATATCTCTATCCCCCGGTAACTTCCTTTCGCGGGGGCTAAGAGCGGAACCTCAAGACATCAAGAAATGCCTACCTGTCCTTGCGTCAATGGCGAATATCCTGTTCTCATTACGAGTGGACGAGTGGTCGTTCAGGGTGTACAGAATGTTCTTGTGGATCCTGCTCGCTGCTAGACCGGACGCATCGTCTATCTCAGATGACTTCAGATAGCCCGTCTCATGGCCTTGGCTAAATGGAGACGGAGCTTGAAAGATTGAAAGATGAAAACATCAAAATGTGTTCACCAACCACAGCAAATGGAAAAGAAACGATAATAAACAATCAAAAGTATACGAAATATGATTCCTAATATAACCTTCAAATGTGCCATTTGGATGTGTCCTTCAATGTTTGTATGGATGGTTGATGAAAACTATTGACGTCGCTTTTGCAACAGATACTGTAATTTGAAATGAAAACTTCAACGCTTCAACATCTTGGCAATTTATCAATCATGGCATCGATATATTAAAATCAATGACATAAATGCAAAGTATATGTTCCAAACCTGAAATAATAATTAAAAAGTTAGAGGAGTTGATTTTGCAATACTGGTACCGTCATTGCTAAACTTGAAAAAAAAACTGAGAGGGGCCATAAACTCAAAACCAACGCACATTACTAACTAATTTCAATATTTATTAAAGGTGTAGAATCACGTACGTGAACGAAAACGAAAATAAACTTGTTGACAATAGTAATAGTCAAAAGAAGTTATAAAAGGAATGTTACATGATTGTTTAAATTATGCAAAGTCTTTACCCTACCGCAAATGGAAAAGGGGAAGTGATTGATACTTAAAACTAGATGATTTTGGATGACCGTGATGAGCAATGAGATGTTTTGAACTTCTTAAGATTATAAATTTGGTATAAACGATTGTTTATTGGGCTAAAATTGAAGAAAAACTTCTGCCCCTTTAACGTTTCAGAAAGCTTGAAAACTGAGGGAGAGGTTGCTTTCACAAGACTAAAACTTCTTAGTCGAACGGACAGACGACGCCACACTATAAAACCCTCGGTTAACTTGTTTGGGTGAAAGATTTGAGAGACTACATTGCTTTTTAGGACATTCCAAAGTATGTATGGGCTTTTAGTCGAGCCTAGATCTAAGCCTGACCTATGTGCCTTTTTTGTTAAAACGTCTGTCGTTGGACTCTACTCACTACTGCAATTCATTTTCACAATTCAATGAACGTGTGAAATCTCGTTCGACATAATTACTATGCAGTCATAAATGATATATATATATATAAATCAATGAGTAAGGAATAACTAATGTTCAAATAAATTCCTCATCACATAATCCCTACCTGCCTCCAACCTATTGAAACAAACCAGAGCAAGAATTCCCAGGTTTATCATTGTTGAAAGAAATGTTGTCACTGGCCACGGCTGCGAAGAAAATGTCTCCAAAGAAAATGTCTCGGCCGAACTCATGCCAGTACAGTCTTGAGATTGTAACTTCACAAAAAGTGACAAAAGTGTGTACCTCTTTTGACTCTGTATGTGAAATGAGTGTTCTGATCGTATTTTTAGGAATTGAATGTTACTTTCAGTATATAACTATTATTAAACTGTAACTGACCACACAGAGACCGATTTGACTTGCTTCGGGGAAAGTAAAATTTACTAAGGTGTGCACTTTTTCACAAATATCTTATCCACGTATGGGATGGTTTCTTTGGTTAAGATATTGCAAATTAGTTTATGTTTTAATATTTTACCTCATGACTTTTAATTGCACCAGCCTTTATAACTGACAATTTAAACTAGTCAAAATTCGTTTTTTGACAGCAGTGCCTTCTTCGGCGAAACGTTGCAGTTCTCATATGATTTCGGGCTCCGTCGCAGCTGCCTTGGCGGCAAGCACAGACAAGTACGAGAAATACGGCAAGGCCTATCTCAGCAAGTCCTTGAGGCTGACGTAAGAATAGGCCAAGCGTGGGAAGGACATCCTTCTACGCAAGGATGACATGACTTGAGTAACCTCAGTGGGGAGAGAATGACTGAGCAGATCTTATTCCCGAATTGTTTGCCAATCTTCAGATTTTCCATATTTCAAGATAGCATAAAAAGTACAAGATAAAATACAGGTCTTGTTCTTTCTAAGGTCAGAATGAATCACCAGACTATTTTAGAAGCCTTTATCTTGTCCAAAAGAGATATATATATATATATATATATATATATATATATATCCCCGGTCGTTCAACATTATATAGACCATTAGGGTTCACAATAACATGAAAAAAGTTTTGCCATTCCCCCTGATTTGAACGCCATTAGAGTTACACAGGAAAATACAATTATCAACATAATCAAATCATAGATTCGCTCCTGTTACGTATCAAAGTATAGAATATATAAATTTGTCACCAGTCAAACCAGCAAAATATGACAAACAATTTAATAAGTTAATGATTTAATCAATAATAGGCAAAGAGTTTAAATTTACACTATATACTAAAACAAATAGGTCATACAATATCAAATGGGCTAAAAGGCTATAGCTAAAAAGTAATATTCACCAAGGCCTTATCAAATAACAGTGAAAAGTTTTAGCCCTGATTTTGAGAGAAACTCTTTGATTAATCCTGTTGAAAAGAGTTATCAAATTATAAAAAAATGTCGTAGCAGAATGATGGTAATATTAAAATATGTTACACATTCACTTTCTCATGACAGTTATACAGATTTTGTTGTCACAAACCATTTAACTTTGGAGTGGGGAAAATGTTCGTTTATTGTATTATCTAATTCTCTCCTATCAGAGGTAGCTCCGTCATATATTCCTACACAACCACGGTTCTAATTCACTGGATTTAGATTGACTGGATGCAATCAAATTTAGTTGGGAAATCAGCGACGTCGTTTCAAGAGTAAACTTTCATAACGCCTCTAATATTTGTGCATGTAGTATGCTATTACAAATATGAACTTTGCACATTTTGTCTTCTTTACACAGCACATTCGCCTTGTTCAGCAACAGCATCTTCGTGTACGCCTGTATATGCTATACATGAATCTGGTGTTTTCATTGGTTGAAATATTGCAAGGAAATTTACGTCGCAATATTAAGCCGCCAGGGGAAACTGCCTGAAGCTCGAGGAAAGCTTGTTTAAATCAGAGGTTGAATAGGAGCTACCTTTAGAGGTAACCTGAACCATATAATCTTGGACTCTTGTTTGAACACGATCGCTGCTCGGGCTAGAAACTGAGGAGCCTGAGTGGGTGCAATAAAACAAGTTTCACAATCATCGACGTCGTTCAAATGTTAATCTTTTGACATTTTTATTTATTTACTTATGCTGTGAGAAAAGTAGAATTTATTCGATTTTGCAGTTTATGCCGCCCTTATTTACTTTACTTAATTTTTGACCTTATTTAGCGAGTTAATCATGGCAGAGGCCTCGGTAACGACACAACGATTTCCAGTGTAAGAAGTGATTTTGGCTGAGATTTCACAGCAAGTTTTTTCCCTTAGTGATCGTATTCTAACAGAAGTTAGTTAAGGATTTCACGACTTTAGCTTTAGCTTTAGGAGAGATTGAGGGGCCTGTGGTAAGGGTTTTCTGCTAAAATGGTTCAAATGCATTGGAGACACCTGATTTGTTTTGTCAAAATACAAGGTCCTTTTTATACTCTTTCGTAGGTTGCTAAAACTTAGTATTTTGTTAAAACGCAAGACCGGACCTCAGTAATTTACAGAATTTATCTGAAGCACTCATAAAAGGCCTTTATGGGCATGTACTTGTATCTTTGTATATGCCTTAGACTTGTCGCATGTAAACAAGTTAAATGACTCCAATGAAAATATATCACAAGATGTCATTCAAAACATGTAAACATATATTTTGATGACAGTCTAATTAACTCGATTCGACTCGATTCAAAATGGGACAAGAGGTAATCGAGAATATGCACTGTCATATCTTGACAGCAAAATTGATGTGAAGGAAAACAGTATTAATGGGTCAAGTGATTGTTTTTCAGTTAAAGTGATCGAGAAGTAAGTTTATAATTATGAATATTTATTAAACGAATTTATATAAATATGACTCGTATGATAACACCTGTCACATTATACTCCTATCGTTTCTTTTCGGTTTGTATAATGTCATCCCATCTTCGTACAACGACCAGTAAGACACCATCCCTTAACCATTGGTAAATGAAATGATCGCGAATAGGATATATGCCTTTTGTTGACAACACCAACATAGCTTTAAAGTTTTAGTAATATTATCATAACATAAGATATTTTCGATATTTTGTACAAGTTGAATGAAAATCGTGATTTCATTATCATGTTGTACAATCAAAACCCGTTCATTCACACATGTACACTGCAAGGGGCAAGGCGGTTGAAAGATAGAAGCCAGTCATCGATAGACCATTACGATCTTCCACTGGTTTAAACTTTATATTATATCTTTTTGATAGACTTCGATCATAGAACTGAAGCTAAGAGTACTTAATGTCAATGCCTAATTATGAATATTTGCGAGATAATTGCTGACTGCAATTTCAGGCTTAAAAATTCAGTACAGCGTACAATATGCTTCCGAGAAGCCAGGAATTAAACTATAACCTAAAGATCTAAAGACGATTGATAATCGTCACTCTTTATGCGTTTCACATCTGTAAATAAATAATATTCGGTGAAACTTTAGACATCTGCAGCTTAAAACTCGTTATTTTACATTAGAATTAAAAAGTTACTTTTGTTCAAACATTGTAAACAATTCTACTGCTTTAAAACATCGATTTTATCAGCTAATGTCATACTTCCTTTCTAGCCACGTTAACGTTTTAAACGGATGAAAATACAGCAAGGTTGCAGCCAAAAGGTGTGTGGTTTGTATGCTTTAACAAGCATGCTCGCCTCTGATACACAGTCTCATTAGAGTTTTAAAAACGGTTATCCATCAAGGTTACTGACCGATAGTAACGCCTTGGATCTATGATATTTCTATTTGTTGGTGGGTCATCATCACAAAAGGAATTTCTACTTTTTTGTGTATGCACTTAACCAACGATTTCTAGAGTATAGCTATATGGGACTATTTCAATGCGAAGCGAGAGAATTAATGTGGGCTTGTATACAGGAATATCAAATGTCTGAGGTTCCGTTTCAGCTGTCAGCCCACTCAGTTACTGTGTGTGATCTATGAGTTTAAACGTTATGACATATTTTACTGAGTATCAAATTAATTACTAAATAAAGCTCTCAAGCTGTTGCGATAACATCAAAACTACACCATTTATTTCAAAATGGACTAAACCAACATGAAATATTTAGATATAAAGTGAGAATTCGTACAAACGTTTGAAACCTTTTTCCATACCACTCGCTCTATCCTTTCAAACAGCCTGACATATTTTACATTTATAAGAGTTTCGTTCTTCGTAAGAGTTTCTTAATTTAATATTTAGTCGAGATTTCCGTCAGCGAAACACATTTATTTTTTATTTATTTATTTATTATTTATTTAATCGGATCAACTGACAAGGAGAGAACACGACACATTACAAAGTATTATTTTTAACTCAAATTTTTAAGTGAACATATTTTCAAAACTTGACCTACAAGTGCAAGCCTTTCAGAATATTCAATCTACATCTACAATGTGCAGGTTGTACGGTTTAGATATGTGATGTTTGACCCTCGAAAGACAATTCATTCGGCAAATACAAAGGTTTAATCGAACATTTTGAAGAAATAAATCTTTCAGGTAGGTGATATTGCCCCTTTGGAAGTTCATATCATATATTGTACAACAGTTTCCAACAAGCTGTTACCTGATTTATACGAGGTACATGAATGCAGGTTTACAACTACTTTGGTCCGATATGAGTTGCAGTCATTTAGACTACAAACGAGTTCCTTTGAACACGATACAATTTTGAGAAAGATGGACATGTATGAGCTGGTTTAAGGACAAATAACACAGCGCTTACAAGGAACATTTCGGGAAAATCGTGGGTATTGTTGTAAAAGCTATGCGAAATGAGTAAGCCTCTTCCCCCCTATTGTTTGCTTCCACTCATTTAGGACTTATTATCTGATACATTTTGATATAAAGGCATTATACAATTAATGTCTGCTGGTAATCAACCTCTCCTACAAGGCATAATTTGAGCTAATATCTATCACTGGCTCATTGGAGCCTTGCCGCTTTTCTAAAATAATTCTTGGTTTGGGCAGTCATCTGTTTTGTCTTATTAGACTATCAAGTTGAGTCGTGTACGCCGTAAAACTGGCACAGAAGAGTTGATAAAATGCAGCAAGGTTTTAAATAACAACGAACTTCCGCAAATTATTCGTTTCGGATATATGAATAATGCAGATCCTTGTATTTGTACTTTTTATTGTTTAAGTGTAAATGTTTAATGCATAATTTTCTGAGGATGTGAAACAAGTTGTATGTGCTGTTGATATTTTTCTTGTTTGCTTGTGAACCTGTAATCGTGCATGGGATAAGGACACATTTTATAATATGTTAAATAAAATAAGATTAAAATATCCTTGACTCACGAAAACAGGATATGAATGAAAAATTCGAAAAGATTCAAATTTACGGGATAAGGAAATATTTTGTTTTATGTATAATAAATATGATTTAAATAACATTGACTCACGAAAATGGAATATGAAATAAAATTTGACAATTGTGTGAAAAGGCGCAAAGGTTACAAAATTAACGTGAATGCAAACTGAATTATATTTAGGCATCAAATCGATCCTATATTAATCTGAAATTCCAGTGACACCTTTGGTGAACTTGTGTTAATAGTTTACGGAAATATTTCAAAGAATTAGTGTTTTAATGTTCATAACGAAATGTTTCTCTCTGTACATGGAATCATTGATGATGAAAAGCATAAGCAAAGTTGATTTCAGCCATTATTATTTATTCATGTGTATTTCAAGTGCGAATAATCTCTTTATCCTTATTAACTACAGAACTTTTCGAAATACTATCGAGAAATTTCGAACACTTAAGCCAAACTATTTGTAAAACAAATGACACAAATACAAAAAAGGTCGTCAAGCATTTATTACATAAACTTATGAAATATGAAAAAACTGGTAATGCAATAATACTGATGGTTTGATAACCTTGCAGAAACGTTTAAAAGTGTCATGTACATTCAGTCATTAACCACTCTTGTAACTCTTGTTTGACGACAAAGGCAAGCATAGCACAATAAAAAATTAGATAATTAATAAGTATTAAAAAAATGATTGTATCATAAATGTCTGACACAACACATGAGAATGAGATCAGTTATGGAACAGAACAAAACAACCCCAAAAGATGTAATTTGTACATATGCTTAACTGTAAAAAGAACTGTGTCAGGTTGATTACATCTCAAATCATTTTCACCGGGTTTAATGGAAAATGAAAAATATATTCGTCTGATAATGAAACCCTCATCATGCCCATATTAAATTTAAGAACATCGATATTGGTCATATACTTTGAAGTTTATATATGTTTTATGACCTATACCAATGATCTCCAGCATGAAGTACAAATACATATTTAAATTTTCGCTTATGGTCATTAAATTGATCAAGCTATGTGGTAATTCTAAATGATCATTTCATCAATTTGCAAACTAAACGATTTCTTTTGTTCTCTGTATACTTTCGTCGACATATAATGAAATTAAGTCAGATGAATTTTAAAAAAAAGAAAAATATATAATTTGAAAACTAGTTAGAAAATTAATTACCTTGCCTCAAAATGTCATTTGTGCAAGACTTTAGTGAGATCAAATGCAAGAACGGAACATGGTTAGCATTTTAAAACTAGACATTCTTTTTAAAACTATAATTTTTAATTCGAAAATAAGAATGAAAGTTTTAAAAGATAACTTTAAAAGACACAACCAGAAAATGTTTGCACCAGCATATGTTATCTAATTTTCATAATTCTGATCAACAATAGTCCTCCATTTAAAGGTAAATTTGCTCTGAATTTTATCTCGGACTTTAATTGCAGTTGTGGGAATCCCTATCAAATAATGACAAAACGATCCAAATAAGAAAAATATTTTTAGGAATCACAAGAATCAATTATTTCAATTCATCATATTAATAGATGATTTAGGTATCTGTAACTAAATGTATTATGTGATATACACATTATGATAAAATCAATAACATAACAAAAGAAATATTGTTAAAAATAAGCAAAAACCTTTGAATCAATTTACAAGATTAAAAAAAAAAACTCCTCAAATATCAATTTAGTTTTCAACAAATAATAACAACATAATACTACAATGAAAGAGAATTTTGAATTAGAAAGAGTATGACATGCAAATGATAAGAAACAAATATACTTTGGGTAAAAGGTAAAAAATAAGTCTATTCTTCAAATCAATGATTTTATAAACAGATTGATATTAGTTAAAAATGAACATTCGTCAAATATAAGTAACAGACTTAATACATAAGTCACTACACAAGTGTGACATAAAACCTCTTCTTACGAGGGAAAATCTATTCGAAATGAAAGAAATTCTGATACATCACAAAATGATGTTTATCTGCTCTCAAATTCATCGAGTACATTAACACATTTTCTATTTTCTTAATATCATAATTTGTAATTCAGACCTCCATGTACCAAATATTGTCCTTTGTGTTTTTGTACAAACTCCATTACAAATGTAGACAGTCGTATTTATAACGTCACAAAACATACAATGAGTGGAAAATATGTCATTCATATAATTAAACATAAAATCAATCTCGTTAAAACTAGACGTAATTATAAACCTCCTTCTATTATCATTACATTTAGTTTTAACTAGATCGATATGATATATTATACGAAATAACCTTTTCTCATTTCACAACCTATTGCTGAAATGATTGTTTTCACCTGCAATTTTATCTATCTTCTAACTAATCTACAATCTAATGCTTCACAACAAGAAGAATGATGATATGTTATCTTATTTACATAATTCTGGTCAACAACACTCCTCCACGTAACGGTAAGCTTGAATTGATTTGAATTGCAGTTGTGAAATTCCTTAGTAAATAATGGGAAAACATCCAAATTAAATGAATATCTTTAAGGAATCACAAGAATCCTTTTTTCAATTCTTAACACAATAAGCGATTTAAGGATCTGTAAATAAATGCATTAGGTTATGTACACTTTATGGTATAATCAGTAACATAATAGAAGTATGTTAAAACATAACACTTTCTGAACTGGTTTACAAGCTTAATAAAATGGTTACAGTGAAGCAGGATTTTACGAAGTGTATACATTGAAATTTCAAACAAATAAATAAAAATAAAAAATACAAGTATATCATAAGTTCATCAAAGTATATCAGTATGACATGCAAATGCTTAGACAAATTATAAATTGGGAAAACATAAAAAGGTACAAAATAAGTATATATAAAATCAAGGATATTTAAAAATTACATTAATATCGGTAACAAACGAGTATTTGTTCAATATAAATCAGGTGATTAAAACTTTTGTGAATGCGTCTTATCAATAAATCAGTGTAAACCTATCACTTGTATCTCGCTGTGTCTCTGATCTGATTATGGCTTCTCAGGGGCCTTGTCTGGTGACCTTACAATCTAGCCTATAGCGAATAGATACTTTCACAGTAATGTAAAGCAATTCATCTAAATCGAGGCAATCCAGTTCACCTCACCGAATTTCCAGCTCTATCCTCTTCTTGTTCCCGCAATCAAATGGTTTCTCAATTAGTTTCCTCACCTATGCATTAAAATATACTAATGACAAAGTACAAAAGGTACCATGTTAGATAATAGTAACCCCTGCAACACTTGTCTACATAAGGCTCTATTGTCACGATATTTTGTTATTGTCCATTTTTGACAGATAACTACTGGGACAAAAATAACTGTGCATTCAGCATTCCATAGAATTAAACTTTAAACTGTATATTTTAACATAATGGTATTCCCTTAGCAGATTGCACGTTCACGTGGGGCAATTTCATCTCGTCAAAGGAATTAAGATAAACTGCCACATTAGACATTCACGTTTGTGTCTCATAACAACGTTTGGAGTAAGGGATTAGAAATGTCTAATATTTGTTATTCATGTTTATAAAGTCATTTACGTCTCACGTTGAATAAAGGCAATCAAGCAGTTGGAATGATTGCTGAAAGATTATCACAACAGGAAGTTGCAAAACGTTTGAACTGCAACTGAAAAACAATTGAGATTGTCCTCGTTCTAGACATCAACGTGTAACGATGCCTGAGCAAGCTTGGAATCTCAACAACGTCACAGCTGATGCGAAAACATTTCAAAATCCAAATGAAACAGTTGTACGAATAGAATTGAAGAAATGAGTGAGTTAGTTATTGTTAAATGCCGCTTGGGCAATATTTCAGCCATTGGCAGCGATTGAAGAAATGAAATATCCGTTTTCCAACATAATTATCCCAAAGTTTTCGTTGTGCTTTAAACGCCAGTTGAAACAGCGACAACCAACCCGAATCATCAACGCATCAATACACAAACTGTCAAACACGATTTGAGGGACGTTGGTTCACGTGCGTACCGCGCAGCAGCGCAGCCGAGTTTACTGTCGAGATATAGTCAACGACGGCAAAGGTGAACTGGGGCGAACAGAATGGTTACTGGTTAATCCCATTTCAACCTTTCCATTAAAGCATTACGACAACGTGTGAATGACAAAATTGCTATTTTCTTTACTTTTGTGCAGTTTGGCAAAGTTATTAAATAAATGTATATATATTTGAAGCGGCACATTTCAGAATTAACAATTGGCAACTACGTGGATCTGGACTGAGATTCCTCAGGCATTTCTTGCTCATCTGGTAACTTCAATGATGCGGAGTTGTACGGCAGTAATACATGTTTAGGGTAGACAAACCCGACAGGCTGAAGGGTTATTAACTACAAGTAGACTTTTGTGTTAGAACATAGCCTCCCGAGTAAAGTATTTAAATCGTCAGCTGTATGATCTTGCCAAAAGCCCATTGATAACCTGCAAATGGTATTCAGGTAACTAGTGTTATCATAATGGTTAAACTTTGAACAGACAGACATAACCAGACAGACAGACCAACCATTATGATAAGAGGCTATATAGTCTATGGACTTCTTTGACGGAGAATATATCCAATTTGGTAAAGTCATATATTTACGCATTCTCTCCAAACAGAGGTAGCTCCATCATAAATTCCTATACAATCTCTGTCTTAATACGAAGGTTTCTTGGTCTAGAAATGTAGAACGCTGATTGGATACAATCAAAGTTAGTTGTGCAATCAGCGACGTTTTTTTCAAAAGTTACCATTCAAATCGTCTGAGGTGAGTTGTGTATCCTACAATTGTCGAGGCAGAATATCAATTCACTATTTTTTAATCTTTAAAAATATATACATGAAAATCTGAATACATGTTTTTTCTTGTGAAATTTCAAAGACCAGAATCATAGGATGATATTCTCAAGATGCTTTATCAGTACTCAAGTACAGAAAATAACTACAGTCTGAAAAATCTACTTGAAATTTCTACATACGGTGTCAAACTACAGCTTTTGAGTAAAGTTTTCCTTTTGAGTTTCCTTTTATGCTATTGCACAAACATTACCTTTTCTGTTCCTATTTTTTTATTTAATTAAATTGTAATAAAATAGTGACTGATACTTACCTAGATCATCTCGGTCCCAAAACAGGAAAGACGACTCAGTAGTGAGTGTAATCATATTTTCTACAACAGACTAATCAAATATTTCAGAATAAAAAATTTAGAAATATGTTTGTCATTGTACCGTTAACAAAATTGTCCCTCTGGTAAAACTATGAGAAAAATGTCTAGAAGTAATTGTTTTGAAACTATCAAGTGAATTTAATCTTTTATTTCATCACTACATAAATTTTTGTAGCGGCAAGCATTAGGACAAATGTGGGTAATTATTTCCCTTTGTTAACAAGCGCTTCTGGCTTGATGCGCTGCGCTAGTTTAGTGCACGATTTTTGTGTGCGAGAAAAGCATGGTATGATAAGTTTGCTCAACTTCCGACACTTTGCTTATGGGGAGAAATCAATCTTCAGGTAATAATTTCATGCTATTTCTTTGATATACATATAAACATTCTTTCAGAGTAGGTTTTCATTAATAATAAGCAATATTTGTGTAAATTCATTCTAATTCAAGTTTGTTTACATCCATGACTTGGAATATTCCATTATTTTCAAGGGTAAGATAATTTCATTTCCACATGTTTTTGGTTCTATTTGTAACATTTGATAATGTTATTTTATTTATTTTTTGGCTTATATTCACTCTAAATTTCCTCAAGGAGTATTTTGTTGCTATATATTTTCCGGAATATACACGGAATAATCATTTGTGAATTGAAAAGGGCCATTTTGGATATATTTTTCAACAGAGTACTCGTTATAACAAAATATTTTCATATATAACATGTGAAATTTAAAGTCACTTTGAGAAAGAGGTTTCACATTAGAAATGGGAAACCCTCTTCCTAGCATATTTGCAGTTAAGGTGACACATTTGGAATGTAATTGAGTTAGTATGGACAACCAAAAACAAAAATCCCTAACAGGTTTGTAATCAAGGAAAGACGTATTTCCCTTACCTGCCCTCTTTCTTCGTATGTAGATCACTAAACCGGTAGTAATGTTGATCAGGACCAGGACAAATGCTATATTGACGACCATGATCACTAATGTAGCATCCGTTTGCACTGTTTTAATAAATCGAATGGTCTTAGCAGCTTTCAAAGTTTCAATTACATTGAAGGGTTATATGCTCTTGTAAATTGTGAATCCAGTTTCATATTGCCTCATGTGGTTCTCACATACAACTCTTATACATGCATTACACAAATGTATGATGGGCCGGTGACCCCTTTACGTGAAATAAACAAAACATCTCTGGTGCTGTTGAATAAATTAAAGTGGAGTAAATGTACGAACTCGACCAAAAGAAAATAACGCAATTTCTGCTATGTACCAAGACCACATCCATGTAATCTGTGTAAACTTACGCCATGCGCAAAATGCTAACATTTGACCTCTATAAACGGTCCATCTGATAGTGAATATAACGTCAAAGTCTTGATTTACAATATATGATGAAATAAATCTTATAGTTCTTCCAATTTTTATAAAGATAGGAATGTCATATGTTATTGGAATTTGGGACGTGAGTGTAAGTTTTTTTAGTTTTTGTTTTGTGCAAAAATATTAAACGTGTATCTTATTTAATTTTAAATGTCAATGCTAATTTAAAGGCTGATATGTTTAAGGTTTAGGATTATTTCTGAAGAATGAGTTCACTTTGCTTTACAAGTATCGACGGACATTTCAACAATTGAAACAAACGTGAAAGCATAGTAATGTAATCTTGAGAAAAACCTCATCTACTGTAATAGGCTACCATTTCAATTCACAGTTCACAGTTCATTTTATGAATCCTCCCGGCGTTACAGCGTTGACTTATCAAATGATGAATACTAGACAATAAAGGGAAACATTAAACTTTTATATTTGCATTTGTGCAAGGATCATGAGAAATAGAAGGTTTGAATGCAGCATACAACCTAAGCTTGTGACGGTGCTCTCTGTCCATGCAAACTGACATCGAAAAGACTGTTGACTGTTGAATCATTTTCCTCATAACGCGCATTATAAATAAATGTAGGATTGAATTCTGAAGTGGAAATATTTAACGCCCTTGTATTAACCCTGAGGCTGTGTTCAGCAGCTTAAACTTCTCCCTGCTGAAAGCATTGATTTGCAGTCAGGTAGTCTTTGACATATTGATACATGTGTCACATAGATTCGACAAAAGTGTGTGACGAAGTTCCGTGGATCTTAGAAAAGGAAACATTTTCTGAATAAACATTCAATTCGCCTTCACATGAACAAATTATTACTTTCAAAACCTATTTTTGAAAGAAGTGATGAATTAAAAATCTTCAACGTGTTTCAAATCACAAATCAACTTGCAGGTGCGCGTTTTTTTTTATCCTGATAGAGAATTTACCTATCTAGGTTAAAGTGGTCAATTTTAAGTGCATTAAAAGAAAATGATTTTTGCATCATTATGTTCCAAAATTCTATCCTAGCTTTTTGACAAGTTGTGACAACAACACATTTCTTCGTTAGAAAACTGTGCTGAAAATAACACCTTTTCGGCAGATTAACAGATTAAAAGACTGCTTTTTTAAGACACTTGTAAAATAATCACCGGATTTCACTTAGGATTTTTTAGAATCACACATTCCTCCAAAATGAAAAAACACATATGATTGAATAGGTTGTCAATTCTTTCTTTCTTTCTTATAAAGTAAAATATTTCTATAAACTGAAACGAAAAACAGTGAAGTTTTCCCCAATAAATCAAAGATAAATTATAATGTTATAATATCTTTACAGCGGTGTTTCTTTAACTGACTTTGACCCGATGACTTTGCATTAGGTCAACAAGTGATCGTGAAACAGGATTCAGTCACACACAGTTCCAAATGAGTAATTTTATCATATTGTTTCAATGTTTATACACATTGAAACGAGAAGACATTATCTACCAGTTTATCTAGAAATTAAATCAAATCTGTGTTCAAATTCCATGCATGAACCGTACTGGACATGTGACACTGTAATTGGTCGATATTTTTAGTTGAGTTTGTGCTTCAGCGACTTATGTTACACTCACACTAAAATCGTAAATATCGTATAAATATGAAATAATTTTACAATTACAATTGTAAAGAGCTTCTTGCTCACTTTTTCAAGTTTCGAATGTTGTCACAGAAAATGTATCCGTTTTCAAAATATATCGAGTGTTACTTCTCAATATTTTTTGAAAATGGTAGCACACCATGACACAGTATGTTTAGGGGACCATCTCAAACAATGTGTATGTATCATATAAAGAAAACGGGTTACAACATCCATAATGTTTTTAAAAAATCAAAAAGAATTAAATTTCAAACATCAAATAACATTTCATTTGTGCTAAATTTTCCGAAATTGCTGCGAAAATAATAATAATAATTGTAGTTCACAACTATTCGAGAACGAGGATACATAAATCCCTAACACTCAGTTGTAAAAAATGTTTCCTCCCTTTAGATTGAAATTGAATTTCTAAAAGATGAAAACATTTTCTCAATATCTTGAGTTGAAGAACTCTGTGATCGGATTAACTAACAGCATTATAACGAGGTCGTATAGACTTTTTGATCCCGCTTATTTGGCGATTACAAGGAAGATCGACGTTCAAATAATCGATGTTAAATACTCATCTTTGAAACATAGAAAGGTAAATAGATTTCCTAGACTTCGGTCTAACTTTTATAACGATTGATACGTTGTTTGTTAAATTTTTAGAACGGAAGTAAAATGCATGGTTCAGTGAAAAATAACCATTGCTGCGAGATATGTTGATTTCGTTTCAATTTTAATGAACATTGTTTATAACAAGCCCTTGCTTTGCTTGAACGAACGCCAAGTCATTCAGCTTAATTTTATCTGATACAGAATTAAATTTTGAACGAAATGACATTAACCATTTTTAAAAAAAATGATTATTGTCAAAGTAATCTGTTTTTGAAAATTTAGTACAACATTTTGACCTAAGCATGTTTTCGATTCATTCATACACAAGTATGAATAATTTCTACTTTTGAAAATATGAGAATATTTAGGATAAAATAATGACGTTAAGAAAGAATAAAATATATCATTCATAGACATATTTTTGATTTTTGAAAAAAAAAATATTTAGAAGAAAACAACTTTACATGAGGGATGCCCATGTGACGTAACTGTTAAACTTTTAAAATTTTGGTGTTCTATGTAAAAACCTGCAAACAATCCGGCAGGGATAAGGTTGATAGGCACAATAAAAGGCTGTTTAAAAACACAATATATTGCATAAAATATAATTTGGTCAAAAAAACTCATTCCCCTCGATCTCATATCAAGTTTATGTCCTTCGCAAAATAATTTGAGTTGTCCCGAGGCTTTGCATAAAATTAAAGGAGAAGCTCGTTAGATATCCAATAAACATAATCTGTGTGACCTAGGAAGAGGGTTCAAATATGGCTAAAATAACCCTAACGGTTCAAAAACATGTCCTTACACAATTAATTTTCATTACAAAATAAGAAAACGAGTAATAATTGATCCCTAAAAGCCTAAGTAAATTTTAATTTCAGCTGTACAAATCGTCTGAAAAAAGCATTCTTTAAGCAAGCAAACAACCCAACATATTTTCCCCAAAAAATCGTCCCTTGAAACTTGATTTGGTACTTACATAACACACTGACATCAACACTCCTGGATTTATTCCCATGTCAATCCAGGCTGTACAGTAGATCCCAGACTGACCTCTGTCAATGTTGAATCCAACCTGACCTGTGGACACCTGTCCGTCTTGACCACTCCACGTGATATTGCAACCGGGGTTGCAATCAGCGCTGCAGGTAATATTTTCACCTTCAAGGAGGCTGTTGGGGGACACTTGGATCAAGTCGGGTCCATCTGTTAAACACAAATCTGTCATAAACGTTTTGATCAAGTAGTGCGATATGTTTTAAATAATATTTGTGAAACTCTAGTTTGTCAGAGACGATCGATCGCATATAAGCGACATCTCCCTCATCTAAGTTATACTACTTAAAGAAGTTGAGTGTCATTTTTAGATCTTGGCCTCCTAGACTGATAGACGGTTCTTAAGGGAATTCGTTGCTTGGTACCGCTACAATATTCTACCAATCACACCTTGGCTACATTCAATTCTCTTTTCAACATACCTCTGTTTAAAAGCAACTTGCAGCCACGCAATGGACTTTGTTTAGAAAAATAACTGATAAATCTAGAGCATGTGGAATAAAATATGTTTTTATCAAATAAATTTCTGAAGAGATAACGGCAAACATTGCCCTTTAGTAATTATTGCAAAACCATCCTTTTTTATTAGATTAATAAATAAAAAGAGTACCCACGGGTTGATCTGTTCATTGAAAATGATTGCCTTTAACACTGTTTGGATGTTTAACTTACAGTTACTTTGAACCTTCTATCAACCAGGTTAAGTTTCAGGGTGCAAAGCCATTATAACGCGATGAATTATGAAAATGTTAATCTCAAAATCAAAAATTATCTCAATTAACTTAAAAGCAAAACATTTCATGGTTACATTGTGGCTGAAGTGTAAAAACCAAACTCCAAGGTGAAATCAAGCCTTCTTCAAATGCCTGACACCTGTAGTTATCTCCGTTCAAGGTAAATTTTGGCAAGTTTGCTTGTGTATTAAAATCGTTCCCGTTTTTTTCCCATCTATACCCCATGACAAGGGGATGATCTGAAGGTAAACTTCTTGAAGTAGAATTACAAGTCAGGATCATCTGGCTACCCGCAACTGGAGACGTGGAATCACTTTCCACTATCGGTTGAGTTGCCTCCCCTGAAACCATTATGTGAGAAACGTGGGTGGGTGTTCATTTCGTAAAAGGTTAACTAACGATAAGGTGCCTTTTCATGAGGGTATAAGACTTTGTTATTTTAACATGTACTTTCTGAACATTTTATACTGTATACACCTAGTGTCAACGATAAAGTTGTAGATACGTTTTAAATTTCTAACAATTAAACGTTAAACATGATATGATGCAATCAATTTCACAACTTCAGTAACTCACAAGCAAGTAAATCTTATCTACAACATTCGGTTCTGAAACAAATCACATGTTACAGAATTATTTTAAGCGTGAACATGTGTTGATAACTTTTGGGTTTTATGTGTTGCATTTACATTAATAAAATGGGCTTAATAAAGATAAGTGACGTACTTGAAATGACTAACAATAAACAGTCTTCAGTTTCCTCTATGGTCTTGCGCTTGAACTGCCCAGCATCAGAAGAAGTAACATTCAGGAGAGTAAAATTGAAGAGTCCTCCTGCTGCCCTCAGGTTAGCGTCATATTGAACGCGTTCTGTATAGCTGTTGTTAAACACTCTCAGTAATTTCATATCTTTAAGCATAAAAATATTCGTGCCTTCTTTCCCAAAGAGTGTGACTACACTTGTGATGTTAAATGAAATTGAGACATTCTCGCCTTCTCTCGCAACTACGTAGTTAGCAACACAATTACACGTATCTGAAATAAAACAAATGATTAGGACACTTGCATGTACACAGTTGGATGTTGTTGTCATATTAAGTAGTATTTTGCGTTTATTAAAGTCTAACATAAGCAAAAGGGCACACCTGTAGTATTTCCGTCAATAACATGTTGATGAAATTTTGAAGATCTAGAAACAATGGCAAATATTTTGAATAGCCTATAGCTATCTGTCAATAAAGCCACCTTTCAGACTTAGACCGCCACTTTCCCTAAAAAATATGTCAACCCAAAGAAGATTAAATTTGGGTGTTCAAGACATATTGCTTTCATTCAACGCTAGAAAGGCCACTGGCACTGGTGGAATTGGAAACACAATCTTTAACAACACCGTGCTAAGAAGCTATTATTTCCTCTCACTGAGTGTTTTATCAAATCTTTGGAAGAGGGAAGACAAAAATTATAGACCAAATTAAGTATCTAAAGTTTTTGGAAGTGTGATCATGAATATTTGTTTGACAATCATATTTATAGCATCATGTAATGAGGATTTATTTCAGGCGATTCCACCACTAGGTCATCAGCCATTAGGTTATATAATTTCATTGCAAGTACTTAGACAGGGGTAAAGAAGTCAGAGATTGTGATGCAGCTGTACTTTTATTTTCCTATAAGTGTGTAATAACTTTGTGTTGTACCTTTGTTGGGCTCATCATAATTTTTTTGTGATTTCATTGCATTATATTAAGTTTTTTGCTTGTTTGAAAATCCCTTTCTTTTCAAATGAAGAGAATATGTTTAAATCAAGTTGTTATTTTGAAAACGTCCTTTTATAACATACGCTCACCCTGGATTTCAACACAAACCACTTATCACATATCACGTAGAGTAATATTTTGATTGTTCGACATCTGATAAGCGAGTCGCTGGTGTTGAATGTCAAGGGATTTAATACTCAACTTAGACAAAATGTCAAATGACCAGTAGGATAAATCCAATTTTCAAAGAGATATGTGTAGGAAGTTAAAAACTGTTTATAAGATTTTTAAGCAAGCAGTTAAAAGACCAACAGAGATTATTGCTGATAGCACAACCCAACCAAGCTAGCCGGATATGACACACAAGCCTAAATCATTGTGAAAGAAATCACACTCAATCAGACTGATAAATACAGGCTTTACAAATAAAACTCAGATGTGTGACGGATCGGGAGGGACTATTTGGTTACGGAGTTATGGAATTAAAGGTAAATGTCTTTCTGTTGTCGAAAACATATATAAGAATATTAAGTCCTGCATTACAGTTAACAATATACAATCAGAATATTTTCCATGTTACTCCGGTGTCAGACAAGGTGAAAATTTATCACATCTATCATTTTCATTATTTGTGAATGATCTAGAGACGCACTTTTTCAAAGCAGGCTCCAAATTGATTGTAATTATGATGAAATGAGTTTCATGTTACAGGTTCTAGTATTGCTATATGCAGATGACACTGTTTTATTTGGGGATGATCCCGTTTCTATGCGGCACTCATTAGATGCATTTAACGAATACTGTAAACGCTGGAAGTTGGAAGTAAATATTTCAAAAACCAAGGTAATAGTATTCGGAGGTGGTCCTGTTAATAAGCATAAAACACACTTTGTATTAGGTGATCAAGAATTTGGTTTCCAAGATTTTTATACTTACCTTGGTATATCTGTACACCGTAACAGAAAATTAAATTTTGCCATTAAACAATTGACGCATAATGCATCGAAAGCTATGTTTTGTATCCTACGTAGAGCAAAGAATAATCACTTACCGTTAGACACTCTCTTTATAGCATTTGATGGCATGATTGCACCTATATCATTATATGGCTGTGAACTTTGGGGCTACGAAAATATTGAAATTATTGAAAAACTTCACCTTAAATTTCTAAAACTGTCAACTGGCTTAAGACATTCTACAGCAAATTTCTTTGTTTACGGCGAGCTAAGCAGAGAACCCCCCAAAAAAAAGCATGCAAATTGTAAAAACCTTAATCTTGAAGTACTTGTGGTGTGCCAGTAGGTAGTAGTCTGTTAATCTGAATAGTTTATGACAAACCGAGGAGAACTTTATCGAGTTCATATAAATTTTTGGTGTTTTCCTTTTCGCAATATCCTAGAAGGATAATATATATTTTAGAAAGACGATATAATATCCTGTATTTTCAGGTAACCATTCTTCCAAAGTAAATCTTATCAAATTTGCGATTGCAAAACATATGTATTGACCCTTTCTCCGCAAAATATGCATATGTATAATACTTTTATCTTCTTTTGGACCTCATTTGTTGGTAGGTTATGCTATAATTGAGCCAATAATGTTTTACATTATTATAGGACTTGTTAAATTTTCTATAATATCACATGAACTTGTTTAAATCAGCTGGCCATTTATCTCGATATGAAATAGTTATGGGGCTTTTAGTATTTAAGAAAACATTGTACATGTCTATACAGCCTTTAAGTTGCTCCACTTCATTTTGTAAAAATATGTCAATAGCAGTAGCTGTAAATTCTTTTCGATTTTGGTCGCTATTGATTACCAATAATATTTCATGACTTCTATTATTCCTTTGCGTTCGTGCTTGCTTTTTTTCTCCATGGATATTTTTGGCTCTCTAGATTTGGCCCTCTAGATTTGGCCCTATCCACGGGTCTACTAATACAGCTTGATTGAGCTTTGTTTTACCAATTTGTCCTGGGCGAAATATATTGAGCTTGGTTTTTGGCATGGCGCTAGTACATTTCAATTAAATCAAAATTTTATTATTACCATTCAATTTTTTTAGCTACGTAAAAAAAATTTGATTTTCTATTTCAATGTCAGTTACAGTTTATTGTAAGTGAAAAGCACAGTAAAATTGAAAACTTCGTGCTGCATGAACATGTAGTAAAATGTAAAAACTATCAGTCCAACAAATCTACTTTTTTACTTTTTGTTCAATATGTAACAAGGAATAGGGCAGAGAAGTCATGGTAACTTTTTAAAATAAGAATATAAACTAATCGTGCTCAATTTCCAGATATTGTTTTCTATTTCAAAAGGCTTTATGATAATGTTTCATCCCTCTTTCAAGTCCTAAAGAAAAATGGTTTTATAGCTATCTATTTTAGGATCACCCTCCCCGAACCTTACGTATGTTTTTTCTTGAACCTCCCCAGATGGCTGCAAATTTATTACTGACTCTCCCCTGAAAACCCCGGCCAACCCACTACCAACCCCGCCTGTAATAATCCGTACATTAGTCAGATTTTAATATTATACAAAGTAAATTTTAACTGATGTGATTTTAACCTTTATGAACTCGCATACCATATGTAATGCATCAACAGATCCAAATAGTTATGGAGGTGAAATTCGATTTACAGTGTGAAATCACGAGGTGGAACTCACATGGAGTTATTTCCCTTTAAATGGTTAATATATATTATATTAACAATGTAAAGAGAAATTACTGTATCACATGGTATGGCAAAACTTCACGCACCGCCACAAACGTTTTTAGTTTCCAAATAGAAAGAACGAAAATGTGCTTGTTAACCTAATTTATAACAATGATTTATAGAAATAGTCTTGAAACAACATGACCTAACCAACACACACACTATAATGTTTGGTCAATATTTTTTAATTGAACAATGTAGATTTAATGAATCAAAATTGCCACATACATACCCCATAATGACACCGAAAGAAGAATAAGATATATGTTTTTCATTTTTGAGAGGGTGACGTCCGAAACATTATCCCTGTTGAACTTCAAAATGCGAGAAGTGTTTTTCTCAAACGTTAGTTGTACTTGTTTCCTTCAAACAAGGAAATATGAAGCGCTACTGTTTGTTTATAATTCTGTAAAACAGTATTTTTGTTTGTGTTATTATCTCGTATTCAAACCAAATTACAGATAGTTTATGTGAATATAAAGTGAGCGTTATAGTTTGACATTGAGCAAGTCGTTCTGTTAAACATTTCATATCCTAAAAAGATTTGTGTGAACTCCCTTTGAAAAACCTATTTCGAAATCAACTTAGTCGTGTGAAATGAAAGCAATGTGACACCACACTTACAGCTATAAAAAGCAGTGTTACTTTAAGTGATATGTAAGTGGTGATATTAAAAATACTTATTATGTATGGCATGTGCAAACGCAAAGGTATACTCGCTTTTTGAACATTGCCCACAGACTAAAAAGTCATGAACTAAACTGAAGCAGATTTCTTTAAAATGCACGATGCTTACAATGGTTTTATATATACGATGTGGATGACATAAGGCTGCATACCGAAAGTTTGTTCACTTATCACTGAATCGTAGTGCAAATATCATATAATTTGGGTTTTGTTTCAACGTCAATAGAATAACTTCAGCAAGACTGACAATGGATCACCCACTGTCATTGTGTGAAATAGCCATTCCTGAACTCATTTTGGCATTGTCTCGTCACTCGTGCAAAAATTCTAATTTTGGCATAGACAGAAGGGGTCACAATTTCAAAATTTTGATTTCGTTAAATGTGGAATAAAAATGTTCCATATCGACTCTCTGAGATTAAAACCAACATAATCACATTGACTTTGTGCTAAGGAACACGCGTGACTAATTTTTGAAGAAGTTGATAACTTATACCTTATCATACCCCTTCTTGTGTAGAAATATTCTCTACACCAAATTTCCCTTCGAAGCAGATTTTGCCCACTGTCATATTACAATTACATCTTGCTAATTATAAAGAGGATATCATATGATTGTCCCTGACATACATGTTTACGACACGAGCGCCTAAATATTAGAATTTCTCGAGCGAGAGCGACGGATATACTAAAGTTTAGGCACGTCTGTTGTGAACTTTGTATGTCATGGGCAAAAATATGGTATTCAGATCATTAAGTCGCGAAATCAGAGAAAATAAACAGCATCAACCTCCAAACTTAGGCACATTACCCATCTTCGTCACATCTGAAAAGCAACGTCATAGCAGAACACTGACAAGCATTTTTTATAACGTGACATCACAATGAACAAATGATGTGACAGCTATGCTACATAATCCTAGGCTATTCTAGGTTAAATAAAATAATCTATCGAAATTAAAAGGAGCTCATATATAGCTCTTTATAAATGGGCCCTGTTACGAACTTTCAATGTTAGCAGTCAATCACTACGAAAATAGTACCCGTCACGAACAATCGTATGGTGGTTAACAACTACTAGCTAGCAATAAACAAACCGCTGAGCTGTGCTCTTAATACGAACCACGTAACGAAAATAGCACGGCAGTGTTCTCAACCAGAAACGGGGACAACTGTACAGGACTATCGGCAGAAAATCTCCTTCAGGTAATTCCTATTCCTTTTTGTGAATAGGCGAGAAACTTACATACCCAGAGTAGTCGTTGAATTTTTTATTATATATTTGATATTGTGGGTGACCTTAACATAGGATCATTTGGATTTTGATAAGTTTATTGATTTAAATGTACAAAAGGCCAATAGTCAGTGTTATGAAGCAAGTAGCGTTGTTGTGAGACACATGTCCCGTTGTTGCGTATCTTAAAAATGGGGACTTTATGCTGTCTGTTCTGTTATATTGAAATTATGTTTATTTCAGTAAAGGGGCCACCGGCCCATTAAAGAAGTACATGTTCTGCTCTATCTTAATATATAAGTTTAAAGATTTTGGGTTTTTTACTTTTCACATTACAAAATATATCATATCTGCTGTTTGGTGGTTGTTGTTTCATGTTTAAACGCGTACGTAATATGGCGTAAACATACTCTCAATATTTATGCGCAGAAACGACCTCTGACCCCCTCAAATCCAAACCGAGGCTAGGCCCGCTTCCTACTTTCTGGTTCTCGTCGGGAGATTTGGATTCAGTGCCAATTTTGCCAATTCGGTGTCAATTTCTTTTAATGAGTGTGCATAAAAAATCTTCATGAAATAATTTTAACCTGAACTTTCAGGACTATCAACTCAAGGATTGCAGAACTGTTAAACCAAAATAAAAAAGAATCAAGTTATGGAATGTCGAATCACCATGTTTTCATACAATGACAATAATAACAAAATTGATGAGGAAGCTAAAATAAATATTTACTGAACTTCTCAAAGACACCAACTGAAAAGAAGCAAAGTGCTATATTTATATAAGTAGGTCTAATTTTCAGAATATTCTCCATGCCAAATATTTCGAAAGTTATAAATTATTTAAAAAGTTTCATGTGAATGAATCTTAGCCATGTGTTGTTAAAAACTGTCATTTTCATACATTGATAAGGCAAATAATTGAATAACCACATTGTATCTTTTCATCTCAATAGCTAAAATAGACAATTGTAATAAGTGTTTCTGTTCATGTTTGGATTGATTGTTTGTTTTAAAAATGGTTAGAAATTTCACTGTAAAGACCTTTTAATAAATAAATATATTGTCACAAAGTGAATTTAAGATTTGATTAATCGTAAATGTTTTAATGATATTATTATTATTATTGTTTGTGTATAATAAACCTGTGAATATATCACACTGAATAGGGAAATATAATCAAGAGCATAAAATAGGTTCATTAAAATTGTATAGGCCTATGTATTCTATTTTTGACACCAATACTGTCAATGGAGGGAATGATGACGATAGATATCAGTTAAGATATTTTTCAGGTCATAATCCTCCGTTTAATTACGTTCTATTCTGATAAATATCAGAGTAAAAGAAGGTAAGACAATATAAGATATGAATTCCAAAAGGTTTATGAGCTTATGAAATGTTTAGTGAGAGTATTTGATGATTCGGGGGGATTACTTATTCATTTAACTGCTTTATGTGTACCTAAATTAAATGTTTTAACCTTCACGACTTTGGAAATTAGGAGAATGTATATATGTATATACATGTAGCTAACTCAAAGAGTTTAGGAAAGAATGAAAGAAAAATTAATGGTTTTGTTAAAGTGCACATGTACACGGATTGAGCTCATTTTCTTAAAGAAAAGCTGCATTTCAAAAAATCAAAATGATGAATCAGCTTTCTCTTTTAGAATTTTTTTTATTCTATTGGTTAAAGACAAAACAAGAGAGGCTTCAACAATGTTAAACTTTATTGAATAATTTTTTGTCTATAAATTATCCGGCATTTGCTCCGTAAAATTTGTGAACAGATTATGTTATTTATCGAGTTATTGATTCAAGGCATAATAGTGGTCAGTGCGTTTTGTCCTTGCAGCGATTTAAGTGAAACACCCGGTGAAGAAATAACATATTTGACATTATCTAAACCTGTTGTAATCTAGCAATTGCATATTCTATTTAAATCAGGTGTCGGCCATGTCGAAAGAATGATACAAAAAATTCTTTACATGAAACAAATTCTAATGCACTTTGCTTGAAAATATATTCGGGCTTGATCATTATTTACCACGAATGCACAGCTAAACAAACCAGTGATTTACAACTTCTTTCTTGCAGATGCTTGCAAATCGTATACGAATCCATGCCGGAACGTCCCTATTGTGAAATTAATAAGATGTTAATCTATAAATTCACCTCTGTCTCTCAATCAAATCAGACAATAAAATCAAACATTTTGCATTGCATATATGCAGTTATACCCTTACATATAGACAAGGAGTTTGTTTATCCATTTAAGGGCGTATACAGTATATAATTCACACTGTATTTTTAAAAAGATAAAAAAAACCTAACACCCCTCCAAGCCGGGACAGCAAATAATCAGTGTGTTTGTAGTAACAATCCGCTGTTAACACACTTGATTAACGTCATCACCTTGAATTAAGTATAACGCATTTGATATCTCGTGGAAATTGTGAGCTTTCAATAACCATTACTACTATTTCAGATGATAAGGCCGCATGTTCAACTGCTACTGGCAGCAAGCCTGTCTTTTCTACACTATATGGGTGAGTCGTGTCGCTTCTACCAAAAAAGTTGGAGGTAATGTTACCCTCCAATACCTGCATTTGTAGGCGAATTCGATGCATGGAGTTAGAACATATCTTGGTTTTCTCATTCCAAGATGATAGTAAAGTCTAAAATTGCCCTCACATATGATATGGGTCAGAAAAAGGTAATGTCGTATCGTAGTCATATATATACATTGAAACATAAGTGTGTGTGTGTATGATAAATAGAAATAATGTTTTTCGAAAAATACCTGATAACATTTTAATTTTGAATTTGCCGAGATGTAACTAAAGGTATGTATACTTCTCTCCACAGCAGACGGAAAGGACGTGACAACACTGAGGGTGTGTGAAGGGAGTGTGGCAAATTTCACTAATGATTACGAAACGACAGGTCATGATGGACTCATATACTCCTTCAGAGACAAGAGTGGACATGCTACACGAATATACGATATGGAGACATCTGGAAAGGTTCACATTTTATAAGTTATGCCATATCATTATTAAATGTAAGTGATGTGTTCATTGGGAATGTTGCTTTTTAACTCAATGTGTTTACACATTTGCAATATATTGGTATATTCAGTAAATTCAAAGTAGTGAACAAGGCTCTAGTAGTTTATCTGTTTTGTTTTGTCAAGTTAGCTATATCTAGACTATTTGTTGTAAGTGATGTGTTCATTTGGACTGTTGCCTTAAACCAAATGTATAAACACATTCACAATGAACTGGTATTTTCACTAAATCCAAAGTAATAAAGTAAGCTCTGGTAAAATGTGCATTGTTTCAGAAACCAATCATTCTTGCTGATTATAAGAATCGGTTCAGGAGAACATCTCTCTCTGAGGTAGGGTTCACCCTCAGCAACGTACGCATGTCAGACGAGGGCGACTATACGTGTTTACTCCTCTTCTCCGACGGTTCCGAACGCCGTTCTGCATGGACCCTGCGGACACAAGGTACACTACGCCCAGAAACAAAGTACCCCCTTTCATATTTTTTTAGAAAGTATCTAGAACGTATCTAGAAACTTTCTAGAACGTCTCTAGAATATATCGATCGTATCTAGAAACTTTCTAGAACGTATCTAGAAACTTTCTAGAAATTTATGAAAGGGGTACTTTGTTTCTGGGCAATTTCGAGTTTTTTATTTTTGAGAGATATTCAAACAATTTTGATATTTTTTTAAACTGCTAACTTTTGTAACTTTTTTTCGCTTACAAGCGGAATGCTACGCACGGCTCCAACTTATGAGCTGTATACAGAAGAAGAAGATTTGTATACATCGACATATGCAATGCATTTGCTAATTTCTCTGGATGTAATTGTTTGTTTATTGTTTATCTTATATCTTGATTTTAAAGTTGGTGTATCTGAGATATTAACCCCTGCGGTAAAAAAGATCGTTATACTAATCTCATGTCAACAACTCAAGTCAGCGTACAGCTTTGCTCTCAAATGTAGAATAAGAAATGAAAAAGAAATATATTTGATATAATCAATTTAATGTTGTAATGTCAATTTTAAAAAACCTTTCTATTAGGTATTATCCGGTGATAATACCTTGATTTTTCCTTTTTAGAGATAAAAATGCAGGGAGGCGATTAGATTTTCACTAAGGACCCGTGGTCTTAAAGCTATTATTCAAGAAATATGAAAAATCATAAAACATACTCTTTGTCACTGTATAAATGCCAATTTGAAAGCTTACAAAACATGCTATACTCTACGTATACTCTAAACATGCTACGTTTTTGTGACATGATCCTTCTGATGAAAAACAAAATATTTAAGAAGTTCACTATTTAAAAACAAATCTTGTCCGTAAACATTTGCCAAAGCTTCCTAAAACAGTTGAAGCACATTTTTAACAACAACTTATTTAATCTTATGGTTGTGTTTAGAATAAAAAAATATCAAATCTCATTTCAAAAAGCATAACTAATTTCCTTTTCTATTAATGTGCATTCTTGGAACATGTAAAACGTTGGACAGGGAACTTATATTCTGCAAACCATTTTCACATGGTCACAGATTCTTTTATACAAGGTAATTATTCCAATAGATGTATTTGTGACACTAATAAGGCACACTCCTCTCAAACAAAAGTCCTGTATTCGCCCGTGGAGTTTTATGACTATATGCTCAGATAGTTCGATGAGAATGATTTACAAATGCAAGCAGAAAAATATGTTAAGGATGCGACTAAAGAAAAGAATAATTTACTATATCACACCTTAACATATGAAAACCCAGCACAATAAGTGTGTAGCCCTGCGCTTTTAGAAACATTTAGAAAAAGTTTATATACTTATTGTGTACAGTACCATATCAAAGCCTCTTTCATTCCTTATTTTTCAACAAACTACACGAATTCTAAGTATTTCTCATTTCAATATTAAAAAATTCAGCATCTCTTGAAGCCATTAATTTCAATCAGTATACATGTCCAATAAAACATTCTTTCATTCTTCTCTGAAAATCTTGATATAGGGTATATATTCAAATTCTTCGTGATTTTTCATAAACATCAAATTTGATACATGTTTAACATACTTCAGAATTATTTTCTTTTAAACTCTTATTCTGTATCCTTTGAAGGATATTATGAAGAGTTTTCCAAGAGAACTATTGAATTTTTAGTGAAGTATACAACTGGAAGGAATCATGTTATGTTTGGTAATTAAAGTATGTAACAGGAATATTCATTGCATGTTGTTATTCGTGCAATGTTTCTCCATGAAATTATGGCAGTGCAAATTTTCAAATACTTTGTTTCCCAACAAAGATTCCTATTTTAGTGAAAACAATGGTAACTTTACCTTTTCGTTCTTTAATTGTAAACTGATGTCATATATTCTTTTGTCGAGTGTATCAAAGATAAAACGGAAACACATTTGCTTTGTTATTAAATTTTGTTCCATATGTATGATGTTCCAGGCATGGTTAAAGATTCTCTTTGTTGATGATGAAACTAAAAAAATTCCCTGATGGTCCATGAAAATAAAGCATGGCAATATAGTGGAGACATTAATTAGACTTATTTGAGGATAGCCCAAAATTACCTTTTCATGGTTTCATCGAGGTAGCTCGGAATCTGTTGAAGATGAGGTAGAGTCATTTGAAGCCAGATAGAGTCATTTTGGGCCGAAGATGAATCTAGTCTCATGCCACTCTGACACCAGCATGCATAAACTCTGGGGTGATTTTTACACTTAGATCGAGGAGGTTTAGCTCCGTGAAAAACCTGTCGCTGAATGAAAGTACATATTTATTTTAGATTCAACAAAGCTCAACAAACCAAAAATATATTCCTTCGAAGAGGAGTTCGGATGTGTAACATATAACTGTTTACATAGTGAGACTGTGGAAGTTGACGTGTATTGGGTAAGAATCATTTCTGACTTTTTCACTAATAGTTTTCAGATTAATCTTGTAATCCCTATGTTCTGTTTTTTATATTTAGTATTGACTTTGGCATATTGTTGGTTCACTACATCTAGAATGAGCTACTATACTCTCCCAAAAAAGAAACGCATAGTAGACTTGTGTTTTTCAAAAACTCGAATATTGGATAAGCTATAATTTTACAATGTTAATTGTTTAAATAATGATTTCTTTGATGTTTTTGTACAAGAACATCAAGTCAAAACGCAACCAACAAGATTCATCGGTATTGGAGAGTAAGAAATCCAAAATAAGCATGCAATCTCAGAGAAAACGTTTTGCACGTGCATTGCATGTAAAGTTTAGTGATTATGTCATGTCAGTTAAGGGTATAAATGGTCGAACACTGTTCTCGGTACATTCACAAAATTTAAGAGTTTTTTGATGTATTGAAAATGCCTCGACTAACAACAGAACATCGAAACATCGCAATTGGCCTTCTTGAAGCAGGGCAGTCACAGCTAACAGTTGCTCGTCGCATGAACACTCACCAAAGCACCATATCTCGTTTATGGAATAGGTATCGCCAGCATAATTCGGTGGCAGACAGGCCTAGAAGTGGCAGACCAAAAATAACAACGGCAGCTCAGGATCGATACATCCGGGTACACCACCTACGTCATCGTACAGCTACAGCAGCCAGTACAGCTAGACAAATACCCGGATTGAGAAGGATTTCTGCACAGACCGTCAGGAATAGACTTCGAGTCGCAGGACTTAGAGCAAGAAGACCCTACTTTGGCCCTGTGCTGCGTCAACAGCATCGACGACATCGTGTCCGCTGGTGTACCAATGTTCAGGCCTGGAACTTGGGTAATTGGCGGCGTGTCTGGTTCAGTGATGAATCGAGATTTCTTTTGGAACGGCGAGATGGAAGAATGCGTGTATATAGACGCCGTCATGAACGTTTTGCCGACGCCTGCGTCCCCCAGGTAGACAGATTCGGCAGGGGGAGTGTGATGATATGGGGAGCCATCTCCTACAACGGAAGGAGTCAATTGGTGTTGATCCGAGGCAATTTGACAGCACAACGCTACTGTGATGAAGTTCTAAGACCACATGTCCTTCCTATTGTCCGCCGCCAGAGGGAGTTATTCCAACAAGACAACGCCAGGCCACACACGGCTCGTTTAACAACAGCCTTTCTACAAAATGAGAACATCAATGTCCTTCCATGGCCCTCCAGATCCCCAGATTTGAACCCTATCGAACATCTCTGGGATGCCCTGGACAGACGGGTTCGACAACGTAACCCACAGCCACAGACACTTCTGCAGCTTGCAGACGCACTAAGGACAGAGTGGGCTGCCATACCACAGAATCAGATTCAGAGACTTATTCGTTCCATGCCTAGACGATGCCGTGCAGTTCTTGACTCCAATGGTGGACACACGAGGTACTGACGTCAACGATACCAAACGCATCTGTTTGACTCACTACCTGACCTTTCCCGAAGTCATTCTATGACGTGATACTGTGACTGTCTCTATGTGAAATTTCTTTGAATTCACTTGCTTAATCACCGCGATATATTGTAACAAAATAAAGAAAACATTTCGCTAAAAATTCATATATGCGTTTCTTTTTTGGGAGAGTATATTAACAAGTAATTATATTCATTTAACTAATAACATCAATAATTCTATTAAAACATATTACTTTTTTAAACATCGATCTGCCCTGTAATTTATTAACTCTTTTGTGAATAAATCCTGAACATTTTTAGCTGTGTTTGTTGGTTACCTTACCGTTTGTTAGTGGATGTCAGTGGATATTTTGAGTGAAACAACATAAAAACGCTGATATATACGAAACTTCGAAATGATCTGAGACCGACCATTGTTTCATATTTTCACCAAAGGTATGCGGTTTTAGTAAATAAGTTTGTCCGCCTTTACATTAGGAGTTTCTGTTTCAACAAAAGTTGCGATCAGTTTGAAACGTGACATCCTATCTGTAAATTTCATGATCCAAAGATGTTATACCAAATTATATGTCAATTTATTGCAGAAGTTTGCTGCAGATAAAAGAGTGAATGGAAGTTCTCTGGTCATGTGCGAGAAGAATCGTTCACAACCAATTGTGTGCATCATTAAATCCTTCTGTGATGTAACTTTTGAGTACAAAATAACTAAAGGTAAGGTGATTAATATTCCTTTTCTCTTTCTCCAGTGGCGGATCTGGGGGCCGGTTGATAGAGGGTTGTCAAACCCCAAACTCCCACCAAATCCTCTTACACCATCCAAACCCTCACCCCAATTTTGAAAAAAAAATCAGAAGAAGGGTGAACCCCCTTCTAAATAGATGAACGGTGGACAGAGCTTCAAAATTTCTGGATCCGCCACTTATTTCATTTGTTGATAAACAATCTTAAGAAATGTTTCATGTTTTACATGTGTCTAAGTATATCTTGATTATTATCCACGATAGAGATATTTACTCTTATAGCACTATTACAGTAATAACCTCACCCCAATATTGTGCTTACAAGTGTGATATCTCAGTGTTGGTCAACATTCTTAAAAAAACACATCGATTATGTAAAGTGAAATGCATTAGCAGTTGATTCGTAAAAAACATAATTGAACGAAGGCTTCAGATTGACAGACAATAATCTTGAACATAATAGCACTCCGTTACTTCGTTATCAAGGCTGAGAGGGGGAAAGGATCCGGAGAGTGGCCATCCAACCTAAAGGATTTCCAAATATAGTAAATGTTGAGAGTTTCTACATGATAAAGTATAACTTGTGACACCCATGGGGCGAACCCCAACCCAAACAAAAATCCTGTATCCGCTTCCTTGTATTTTTCAACAAAACCTAACACCCCTTTTGACGGGGACGGAATTTCATCACCATGGTTTGAGCGTCAGCGAATCCCAAAAAAAATATATTTCCGTTTTTCAAAACGGGGTTGAACGGAATATTCTTTATTTTAGAAGAGTGTATTGAAAATTCAAGAAAGTCACAATAGTGACAATTTTGATAGCTCCACAGACCAATACATAATTTATCATGTAAGGTAAAACAATAATAAAAAGCAAACAATTACTATATTCCAACATAACAACCTCCTACCGGTATGTACTATGCTAGAAAAATTCAAACTATGACCCCTATGACTGCTGAATTTGCTTTTTGGATCCCTAAAGGTATTGAAGTATGTACGCCTTCGTAGATACAATTAAGCTTATTTACAGACTGTTCCCAGTTTCGAATTATTTCGGTCCTTGAGTTATGCTGAGACCGTCTTTAAATCGATTAGTATTGATATATGTAGTTTTGAACTTGAACATGATTTTGAGAATGACCATTTTTTAAGAAACTAAAGGACAAAAGGTATTCACTAATGTACAAAAGCTTCGCATGAACTACAAATATAAAAACTTTTCATAACATTTGTTCTACCAAAAAACGACAGCCCCTGTTGATAATCTATCAATAAAGCTTATGAAGTGTAAAAGACATTGGTTAGGATAAGATAAACTAAACAAAGAATACTTCATCCTTTCGTTCTCAGTTTAGAGATAATTTTTTTTCCAACCTACACACATTTCTATTTCAGCCGTTTCAAACAATCAATATTTCTATTTTGTTCAAAGCTGACACTAGATAGTCTGTACCCCTAATGTTCCTCGACCGTTTGAACTTCATGATTTTTATAACAGTTTTATTGTATAGAATAAGTTTTTATCACATCAACGGAAATCTTTACTGAATGCATATGTCCAAATATGCCCTTAAATGGCCATATAGACTGTGAAAATGCGTGCTGACTTGACTTTGAATGATGCGGACATATTATACGACTATTTCTTTCTCAAACATTTTACAGTATAACAATTCATGAACTGTTGCACTCATATGTCTTCAAATTTGGTGACAGTTGACATTTGGAAATATGGCAGACACCAATTGAAAATGGTGACCTTGTCCTTAAAAAAGCAAAGGTCACACCTGCATTTTAACAACATTTCAAACTCTTTGTTAACGTGTATTATTCTAATCCTTAGCACAAACGTCTATAGATTTGATGACAGTTCACATCGTGGTAATAAGGACATCAATATCACGTATTTTGCTACATCTCATTAGACACTTGGCTTTTATTCAAATGTATGACAGAAGGTTTGTTGGGGTCCGTGATTACGTTGTTCCGTAATTTCGTGATTGTGGATTTTTTAAGTGTCAGGGCCATAGCTCAAAAACATTTCAATATTTTCATGAAACTTGGAATGAGGTTAGACCCTATAGTGGAGTGTTGCCTTATGCCACTTTTTTAAATTATCTTTTTCTGGTTTCCATGGAAACAATTTGAACTAAAGGGGGTAAATAGCTTTTACAATCTCTATTTCAAACTCTATGCAGTAGTTTTTTGGGGTTTTTTCAAAACTAGTATTCTGGTTTCCACAGAAACAACTTCAATTAGTGTATATTGTGGCAGGGACCTTTTCTTGGCAGTATGTCAAAATGTATGAAATATTTTTTCTATTTAGTTATTCTGAATGTTTTTTTTCTTCTTGTTTCCATGGAAAGATAAGGGTAAGATGATTTCTAAGATTGGATTTAATTAGGGCGGATGACATCACTTTGAATGGTATGCTCTTATTTCTAGTTCATTTAGATGCATAGTCACAGTAAATAACACGACTTATAGACTACAATATCAACAATACTTTATGATATCTTATTTTAGTATTGTTTTGATGATGTCTAATTCCTTTGACAGAAATCGGAAGATTTTTGTCTACTTCCAAGTGCAAAACAGATTTGCGACCTGACGTATGAGTCCTGGCTGTGTATTTGGAAGTTTCATTACTTATTTTACTGGCGTTTGTCGTGATATTCTTTAATCTTTAAGGCGACATCAAAAAAGATATAAAAATAAACTTATGTGAGTCTAATTAAAACTTATAAGAGATGTAGAAAGTTGAACCATAAAGTTGTCTCAGCATTCTCTATATAAATATGAAACTGAAAATAAAATATCCTTGTAAATAATTGATAAAGCAATCTTTGTTCGATTACATTTTAAAGTCCAAACCCCTTTCTAGCATTGGATATTCAAGTATTTTGGATTTGCTGCTAAGGTTTTATATTAACCGGAACGTTGTTCTAAGAGTACCATTAACTTGGTTGCTTACTATGTAAAACTTCAGGCATGATAGAACACGGGCACAATTTTCTCAAAACAGAGGAATAATCGATATCTTGCACCAAGTTGTAAAGAGTTTCTTTTAAAACCAAAAAGTATTTATTCATAACGAGTGACTTTTCCATTAGTTATTTTCAAACAGCATGGGTGTGATTTAAGATGCTTTTTTATTTTCATATTATTTTCAAATACATCACTTAATGTTTAATTTTTCGGTCTTAGGCCTATAAGTTATTTTCTCATAGTTATTTTCCCGACGTTCCTCGTACAAATGAGAATTGTGGGTGAAAGACGTTTTCATCAGCGGGTTAATTTGTAGGATCTCTCGAGGCTGGGGTTGTTGTCCTCGGGCAGATGTCTCAAAGTTCATATGTGTCTCACATGCAAAGTACACTCCATTTATATATATATATATATATATATATATATATATTATGACTTATTGGCTACTTAACAGAACATATGATTGTTTAAGTGTGTTTAAAACTTCACGCCAGAAGTTTGTACGATTGGGGAAGATGCAGTGCATCTTCTTTTTCTTGAATGCAACATCTGCGATCTGCAAAGCCAAAAGTTATGTTTATACGCAGTTGTTATATTTGTGATCCCTCCCTGTCATTTTATCCCTTTTTACTAAAAACAATTGTTCACGTTTATCAAAATCAACAGAATCAAAATATGTATCCCTATGTTACGTTTCCGTGTAAACAGCTGAAAGAAGATCATATAAGTGAATTTATTTTTCAAACAGATTTTGGTTAATGATTTTTTAGATAAAAACTTGAATCTTTTGGTTGTATGGATCTGGCACCAGCTGTCTGGCGGTCAAGGTGATCCCAAAGGTGTTCAATGGGGTTCATATCTGGTGAGTTGGTTGGCCACAGTAAAACAGTGACGTTGGCGTTCTCGAGGTAGTCTCTAACAATTCAGACAGTGTGAGGTCTTGCATTGTCATGTTGCAATATCAATCTTCATGGCTGTTGTTCGATGAAGGGAACGACGATATGTGTCAGTACCTCGTCAATGTATCGCTGGTCAGTCAGATTCCCTCGCAGAACAACCAGCGACATCGTCATTTGGCAAATCCATCCCACAGTATGATACCTCCGCCTCCAATCGGGTGAACCTCTCTAATGCAGTTTGGCGCGAGATGCTAGCCCCTTCGTCGATAAACAAACCTGCCAACGTTCCTGAATAGGCAAAACCCACTCTCTTCTGTAAACAGCACTCTCTCCCAGTCACGTCGCTGCCACCGGCGTACCGTACGTGTCCATCGTAATCGGTGTAAATGGGTCAAAGCCATTCCATGAAAGGGGTGGTAAGCTCGTATACGAGCCAAAAGTAATCGACGACGTGTTGTTCTTATTCTGATGAACAAGTTCCGTTGCCGCTGTTGATGTCGGCGTTACGAATCGGTGAATCTACCTTATGTAGCGATCTTCGGCCGCAGTTGTTACACTTGGTCTCCCTGATCTTGGTGTGTCCTGTATCTGGCCTGTCTGCTGGTAGCTTTTTCACAGCCTTCTGATTGTGGTTTGGCTGCAGTTGAAGGTTCTTGCCATTTGACGTTGGGAAGCTCCGATAGTAGACACACAGATTGCTTGGTCACGTTGCACTTGCATACGTGAGGTGTTCTTTATGTTATTGAATGTCTGCAACATTGCTGCACGTGCATCACAAAAAAATGCCTCAAAAACACGTTTTGCACGTGTTTTTTTAATGCACAAGTCCAGTGGCTGCGTTCGATGCAATGCGTTCGTGAAGAGAAAATGATGCAGTGATACTATCATTTGCTGCTTAGAATCAAACCCGTACCAGCCGTCTTAATCTTTTAATGAAAAAAATGCCTGGGAGTTTATATACCACATTCTTACAAAAGAGGCGGCAGATGAAATGTTTTATGATAGCAGCCTCTTCATCATTATGCCGGACTTCCCAGCGTAGATACAAGACTCGGTTAACCATCATGCAAGGAATTTTGTAAATGAGTCAATTTAAAAACAGTGTAAATTTCATGTCCGGTGTTGTAATAAAAACATTTAAAAAATAATGCTTATTTTTTTCGTCAAATTGATTGAACCCAATGTCTTCTACCCCCTACACACCATTTATCAATAATATTTTTGTTAATTATAAATTTTGATGATGAAATGAAGGATGAATAAAAACTTTTTTATGCTCAGAGATAAGAAAAGAGACGAACCATCGAGATAATACCACCAAATTAAAAATAAATTTAAACATTTTCAATATTTTGGATATTTGGTATAGATTTGGTTGGAAATGGGAGAAAACATTGTTTTAACGTTGGTTCAAATAAAATGTCAAATCCGTTACTGTCATTACTGTTACTGTTCAAACTGGCAACAGATTGGATATAACTTGTAACAGTTCTGACATCTCACTGCAAATCATGTGAACTAAAGCTGACTGGTTATATACATAGTTTTTGTCTAAGATCTCCCCTTGATATTTTTTAAAGTGATTTTAAATATTTCAAGGTTAACTTTTGTAAAATAATTGGAGCATCGGACAACAAAAACTTTTAAGTAACACTTTTGACGTAATGAAGTAACAGTTTTGACATTTGTTTACATTTCCTCCACTTATTTAGCCTTCATTAAAGTGTTATCAAGTCGTTTTGTTCCTATCTTGTAATAATATCCAGTTTCATATAATCATGTGTTTTTAAAACTTACAATAAACATACATTTTCATCATGCATAGATTTCTCGACATTGGGTAACAGATTTGACATAACTGGTAACAGTTCCGACGTCACATTGCAAAGCTTATAACTCTTATTACAGCTGAATTCATCATTTTATATCGTCCTCTTTTTGTATCTTCCTTTGAATTCTAAACAGCTTGCAAAACCTTTTTCGAGATCAACAATCCATATGAAATCTGAGGGTGATATAAATGCCTCTTGGAAGCAATTTTAACACTTTCGACAGATTTGAATTTTTGTTTTGGATCTGACTTCAAATGAGAGCTTGGTCAAGATTGATGACTCATGAGAGAGCATATTATTTTAGGGACAACAATCCATATGAAATCCGAGGGTGAAATGGATGTCTATTGGAAGCAAAGTTCTATGAAGTAGATTGTGACAGTCTTGATATCTGTCCACAGGAATCTATCGTGATTCTCCATTCTTCCAAATAAACGTTGGTCATCTTCAGCTTCGGATGATACCCACCTGTCACCTGATATAACAACTATTTCCTCAACTCCTGAAGATACTCACTTGTCAATTGATATGTGATATGACAACTACATCTTCAGCTGCTTGTGATACACACCTATTGTCTTTTACGTCAATTGCGTCTTCAGCTCCTGATTTTACTCACCTGTCACCTGATATGACAACCATTTCTTCAACTCCTGATGATACTCGCCTGTTGCCTGATATGACAACTATTTTTTCAGCTTCTGGTGATTCTCACCTGTTGCCTTCAATGACAACTGTGTCTTCTGCTCCTGATGATACTCTCTTTTCACCTGATATGATAACTGCCTCTTAAGCTCCTGATGATACTCACCGTCGCCTTATAAGATAACTACTTCTTCTGCTTCTGATGAACACTTGTAATTCAAATTTGATTTAAATTTAAGATTCCTGAGACCTCTAACGTATAAAATCAATCATAGTCAAAGAACTTATTATTTCAATGATTTTCCTAAAGTAACAAAACTGTTTCGTGTTTGAATTCTTAAAAAGTTTGTGTTTTGGTATTTGCAAGTTCAAAAGTGTATCTTGTCCTGAGATTAACAGTAACATTGGTATTTTTGTATGATAGTATTTCAAGTGTTAAGGTTTTCCTTTAGAGCGTTGCAAGTTTTACGACTAATATGTTTTTCTCTGTCATAATATCTGTTTAGGAAGCATTTAATCATTAATTTTCAGACAACGGTAACAGTTCTGACATATAGATGTCAAATCTGTTACCGATTTAATAGTTCAATTTGGATTGAAAATAATTAATTGACATTAATATAAGAGGTAATTTTCAATCCCAAGGATTTATGTCATGATCAAACAAATCACTACAATGATAATTTGAAGGAAATAATACCAACCTTTTTCATTTATGTCAATACTGTTATCGGATGTGTCAGTTACTGGTAACGTTCTTTACTTGCCAGCGAGTCTTGATTTATATATGAAAAAACATGTAGAAAGAGTTTATGGTGATATAATTCCAAAAGATAAATGGCGAAGTGTTATCAGTATTCATTTTAAGGGTCTTCTATGTAATTTTTCAGGCTTTTACAAAATAAACTTTCAATTCTGTTACCACATTTGTCCAAACAGTGTCACAACTTTTATTTGCTAAAAGCTATGATAGAGTAATCAAAAACATGTTAATTGCAATTATTTTAAAATCGTGATAGTAAAGCTTGGTAAGGCAAAATAAATATGAAGAGTAAACCATTTTCATGCAGCAGTTAATAAAAATATAGCAAATGTTAAACTCTGGTGAGAGTCTTTTAATGAGTTCAGATACTGTTCAATTATTGTATTACATATTTTGTAAACTCGCTCTTATCAAAATAATCGATTTTTAAAACAAACATAGGCGAATCAATTTCACTACCTCAAATGTTTAAAGGTGTTCACACAAAAATGACTGCCAGTGGTTTGCTTGCTTATTTCCTACGGATGATGCGGTCGAGTAATGAGATGTTTTGACCCCGTGAAGTTAATGAACTCTGCATAAACTAATGTTTATAGACGAATATTTGAATGATTAAATCTTTAGAAAACGTGCTACTGCCCTTTTGATATATAACACAAACATAGTTTCCAAAACTATTGCACAAATCTGAGTAGTTTACACAAATAATCTACATCCGGCATCTAGATAGATATTTCAAGATCATTCAATTCAATTAGAATACTTTTCCGATTTGACCAATAATGGTAATACATGTATATACTTTAATATATTATATTTCATATATGATATAAAATCATGCAATTTGAATAAGGTCCATATACGTGTTATCCTCCCAGTTTAAATTTCTAGTATTGAATATCAATCGATTCTTAATATCTACCAATATGTTATTGAACTGTATGTGGACATGTGGATGGCAGTGTCGTGTTGTATTAACATTCGAATAACACTTCTTACAAGGGTACATTTGCTTACCTCTTTACGACTAACATATCCCTGAAAAGACAGATTTATGACTGTGATTTTTAATCCTGAAAAATAACTAGCCTTTGACAACCTGACTTGTACTCACTAGCTCATCATGCCTCAGGGTAAGACGTATAGCTGAGGCTCCTCTTTGAGCGTCAGCTATACGTCCTACCCTGAGACATGATGTCATTAGCTAGGCTTAAGAAGGCTTTTTTATATTCTTGCTTAAGTGTCTGAATGGAAGACTAAATACAGGTAAATACTGGTAAACGTTTTATTACATACGATAAACGCACCAACTCGTGTCTTTTCAATGTATATTCGTGACGATACATTGAATTTCTACAATTTAATGACATCCCCCTTGAAGTCACTATTTTCATCTGGTTAATAAGATATATAAAATAAATTTATACAAATATACACTGCAAAAATGGCGTTTTGAATTTAAACATGTTGCGTACGTGTTTTACTCTAAACATGTTGCGAAATGTGTTTAAATGCAAAACACATACATTATTATGTGTTGTAATTCAAAACATGTTTCAAATATAAACACATTGCACTATACTTCAAAAATGGCGTTGTGATTTTAAACATGTTGCGTACATGTTTAACTCATAACATGTTGCTAAATGTGTTTAAAAGCTAAACACATAATTTATTAATAGTTGTAAATCAAAACATGTTTCAAATATAAACACATTGTACTACGCACAAATTATTCTCATATTAGTTAAGTATAAGAAAGCATGTAGTCGTGATAACATGTTGAATGCGTATATGTTGCTATAATGTATGCTTTGATATATCGTATATCCTTTTTCTGAATGTCACAAAAACACAATGTGAAAATATCAGTAGGAGTTACATTTATATTAACGTTGACGACATCGATGATTATTATATTATTATCATTATTATTACTTCTATCATTATTATCATCCGAAAAATCAACAGAATAAATTACCCTCGTGTTACCTGTTATGAGTATAAATAACTATACTCTTCTATTGATGTTATTGCCGATTATAACATACATCCTGAACAGTATAAAGTGATAAAGTACATATCTTTTCACTGTTTCATGATAAATAAACAGTTGTTTTATTCTTTTTTTAAATCTTGTTGACATTTTAAAACCAGATGACAATTTTCACCATTATATTTGGTGTCACCCGTTTTCATTTTATTTCTATAAATTTAATTTATGACAATACAACACATGCCACAACTTCAAATTGTTTTTTTAAAAACACAGATCAATAGTGTACGTTTAGTATATAAATTTAGGTTGATATGTGTTTAAAATATTTACATGGTCATTGAATTATTTCATTTTCACAAATATTTTGCAAAGTATGTCTTAAATTATTTCTGGTAAAGTAAAGAAATCATTCGGCTGTTTAGAGTTTATTTATAGTATCAGAAGAGCTTTTTGTCATCAAAAACCTTGAATTTCATGTCCTTAAAGATTAAACATGAGCAAGCAAAGCAAACTGTTAAAAAAACTTATATTAATTTCCTTGCACCGGAAAGTCATACAAAATAGCAAAAAATTAATAAGACTTAACAATTCTATACTTTCATATATTTATCAATTGACCAGGTATGATATTCAAAAGTCAGGTGATTCGAACAGGATTAGAATAACAGTGGTCAACTGGAAAACATTTTCGCAAAAATATGTATATATGTTTTAGATTAACAATAAATGTTAAAAAACACCAAGCACGAAATCGCAATGATTTTCAGAACTGATCAATAAAATAAGCGTTAACTGGCTGGGAGCGGTAAGGGGTTTGAGAGAACATACAGCATTGTAAATACCACGAAAACGGGTGACCCTTGAAAACAGGTTACTCCCGTGTACTTTTAAAAACTAAAAGTTTACTGCTACTAGTTGAAATTTTACCAAAATTGTTTTCACATTTCCCCCCATAAATTGATTTTTAATTAATATATGAAGACAAGATAAAGCTTGAGTGTATGATAGGAAACAAAAGTAAAGTTTCAGTTCTCTTTGTTTCGAACCTATTACACGTGGTTCACAACAAAGGAATTCAGCGTTCAATTAGAGTTACTTGACCCTTGATTATAATTATTGCGCGAAGTTGTTCCTTTGTTTGATACGCTTTTGTTATATACACTGAAATACCACCAAACATGAGTGTTCAAAGTTTGAATGAAGATTCAACAGTACAAGGTGTGCTTGAATTCCTTCCACAAATGAACTATTCAGACCAAGGAATCAACATTTTGCAAGGTAAGATTTGGTTCAATACACTAGATGTCACAAAATAATATAACTCAGATAATATGAAAATAGGTGTTAAATGATTGTGACGTATAACTCAGATAATAATGAAAATAGGTGTTAAATAATAGTGTTTTGTCGACCTGACATACCATGAAGTGAATAACAATACTTGTTCAAAGCTACCATTCGAATATTACAGGCTTCTCTTACAAATGTATTCATATTGATAATTGTTGAATGCATTAGATTAATATTGTAAACATTGTTATTTCGTCACTTGATCAAATAATCAATTAGTAATTTGTGTACTTAAAGCTATGGGGATTTCAATTAAATTGTTTAAATGTTTTATGCTGATCCAATAATAACTTATTTCATGAAAATGATTTATGCTACGCTAAAGGGACAGTAGCACATTTTTTTAAAGAAATTTTCCTTCAATTTTCCAAAGAAACATAATTTAAGTCTATGCCAAAGGTATTGTCTCCGGACGGTCAAAACTTCTCGTTACACAACCCGAACATATGTAGTCCTAGAAAAATATTCAAGTATCATGAAATAATCAGTTGCGGCCATTTGTGTGAAATGGATGGTAATGGATTATCATAGCTTAACCAAACATTGTATGTTGATTTAAAAATCTTTCTTGGAATTTGAAACATTTAATTTTGATTTATTTAGATCACATTTTCCACCTTAAACAAAGTGGTTCATTCCTTTTAGCATGTATAGTCAGTCTTAGGAAATAATGCTGATTATTTATGAAGAAAGCACGAAATGATACGAATTCATGGAACCTTTTGTTAACTTTGTTTTTTTAGGATGAAGATCTTGATGAACAATGCGACACCACCGAGGCTGTTTTAGAAATGACCATGCTGACTGAGGAAAAAAATAGCCATGACAGTCCCAAGATACAGCAAAAAGGCCTCACCAAACATGATCTCAAAAGTTTTTGTAAGTTATCGCTTGATATTATTCTAAAACTCATTCATTTTTAAGGTTTCGTTTATATGTTTACATGTATATCTATATACTGATTGAATCGTATGCAGCTTTGGAATTATATTTAAACTTCCATTTTTGTGTGGCAAAGTTATTACCAAACTAGCTACCAAAAACCACTAAGATAATTAATTTTTTGATCAAGTGCTGCTGTCATAATTATATTTGATAGAAGAAGACACTTGGATGATATTCCTTATTTGAAGTTCTTCACTTAAATTCAGTAGAACAGTTAGTGTAGCATTTCTCACTTTTCTTTTTAGTTGAAGAATGATGGCCTGACCAGCTGCCACAAGGAAGCACCCCGACTACTGATTATCACCAACAAGTCCCTGACCTAATTTGATCATAATGTAATCATGCACAACTTGAAGAGCCACAGTGCCACTAGCTCTTAAGTTTTTTGCTGTCGCTTCCCATCTGTAATTTTTAAATTTTGATCAGGTCAAATTTGGCCGTTAAACAAATAAATATTGTGAACCTATCATATGTCTTATCTTTTCATTTATTCTTTGTTTTTTTGCATATTATCACATTTGCAAGTTACTTCATATTATGTTGCATAATGTTTTTAACTAACTTTAGAGTCCTTTTGAAACAAAATCACATTTCATATTATTCATAAAATGATCGGTTATCAGTTATTGATTTAAAGTATTTAAGGTGTTAAAAGAAGTTATTTCATCAAAATGTATTAATATTCTTTCTTTCGTATGGTGAGGTGCTAGAAGGTTTATGAACTAATGAAAAACTTGCAAAACTAATATTCAATTCATTGCCGTTTGTGATTGTTGTCTGTTTGCTTAAGATTACATCTCCTTTTCATTTAAGGTCTTGAATATCTTAGAAAATATTTAGTTTAATAGTTTACAACATGGTTAATACCAAAACACTTTTCACAACATGTTTAAAATCAAAACACTTTTCACAACATGTTTAAAATCAAAACACTTTCACAACATGTTTAAATTCAAAACACTTTCTACAACATGTTCTAACCCAAATGTGTTTTGATATTAAACACTTTATGGAACGTGTTTGGGATTTAAACATGTTTTGAAATTCCATGTGTTTAAAAAACAGGACAGGATATGTGTTTGGGTTTGTGTTTAATATCCAAACACCATTTTTGCAGTGTAGGAAGAAAACAGAAAATATGTTTTCTTGATAATGGCCTATTGCCTGGGTCAACAATAGTTGATTGTTCATACACTATATCACCCTGTGACTTTTCATCTGTTACTGGTAATTTGATTTGTGACTTTGCAAATGAACATGATATTGTGTAGAATTTCTTAACAGTCAACCCTGGGTTACCAACGATGATTGGTGTATTAAGTAATCTTTTGGCAAAGTATTGTATTTTTAAGATTATTTCTCGTTTTTCACTAATTTTTCACTAATAATACATTCATTTGTAAACTGTTTCAAAAATTATTTTTTGCAATTTTTAAATACGAAATTTTAACTTATTTTTTAAAACGTTTTTTTCATGACGTTTTGGGGTCCGCAAACCAATAATTCTAGAACATGACATCACACGACTTCCTTTACCAGCGTTTAACACTGCCTGCTGTCAGACTTCTACCGACAAATATGGCGGCTATGGCGGGTAATTTGACCGGAGAAATTGAAATGGTAAGTAATAAGTAACAGATTTTTTTCTACATGTATGAATAGCAAATAGTCCAACAATTGATAAACAGTAAGATGTTCGATTCTAAATCATGTTCATTGTAATATTTAATTATCGCAGTTTAGTGCTTCACGTTCACCGAATACGCCGAATACTACTGAAATACTTTATGATTTGCATAAGATATTAAGAGTAATCAGGTATCTGTAACAAAATTGGTACAGGATTAATTGATATGGATAATGCTCAAAGTCTAGAAAATCATCGGAAATATATCATTACGTGTGATGAGAAATTAATTGAATGAAAAGGATTGTAGGTCTGAGATTATATTTACTTGTTTTGCAATTTGGTCAATAAAACATCGATGTAGATGTTCGGTCTCTCATTTTCTGATTATTTACTGTATATATGCACATCAGCCTTAACATGCATAGTCAAGACTAGGGATGAAAATACGTTATTTGGTGATGATCATAACTTAAAAACATGGCACCGGTCTTTTTGTTATCGAAAACAGTTCAAAGGCGCTATTTTTCTATGGATAAAAAAAATTTGCTGTGCGTAAAAGTATAGCACATTCTTTATATTTTTAGTTTCAATTACCACAAAATACCTTATCCATGGTTCTACATAACATCAAGTTCAATATGAAGTAAAAAAGTAAACATCACTCAGTATCGTCACTAAATTAACCCCCCTCAAGTGTGAATTACTTAGGCCTACCAAAAATGGAATAGCCAGCTTGAAAATGAAAAAATACTTCTGTCCCTAATTTGCTCGCATAAACTGTAAGCAGTGATTATTTAAAGTAAATAATAACTCCTGAAAATCGAAGTTCAAAGAAAATCAGATCATGAATTGATAAATAATTAATCCTTTTTTACTGTTTGATTAAAGGAGATTGTAGATACAGAAGTGAGAAGAGGCAGAGGGCGGGGTCGAGGAAGGGGTAGATGCCGAGGAACAGGAAGAGGAAGCAGAGGGGGCAGGGGTCGGCATTTTGCTGTTCCTCTCCTGGAGGCTGAAGCTGTGGAGAGGTTGAGGGGGCTTAGGCAACAGAGAGAGGACCAACTAAAGGTAATTTAAAAAGAATTAATCATATGTACATCAGCATGTAACTTCCTGAGAATAAACACAAATATAAATTGAAAGCATTGAGTTTGTTTTTTTATTTCATTGATGATTTCCAACATCGGTGTGATATATTCATGTTATAATGAAAAAAAACCAATATCAATATTTTTTTAGTCGCTTCATTCATAAAAAAAACCAACTTAATATTTAACTAATAAAGGAAAAACTGGGGATCTAAACAAATCAACAGAATTAATGCGGCCAATATATTGCATAGCCTGTGTCACCGTATTTACAGAATTGCGTTTCCCAATTAGCCTTGGAGGATGCCCTGGGCCTGCTATTGAGGGTCGTGGATGCATATCCATGTGTACTACATGACCTCATTAGCAGGAACACATCAGGGGATGAAGCACAAGACCCCCCCCCCCCCCCCCCCCCCCCACCCCACAAGTTCAGGACCATCATGGTGCATGTGTGGCAATTGTGGGGACATGTCATCTTTAATAGAACAAGTCTGCTGCAATTGTTCACCATGCACAAGTACTTTACCAGTAGGTACAGCTTTATAATACCGTATTTCCTCGAATAGACGCCCCCGGCATCTATTTTTCCAGACCCCTTTTACCCCCGGCGTGTATTCGAGACCCGGCGTCTAATCGAGGCCAGCCTCTATTCATTTTATTGTAGGAACTTTCGTCCAGAGGGAGAATACATTATTTGCATTCAACTACGGGAGCATTTATGAATCAACTTATGACCCGGCGTGTATTCGAAACCCGGAGTGTATTTACTTAAAACAGCCATACCCCCGGCCTCTATTCGAGGCCCGGCATCTATTCGAGGAAATACGGTAGCTCAAACCAGCCTTAAGAAAAACAAAATTCAATTTTGTTGTAGAAAAAATATATTTTAATCAAACAATACTTGTAGAATGAATTTCAGATCAATGAATTAAAAAAATATTCGATGGAATGAAAAGGAAAAAACGCTTCAAAAGTAAACAATTTTATTGACTAATCCAATTAATGCTTGCAAATTAAAAGCTAATAAACTGTATAATAGACGAAATTTATTCCAAAGGACATGGAACTACTTATTCTGGACAAGAGTGTTCTCAGTGTCCAGATGATTCACAGAAGGGACATGCTTGGAATCAACGCCCTCACTGCAGATGACCTTAACAGGTCATACCGGCACGCAGCCTACCGTCAGTATGTGTGGTGGACAAAGGGTAGTCTTGGGCAGGGAAGGGTGGTGATTCCAAGCTGTTGTGTCACTAAGATAAGACAGACATTTCCAGACACTAGGAATGTCTAAACTGGCTATAAACCTCACCGCCTCATTTAAGATATAAGGACAATAAAAATAGACTTGATCAAAAAAGAACTGTAAGGCTAAAATAAAATATGAACTTAAATCTTGGATTATCATATTCTATCAAATTGCACATATGTATACAAGCAGTGTCTTTTATAGCCAGTGTAGATAATAACATAGAACCATTGGCCCTGTAGCTCATCTGTATTTCTTGACAAATTGTATTATGTCAAAGGCTATCTCATAAGGTGAAATTTACATAAACCATAAACTTCTCTAGATGCAGGTATCAGATGTTTATAAAATTCATATTAAAAATACTAACAGGAATTTGAAAGACAATAGAGGTCTTTCAATGCCATTAAGTCCCTAAAGTTTTTAATGCCTAACTAACATTAACCTGCAAGAATCATGAGTAATACAATTACAGAAACACTCTATGAGGGAAACAGGAGCTTCATCCATAGATAACTGAAAAATAAAGCAAATAGTTAGATTCCGTCAATGGCAAAGTATTTCTAAATGTTCCACAAAGGGTTTCATAATAACATGTTCAAGAATTTATTGAAATCACATATTAATCAAATTATCACATTCATATAAAATATTTCCCAAATTCAAAATGACTTGTGGAATTTTTATCATGTTTAGAATTTGGCTTGTCTTAGATGTCTTTGAATACAGCAGGACAATAATTTTACAATACTTTAACCCACTGCATGTTAACAAAGTCTTAGTCACCAAATCACATGAAAGATTAGTCATTACAATGTTGTTCATGGAAACTTTACTGAAAATCACATATTAATCAAATTATCACATTTGTAAGAGATCTACTGGGTATCTCTAACATAACAAGTTGAATGACATTATTTGAACCTTGACTTGAGCTTGCTTACAATTTCCTTGGTTGGTTCAGGAGGACACTTTGATGTTGTGGCCCTAATTCTTGACGGATGTTGAACACTTGGTTCAATTTTGCTCCTAGAGGTGATTTGGCCAGAGATATACTTACCAATGATTATGTTAATTAGATTTTGAATGCATACATAACCTTTGTCCATTTTGGTGGTGAGTGCCCTCCAGTGGTTGGTGATCTTGGAGTAGATCCGGTGATAGATGTTCTGTCTATCTGCAGTCTTCTTCTCAGGTCTGTCCAAGTGAGCCAAATAGTCGATGACTGCCAGCTGGCACCGGGTCTTGTAGACATCGTAGCTGAAACATGATTGTAAATTTTTAAAATTCACTTTTATTCACCATTTTTAGCCAATAAGATGGAATCAGGAAATAGAGCCATGTGCTCATTAGGTATCATGTATTATATAAATATCCAGATATTTATATAGGGAGGGGCCCCTGGGGCCCAACATTTTACAATCCTGGCTTGAACACAGAATTGGGTTTGTTTCCCCCTGTTCAAACCTGATATATTAGCATCCTCATCAGTGTTGACATTTATAATAAACAATAATAGAAAAAGATAAGTTATCCACATACCTGAATGTAAACCTCTTTGATGCGTACATCAGGATGTGGTTTTGGAAACTTCAAATCCGAGGTTGACCTAGGACGAATTTACTCACGTTGAAAACATTGACACCATAGTTTATATTTGTTATGAAATTGAAAATTTGAGTCAATAAAGTTATATCATATTCATGTCGAGTTTATAAAGATGTTTTAGGATAAAATGATGTATGTAAAAACTATTAATCTTCCTTTTCTTCTCAAAGTTAAAAATACATAACAAAATATGGAAAGGATCACACTGATTTTCAATTATGAGATACAATATAGAACCCATATGATGCCTACACATTATATACTTGGGTGCTCATGAACTTTTTTTTTGAGATTAACTATCAATGTATCCTAGTTTATTTTACCTGAACCTGATGTAGTATGGAATGGTCCTCATCAGATACGGATTATATACAACTTCTCGGAGTACTAAATGGGCTGGGCTGTTAGGAGACAGATAGGTTTTCTCTTCATCGGTGATCTCGTCATGTTCACATTTGCCCAAGCCCCAGTCATGACAACCTGCCACATGGTGAATCACGCCAATCCATCTTGACTGTAAATCAGAAATGAACATTATATTCAAAGTCGCATATTGAACTTAGATTAGGAATGTAGATTTTTTTTCTGCTTGATTTTTTACAATAGAAATGGAAATAATTTCAATCATCTTGATGTCTTTCCAGGGAATCATAGTTTCACTGGCAGACCAAATAATATATAACTTTAACATTAAGTGTATACTTACCAGGAAAGCTTCATGACTTCCTTCACACTCTCGAGCACAATACCAGAAATGGTTTGTGATGTCCTTTATCCATGGTCTGAGTTCAGAACAATCCTTGGGTGTTGCTGCATGCTAACATTAAGAGAAATGCTATGCAATATTCCTATTTTTCCTCAAGCAGTGAAATAATAAAGATAATAATACCATTATATATTTAAAATAACAATACATATTGACTGCTCTAAGATCTAATTACATTATAACCAAGAAATAATTATTCTTTTACTGCTTTGTGCGAAGAACGTTTTGTTAAAGCTGTTTCCATGAACCTACATAAACATAAAATATTGTCAAGGTTTCAGTTTCTCAAGTAGGATCAATATACAGATAAACTCACCGTTGTTAACTTTCTTGCCAGGTTTTTTGCTCCATGCCATACGTCATATGAATGTAAAATCCCGGGATATTTCATCTCTAAAAAAGAACATAATAAAAAATCATTTTATTAGGGTAAAGATTTGTTTTAAAAAAATAATATATTTTTGGTCAATTCAAATTCAAATACAGTTAAAATAAAAACATTTTTATTTGATCATATTGTAAATATGTTTGAACCATATTTGGTTTCCTAATATGCCCGTAAAATGATTAAGCAAACATACTCATAATGTTTGTGATCTATGAGTGAGCATCTGTCACAACTTCCTTGACGATAACACCAGCACCAGTCAATCCATCGATGATGCGAGTAAATGCCAGGGCTTCCATGCAGGTGGACTTCAAGTCTGTCTCCCTCTTGTCAATGACAACCATGTCCAGTAAGCACCTTGATTCAATGTCAAGAATGGAGTACGTACAGTACTTGGCACAGTATCCTGGACTGTCCATACGACCGTCACCTGTAAGAGAGTTGTAGATTTTAAACATTTTGAATCCTTCATAAGATAAATATAAACTAGAAATATGTGAATGTGACATTTGATACTCACACCATCATCATGGAAACCAAGTAAAATGAAAAAATTAAGAATAACCAGAGAAACAAAAGGCACCACCAAAGCACTAGATCTAGCCATATATCAGGTTTAGTAAAATAATACTCATTAGATTTTTAGATATAGGTTGGAAAACTAACCTTCCCCCATATGCACAAAGTTTAAATTGTTTCCAGGGAAACAAGAAAAATATTATAATATTGAGTTGACATAATAGAATATAAACATAATGTATTATTGTTTTAATCACACAGATATCACTTTAATATGGCTTTAATTCATATTGAACAAGTATTCTAGGTGATTAGAATAGGAATAAATATTTTATTGTGTCTAACACTTTTAATTAGTTATCAAAAGAAATACATTACAATGAATACTAACCAGCAACAATGACGTCTTTGCCTCTGAGCTGTTCAAACCTTGAGCGTTTGATGTCAAGCCAAAATTCATCAACTCCAGGGACGATGTAGTGCGACTGGATGTTAAAGAAGGAACTTTTACTCAGGAATGCCATGTTGAGGAACCTTGCTAGTAAGGCAATCTTAGCAAAGTTGTTTCCAGACAAAACTATTGCAGCCGCCACGAGGAAGCAAAGGTTGAGAAGCCCATCGATGTGCCAAATGGCCTTTTTCACATTCCTGCAAAACAAATAATATATTCATTTTCAATTCAACTGCACACTTGACAACTACTTTGTTTAAATATTGTCTTGAAACATCTCTAGATTCACTATTCATCTAAACAATACTTTAAACTCTCACAGTATTCAAGGCAATTGGTTCAGTAGTGGTGCAGAAAATAAAAATTATAGCAATATGATATGCTGGTGAATGGTGAATGGTTTAGCAACTTACCCATTGTAGATATATTCCAGTGCCAACTTTCTTCAATTCAATTTGTACTGTCCTGTTGCATGTGAGTGAGTGATAGCAAGCTGATATTTCGTATACACCCACTTGTGTCAATCATGTATCTGTTTTATCCAATGGGTAACCTTTTGCTCTATGCGAAATTTAACCTGACATCATTTCTTTAAGTGATTATCGACTTTTAAATCAGTCGGAAGAAGTAGGCCAAGGAACACTGACCCTAAATGTTCCTTCTGGCGCCAAATTTGATCTGATATATAATTGCGATGGCTAGGATAGCCTGATCGACTTTCAACGGGCTTTCGTTTTCGCTTACCCAAACAGGCATGTATCTAAGTATTACTAAATTATTATATTACAGACCTGTCTTTTACCGTTTTGTTTTTCATTGAGTGAGTGAGATGTTATTTCGCCATTCGCCATGCAGTGAGAAGTCCGCCATTCGCTGCGTATTTCATAAAGATATTTTAATATATAACCGGTGTCATTGTTTACACTAAGTGAAATTATGTTTACAGTTTTGTCATCAGTGGTCTTTTCTTCTCTTGTATGTATCAAAGGGTAAATCTATAGGTGGACGAAAATTGGAATTACTTGAGTATTCAGATTTCCGGGGCGCAAGTAAATTCCTATTATCAGTGATGACTTAAACCTGTTTAATTTGTTGCGTTTCACGATTAGCTTGATATTTGTTGTTTGAAATAATTGAGAAAGAGTAAAGTGTCGGGTAATGTTTTTGTTTTGATGCCTGTCGTCACCGAGCGACTTCCTTTCCTTTGATCTCTGGCCACATTCCTCAATGTGCAACAATGTTGAAATTGCTCAAGGTCGTCGGCCAGATGTGCCTAGCTCCGCCCTATAACTGCCCCTTTCCTTCACGATTGCCGAATCAGAAGGTCGGAAATAAGTGTTGGTGATAAATTCGAGACGTAATAATTATAGGTTGAGTTTTATTGATGCATGATTTATCATTGCGTAAAGATCAAAAGGAAATAAGCCGCCCATTGGATAAGTTGTACACATCTTCTGAACGTCCAAGGTGGCAAGATCAAGGAGGCAGCTCTTGTAAACTAAGAAGGTTGGTTCGTCGGTCTGGATCTCATCTGCACAGGTGACTTGGTGCATTGTTTCCATTGGGCAGGGATCAAACATGTTGTCTTCACTGTCGTCACTAGCATCAGCAATGTCGTATACCTCCTCGCACGCTGTAATATCCTCAAAATTGTCGGCATCAAGCAAAGGATCACTGAAAGAGATATATTTTGAATTTGATATATAATTATATTATGTCAATTAATCTTTATTTCAGTACTTAGGTATTAGGCTTATAGTACATTTGGTGTATACATGTATACATGGCAAATTAATTTGATATACATAAGCATTTAGTTTGATGATACAGACAGGTTTTGATAAACAAGATGTTTTTTTCTGCTTAATAAAGATAATACTTAATATATTATACATGTACAATGAAACAAGCAGATGACCATGATATAATAACTTAGTACAAATTTATTGAATTTTATCAAAGATGTAGACATTCAGTAAGTAATCAGGTATGTATTGCCATTTTTATCAGTTGTTTGACATTGATTAGGATTTTACCTGTCGTGTACATATATTGAACAATAAACTGAAGACTAGTATATAACCGATGCCAATAGCCCTCTTTGAAATCATAGAATAGATGAATATTCAATCATTTGTTGGGGTATAAAAATAAATACTCACATCAAAGAAAGATTTACTTCAGATTCATCTTGAATTTCTTCTTCAAACAATACATAGCTGTCAACAGTAGCCTCCTGGCTGTAGGGATCATCTGTCACATCTGCAGCGTGAACTTCAACACTGTGTGAAAAAACATCAGTTTTATTCATGAACTCATTCAAGGATTTTTAACCTAGTTTTTATTGCTGATAACTAAGTCAATCAATTCAGCATCCTCATTTAGACAATTCATTTACACATTCATTTGCCTGCTCAGTTGGAATTTTTATGTAAAAATTCAACACAACTCACTTGCCAGCAACAGCAACTAAAACACTTTTTCTTTTTAAAAGGTGACACATGGTTTCTGGATATTAACTTTTATCTATTCAATGATCGATAAAATTGTTACCATCTACTCACATGAAATTTTCTTTTCCTCCTGGCTTCTGACTATAGTTGTGTTCCCTGCACAAAGACAATTGAAAGTTAGATGACAGCACCTAATGAATACAACAATACTTCTGTATCGTGAAAATATTTTCCATCTCACTCTTAGAATTACTTTTTAAACAATCAATTTCTTATGTCTCTGTATGCCACAACTAATTATATTTATTAGTCAATAATTCAAAATGCAACTTTATTATACCTCAGAAGCTTTTTTTACAACTTTATAATTGTTGTCATGTCAATCTACTTAGCTGTCTTTTTTATGTATTTATAATAGATACAAATAGTTTTTTAACCGACGAACTCTGAGGACAAAGAGAATATATCATAAATTCAATTAAATTAAATTTGTTATAAAATTAAAATTCCTACCTGGGTAATGGTTCTTCTGCTAGGTATCTTGTTGAAAAGTCTCTGAAAAAGTAAAATTACCATATAGATTTTAATCATAATTTGTACTGTATATTAAAACTCTCTCTCTCTCAAAATTCATAAAAAGTGACCATGCAACCACATTGATAATAATTTTCCATAATTTCATAAGAATTTATTCATAAAAGGTGACCAACCACATTGATAATAATTTTCCAATATTTCATAATATTTTATAGATTGGACAAAGTAATAGTTTATTGTTCATTCCCTCTAAATTACATTGAATTTCCTCAATTTAATGAGATCTCTTTGAAATCAATATTTATATTTCTAATAATATATGAAGCATAGAGAAAAGGATGTTTTCTTGATAATGGTGAATTGCCTAGGTCACCAATGGCTGAATGTGCAAACATTATATCAACCCTGTGACGTTTCATCTGTTACTTTTAATTTGATTTGGGACTTCGCAAATGAACATGATATGCTGTAAAATTTCGTAACAATAAACCCTGGGGTGACCAACGATGATTGGTGTTTTAAGTAATCTTTTGGCAAAGTATTGTATTTTTGCGTATTGTATTTTCTCGTTTTTCATTAATTCTACCAAAGATCCTATCACTAATATTATTAATAGTCTCCACAGTAACATGTTTAACCTCTTTTGCATATCACAGGTGATTACGGCAGCTGTTCTTACGCAGACAGGGTTGAGTCTTTTACATGTTATAAGAACATTTGACATTTGTGTGATTTAAAACAAAGAATCATGTCGTTGTACATTCATTTGTTAACTGTTTCAAAAACTATTTTTCGCAATTTTTAAAAATAAATCCAAAATCTAGCAGGGTAGCAACATTGATTTGCGTTCTACCGACTCTGTGAAGCATTTTACAAATGATCACAGAGACAAAGGGTTTGTTATTGGAGTCAGTTGTGCAAAGACTTAGATAAAGTGATATGTTAGCACGAAATATTGACTGTATTTGAAAATTATAACTTTAAGGCGTATCAGTTTAGCGTGCTACAATGAAATCGTGATTTATTCTCGAAAACTTAACAATGTACCTTGGCTTGTACCGAGTACAAATATTATATGCCTAAACCTTGGCCATTGGGATAATAAATAGTAAATTTAGTGATTTTGTAGCTCCTACTAAGGGGCAAATGGGCCAGCCCCTAAAAACCTTCACCAGAAAGAAAAGGCTAAGAACGCTGACATGTTCAGACATTTAGGGTTCTAAATTTGAGATTTAGTTACTCTGTGGCACCAGAAGGCCTACGTCCAAAAAAACAATTTTTGACTAAATTTCCAGAACGAAAATGACTAGAAAGCTTGAATCTTGTGTAGAAACTAACTAGGACATGGGTATTCTGAATTGTTGATATGTTCACCCTGTGACCCCTTGGGCCACATGGATCATACCTTACAAACTTTTTTTGTCTGCTTGAAAGTTGAAATTTAGTGTACAGACTCCTTGCCTAGTAAAGATTGTTAATCATAAATGTGATGAGCTTGTGATTCTAAATACAATGTTATGAACACACTCTGACACTTAAACTTGCATTTCTTTCAGCCACTGAAGAGGGTACACAGACTCCAAGCTTTGGTTCGGGCATAACTATCGGAACTGGAATCGGAATCGGAATCGGAATCGTTATAATATGCATTGCTGTCACCTTTCTTGTATTCGTAACAAAAAAAAACCGAATACGATATCAAACGGACAGAAGTTAAACGAGATTAGGTCAAAGGACAGGATTATAGACATGAGCTACATTACACAATTATCATGACGGGCCTGTTTTTCCGTCACATATACTCCAAATATATTCAAATATTGACTATTCCATAAATGCTGGCTTCATAAAACTTGTAACCATGCTATAAATATAGAAGTATTCACTTAGATATAATTTTTATTTTACATGTTTTTTTATGGATCTATTATTCACAAAATGTCAAACAAGCCTTTTGTCGGAACACAACTCATAAGCTTTCTTCACATGTCCACGATGATAAATAATTGTGCCTTCTGCAGGGATTACCTGAATCTTTATTTGTTCGTGGTTTCCATGTAAATCCGATTTATTTACAGTATCTCTTTGAGAGAGTCGTAAAGTTTGTAATTTATATTTAAAACTCTCTACGTTATCTCCCAAAACTCCACCTTTTTACCTTGCTGTGAAATTTTGAGATGATACTATTACATATAGTATGAAGTTTATCTTTCATGACCTCCATGAAAAACATGTTAAAACAAGATGACAACCATATGTATGTCCATATTCAATGTGAGATTGTACACAAGCACCAAAATTATTTATATGTGATGGGTAGAATCTTGGTCAATCCATAATGACAGGAACTTAAATTGTTAAATGTGCAGTTTTCCTGTGACAAGTGTCAGGCGCAGGATTTCCTCCAATTGAAAGCAGTGGAGTGTGTTAGGTATTTCATGTATATTCAAATGTACATTTTAACCGTATTCCCTAAGAGTGATAAGTAATAGATAAGCTTCTGTTGGAATTATTCTTATGGTGAGTAGCTTCGGTCTTTAAATGTCTTTGTTTAACTCTAGTTTTGCATATATCCGTTCTTGTAACACGGCATTGTATCCAGTTTGACATTATAACCAGGGTTTACTGTACTTTGTTAGTCTGCCAGTTTGTCTTTGTGTACTTAAATTTTGTAACTATTTGAATTTACCTCTTATGTATAAAGCTCATCTTAGATGTTGTTAAATCCCTTTTAGTCTCTTGAGATTTTTGTGTGATATCATTTAAATACTTGTTGTGTGGTTTTGTCCATTAAACCTTTCATCTAACACATAACAGTATTGACCTCGTTACAGCCCTTTATTGATGCCTTCTCTGTTCTTTATGCATATTTATGTCAACTTTTATTTGAGTACTGTACATACGAATTAAAATAACAAACTTGATATTTTGATAAGAATTGAATAAAGAAGTTGTTATCATGTTTAAAAAACTATTTTCTTAGAAATCGGAATAAATCAAATGAGACAACTTCTGTAGGTTGGCAACATAAAAAAAAGAAGTTGTATCCTTTGACTTATTCCGATTTTTAAGAAAATAGTTTTTTTTCCAATGGAAATAAATGAATCTACGCTCTGTATAGGAATAACATCCTTTTGGGAGCAGAACTTAAAAAACAGCTTATCATATCTTTCTGAACTATACTCAGTGGTTTTCTTGGACTTTTAATTCATTATTTCAAAAAATTATGCTTCGAATTACCGTAGAACGTTGGGATATATTCTGATGGATCTTGCTTTATTTAAATCAGTGTTATATTACTGTTAATGCTTTTTACTTGCTTGAAGAAGGAACACAGTCATAAGTAATTAATTAATGTTTGGTTAAGAATACAGAGTTCATTAGAAAGACACGATTTTCTGGATAACAACTTCTTTATTGTGAAAAACACGACGTTTCGGAATATATATGACAAATGATATGAATATGAAATGGGGTCATATATGATATCTGATATGAATATGATATGAGGTATGGTTTATATGTACGCCATTTCAAATTCACTACATTCCACCCGATGAAGGAGTAAGCATATACTCCGAAATGTCATGAATTCCGCAATAATTAAGTTGTTATCGAGATAACCTTGTCTTCCGTGTGTGAATGCCCTTCAAAGATTTGATACAGACTATACATGTAGCTCTTCCTATCAAGCTCTCTTTATTCATCGAGCATCAGTACTTATCAAAATATATCTTAACAATTGACGGAAAATAAAATGAAACTTAATTGCCTGTTAATTATCGAGTTTTAGTCACTGCTGGATGGCTGAAGGCTGGTTTTGATTTCCTTGAGTCTTTATTTCGTTAACTCTCATCAGGAAACTGAAACTGATGATTCACAATCATGAACTTGTCACATGTTTATTATTTCTTATTCATCCCAACTGTTTAATAATGTTTGTTTTTCGGATATTATTTTATATAGATTGTTTTCCCCATGTTTTTGGCCGATTTCTGAATTCAATATGAAAAAACCCAATGCAGTTGTAGAATTGAGTATATGTGATAAGAATAAATGACTGTAGAATGATAAAGTATTCATAAGAGCTGTTTATTATATTTTTACAACCCGTGAGTATAATGCTTTCACATTTCAAATGTACACATCACAAATATTTGTCTCCTAAGATTTAATGCGCTCTCTTTACGTTGCAATATTAGAGGTGTGAATGTAGATATGAGTTGTAGAATGTGTAAGCTTGGTGTGACTGAAAATGTTATTCATTGTCTGTATGAATGTAATGCCTACAATGTAATAAAAGATAAATATATCTTTTCGAATGTTCAGTCAACTTTAGTCTTTCATAGTAGTAATTGTAGATTTACATTTGTAAATTGTTCAAATTTTATTAGAGAAGCGCTTACTTATAGAAAAACGTTAATGTATTAGCCATGCTATCAATGTATTTTAAAAAAAACGTTATTGTCTACTGACTCTACTCAACATAATCGAAATGGCTGTGATTCATTGTACATGGGCCGATGGCCAACATACCGAAATAAATTATTTGAATTGAATCAAATTGACATGTTTCAAAGCGAGGCCCAATGAAGAACAGATCACAAAATACACCAAGGACAAATATCAAGAGTTGAATAACTGGACAAGCTGAAACATAAATGGTTCAATTCTTTAGTGATATTATCAATAACTCAGAAACAATGAGATGAATGAAATCGGTTCTAACACGTGTGTGTGAATCATGGGCGTCAACCTCTAATGAAACCGTAAATCTTTAAATAATCTTCAGCTCGTCGATCCTTCGTAAACTTGTCGCATTTCATCTTCTCAAGAACCACTGACTGAGGAAAATTGAAATCTTTTGAATATTAACCTTGGCGAATAAGTATTGTACATAGAAATTTTATGAATCTGTGGTCCCTAATGAGGGCAACAGTGGTCATGCCCTTAAACCTATTTTTATATTTTTTTCCAGATTGAATAGGTTGAAAAGCTGAAAAGTTTTGTACCGACTCCTTTGTAAAATAAGCTGTTAGACAGATGATATATTGTGCATTGACTGATTAGCCAATTAGGGATACTGATGATTGTGTGAGTCTGTGTCCTTTTTCTGACGTCCTCAGGGTCCCCGCCCAAAAGTAACTTTCGACTTCTCCAGAATGGTTAAAGCTGAATTGATTTTTTTCAGACTCCTTTGGCAATGATGATTATTAAATGACACTTGAGTGGCTAGGATCGTAATTATGTATTTGGCAGGCGAACGATAATACATCACACAACCTCGTGAGCTGCAGAGTAAAACGCTCGTTTTGGTCAATTGCAATGTCAAATGTTTGAATTTAAAACGCATAAACTATGTGAGATATTGCGTTACTACCCTTGGAGGCAATCATATGACTGTTTTAAAGCGAATTTAATATTTTATCACCCGAGCGAAAGCGAGGGTTACACTCTATTTTGATCGTAAAGTTTATTGTCACATTTTCGAGTGATCAATTCTGTAGAAGCCGTTTTGTATCAACTAAGTTAAACGGAATAGCCCGAACACCGCCTGTTTGATAAGTGCTCGATCATGTTCACACATGCAAATTGCGCCGCAGCTTATGTCCCACCACATGGGGTAATAAATATTCATATCAGTGAGAGGAACACATATCAGTGTTTATTCATAGCTACAGAGGTAAACAATCAGTGTTCTTTCTAACCCCAGAGACTGGTTTTCACAATCGCCAACTCTTGGGAAGCAAGTCATTTACAGCTATAGAGGTCTCACCCCAGAGACTGGTATTCACAAACACCACCTCAAGTACAACAGTCTGAATTAAATCCTCGTTTCTCTGAGGCTCTTTGCTACATGAAATAACTTTTTAAGAGGGTTGACTGCGTGTTGGTCTCAGGGTTTCAGCTTAAGAGCGACTTTATAAAAAGGGCAGGTGTAAACAGGTAGAGAAAAAGGGAGGTCGGAAGCCCGCCCTCTCATATTGCTATATACAATGAGGCAATGCGTGGTTGGGTCACACATAGCCGGGTTTCCCTACTGGGTTACAAAGGTAATCGTTGACCCAACTCCAATACCCAGAGTCCTCTACATACCACGTATTGTGCCTAATATACCTGCCCTATTTCACGAGGTAAAGACTATCTTGTCACAAAACGCAGTGGAGGGGTTCCCTAGCCTTCACTTTACGAGATAGGCTAAACAGAGTAACCTCCCCTTCTAACTCTTTAGCGCAATCGAATGGTCATAAAACTTAAAAGAAATAGTGTATGTTGTAGTCCGTAGGTGGAGTAAAATTGGTCGTATTCACAATAGATTTTAAAAGTAATTGAGACATTGCTTTTACAAAGTCTTAAACGTTAATGACAGTGTAACGATACGTAAGCTGAAGATTTTGTTCACGGAACTAACTCTGCAAATCAATTAAACAGTAAACCGAAGCATCAATAACCCCAAACATGGCTTTTTAAATTTCATTCCTATGAGACATGATATTATTCAATGAAAAATTAAGTAAATTTATATAACTGACATTTTGTTAAATAAATGCAATATTTAAATGATAATAAAATGGTACAAACTTTAATTTTGTTGTATTTAAAAATTTCTTTGAGGTGCATTTTTTAAATTGATTAAATGATACCAGGTTTTGAAAACTTTATTTGTTTAAAGCTTATCCTTTTGATAGTATTGTTATAAAATATTTTAGAGTGTGAACAATCTAAATAATTTACCTTATTATCCTTAGTCTAAGAATGAGGTATCACATATAAAGAAAAACTGATTGCGGGCATTTCAGCGTGAGCATCTTTTAATCGTTTGACGTAGGGAAATGGCTTTGAGTAACTGAACTTGACTTTTTATATTTTTATGAGATATCCTTGTTTTTATTTAAATGTTTGTCATAAAATTGGTCACATTTGTTTCTCTTTTGGATGGTTTAGTTTATTCCACTTTAACACGTGCCCATAATTTAGATTCTAAATGTTATACATCAGTAAATACCAATCTGTCTTGCCATATTTTACGGTAATTGGCCTGAAACTTCTTCAAAAGGAAATATATCAAAAGGTTGAACTCTTAATAACAACATTTTTGACTATGACTTTATAAATTTTCCCTTTTTAAATTTACAAGTTAGACTTCATGTTTGAAAATCAAAGGAGAAGGAAAGATGCTTTTATTTCTCTTCGGAACAAAAACACTGTATGAAAGTATACTTTTTTGTTGTATGTTTACGCATTTAACCATATATTCCTGAACTGTTACAGAGAGTGACTGATCTTTGGAAATGTACCCATTTATGCTCGTAAATATGGAATACAATAATATTTGATATATATTACATTGAAATGTAAATACAGAATGTCTTATGGCTTTTGCATCATTCAATGTAAAAAGAGTGAAACCATAGAATTCCAATTAATCAATCACTTTCCATAGCTCTTCCCACCATTACAGTGAGCAAGACCTGTTGAACTAAATACATTTAGATTCATTTCAAATGTCAACACTATTCTCATTCTCTCCCAACAGAGGTAGCGCCGTCATATATTTATATACAACTTCTGTCTTAATTCGAAGGTTTCTTGTGCACGAAATGAAGAACGCTGATTGGATGTTTATGACGTCATATCAATGTGATATTTCTTAATGATGTAAAACAATTGTGATGTCATGAACTTGATTGTAATAGGGAATTGTTCAAAATCTACTGTCAAAAATGATATCTCCTAGGAGATATCACTTGATCTTTCACAAGCAATATCTCTTGTGGAACACGGTTTTGGTAGATAAATATTCAGTCACAATGACCTCACATGTTGTTTGTCCATCGTGAAGAATGTTATAGATGAGACAAGGGAACAGCGCGTCGAAAATAAATAAAGGGAAGCAACTCGTGATGGGCTCAATGAACATAAAGTAAGGCATATCTATTTTACCTGTTGTTTCTTAAAAATTCATTTTTCGACAATTTTAAATGCTCAACCGCTCATGTGAAAAACATTTTTGGAAGTTGTGCCTTATGTTATTATGTATGTGAAATAAAATCCAAACTTTTTGAATCTATAAATGATTAAGTCGTTCCATTATGGAACTGCATTGAATTAAAATTTTCGGTTAATCAAGTTTGCATGGAGAACTATGCAAAGTGGAAATGAATTCGTCAGGCCAATGGTTGACTCGGAACCTGGGGTCACGTAATAATGATGATATAAAATTATAATAATAATTAACTAATATAGCGCCTCATTTCCAACAAGAGCTGCTCAACGGAGAAAATGATAAAATACTATGTACAGAGTTATTGAGATGTAGGAATTCAGCAGATCGAGAACAGGTTTTAAGTCTTTCTTGAAACAGTTTAGAGATTCACAGTTTTTAAGGTCATAAGGAAGGGAGTTCCATATGAAAGAGACAGCAACTGAGAAGGCACGATCGCCAATTTTGGTGGAGGTTCATGGTACACGCAATTGGAGTTGTTGAGATGATCGAAGAGATTGTAAGGGTTGATACACAGAGATTAGTTCCTTCAAGTACAAAGGAGCTGAGTGGACACGGAGGGCACGGAGGTGATTCTATATATTGTCATCGTGTAAACAAACGTCTGAATTTCTTCCAAATTTTATATTTTATATCGATAAGAAATTCTTTCATAAATAGCATATTCTTGTGAACTGTACTCCATGTGTAGATTGCAAACGCCTGCTCATTCGACCGATATCGCCCTAGGCATCTTCAACAAGTCAATGGTCAGTGATTGCGTCACCTTAAATATTCGGCCTTTCAATCTCTCATAACATTCATTAAGCTGTTACCATTAATCAGCTCCCTGTGTTCAACATCCAGCATGTGGCATGCAAAACCAGTTGCGTAGCAATATGTTGGGTGTTGTTATATAACATCTATGTGCTTAAATACGTAGAGAGGTTCCCTCTCTTCAGACTCGCTTTAGACTCGTTACTGACTCCTGTTAGACTTCCTTTAGACTCAACACAGGTCGCCAGACTTGCTGTTCGACCTGCCTGTGCACCTTTCATGTAAGCCATTATGTAGCTCTGCCTTTGTACACCCCAGCCTGGACACAGTTTGGAGATGAGTCTCCACGACAGAGTTTGGGGAATTACTCTGTCTTGTACTCCAAATTGTGACTGTACCACCGGCTCGGGGATGACCTTTATAACATGATCCATCAGCGCCAAATAAAAGAAATGGTCGACCACAAACAACAGTCTCCAGTCTTCTTCTTGAATTCATCTTCCCTTGTCTCCGAGGTTCCACTTTCAAAATATGATGGGAACCAGTGCAGTTGCTGAAGAATTGGCGAAGTGAACATCTGGTCGTGTTCGGATAACCAAGCGTGCTGCCTTGTTCTGAATGCGCTGCAAATGTGAGATTGGGCCTCATCCGGAAATATATAAGAAATTGCAAAAGTCAAGCCTGGATGTATCATAACAGTGAACAACAGTTTAGTAGGAATCATTGTCAATGTACTTCCGGATTTTACCTATTTTGGATATGGGGAAATTGGTTGATTTTGCTCTATGTAAAACATGTAAAACATGACATTGTTCTGTTCATCGTTAGACCAAGATTTGTCAACTGTAAGTTTAACATCACGTGGTCCAAGCCGACAAGCTTGCAACTTTCAAAGAGGAATCCTTTATGAAAGATATCTTTCTCCAAATTTCCCCCGATTAGCATTACATTGTGCAAAAATCTTCAGCGGGTCAAAACATCTTACTCAAACCGATCATATGGAGTCGTGGGAGAAAAAAACAGATATCTAGCAAAACACAATGGCGGCCATTTTCTTTGAACGCCTTTTAATCATCATAGGTAGCAAAATGATTCTCAAGGCTTAACAGTTCATGGTACGCTCTTTTTAAAACTGCTTCCTTTCATCAAAGAAGCAATGAGAAAAACATAATTTCGTTAACGTGAGATCACTTATTTTTTTATACAATCTTTAAACCGTTTGAATAACATAACGAACGTGTACATATTGTGCTAAAAACACATCAAGATGATGAAAGTGTCTGGTCGATTTTTAAAGAGGCAAAAGCACATGTATTTAAGACTTTTTTATGACAGTTATGTTTTACTTCACATTAATTTCATAACCTGAGTCTTTTCCCATATGACAAAATTTGGAGAGTAAATGTTATTTAAAACTTATACATCACGTGCACGATTATAGTTTTACAAGCAAACAAAAAAAGAATCGTAAGGATATAAAAAAAAACTCTTCCTTAGAAAATTATGAATTCAGAAATTTACACCAAAAACATGTAACCAGTCATGTAACATTATTTTGAAATTTCTTCATTTGATTAAAGAATGTTGTATTGTTTTTGGAGACGATTTTCGTGAGGTATCATTATTTACCAAAAAACGTGCTGCTTCTCAGTAGGAATTATAGTCAGCTATGAAAAGGCACAAGCTCATCTTCTCTTACTTTCTCCTGCAGCTTTTTGATTGTGGGTGCAACTATAATATTCAAATCAAGACTTTCGTTTTTCCTAAAGTTTCTTATCTAATACTTGTCAAAGTTTTCGTCTTCAAAACAGAGCTATTCATTGTCTTATATACTGATCATCGGATAAATAAAATAGTGAAAATAGTGAAAATTTCACTGAGCTTCCTAAGGAATGTTCCACGTTTATTCATATCATTATACAGCAGTCTCTATTTACTAAAAATATGCTCGGAATTTCAGTGAAATAACAACTCTGTTGAAACATCATGTCATTATCACAAAACAGTGCCACTTTTTTAAAAATAAAACATTCATTTAGTCCTTCATAGATGGATTTATTTTCAGAATCGTATGTCCTGGAATTTAACGAAAAACGCCACTTAACATAAACCCAATCTATTATTTCATATTATTTATTCAGGGCAATAAATTTCATTTCCGCTCTGAATTTCGAGCGAAACGTTTAACAATCTTAAAGAGTAAAGGAGTAAAGAGACATGACAACTGCAAACAAACATGCGAAACAAACATTTGCAAGTGTGTTATAACATCCATTACTAACCTATTCTGGACAGAGACTGAAATTCATGGGGTATATTTGTAACCCAAATCCTAACCAAATATAACCTTTAAATCCTACAAAAGAGTAAAACACACTTGGTTGTCACTGCTAACAAAAATGAAATATAAAGATTCCAATAAATGCTTCTTCTGTATCACTCGGACAAGAAATATTATATATCTGTATATTCGTTAAAGAAATCCGGATAAAGATACAACATTGGATACAAGGAAAAACCGGATTAATAGTAACTTCCAAAAGTAAAAATGAATATTTTAGTAAATTATGAAAATATACTATAACTTATCATAACAATGGTAAAGTATAACTTTTACAAAAGAAAATAATTAATATTCTTACAGAAGAATTTGAGGGTTAATAAATGCCCTAAAAGAGGTCAAAATGTAAATATTTTACATCCAAAAGTGCAAGGTAGCTCCCTACAGAAATTCAGCTTTGGGGGGTATAGCGGTTTAGCAGTAGAGGTGGATAATGTGAAAAATGTACAGACCACTGGACGATGAGTCATGCCATTATTTATCAGACCTCATCAGCTGAAAATATTGATGTATGTAATGAAATATCAAACATGAGAGAATTGATTGTCATAAAAAATGTATATTTTTTTAAAGCTATTGAATTTTTTATTTGATTGCAATCCTGTGTATTTTAATATTTGGTCCCACTTGAGGTAAATGTGTATTTCATATATATATGTTTGAACTAAAATGCAGAGAAACAATTTAATTTTCAATAAAAACTATGAAGTGATGCTATGTCCTATTTTTCTATTTTCCTATATTTACTTTAAAAAATGTGTACACTTGCATCAACATACATTAATATTAGTTTTAAAGCTGTTTGGTGTCACATTGATTACACTACACTTTCATACACAATTGAGGCGTTTTCCAAATAGCTCTTTTAAAGAGCTTTTACTCAAACCCCTGTATGAGTATGTGGAAATATGTTAAAATATAACACGAATAATCCATTATAAAATTTTAGCGAATTTAAATCAAACATCAAACGCTTTCTATATCCTTGTGTGAATGAAACAAATAAATCAACGTGTGATAGTAGCACTTCTCGCATTTGGAGTTCAGCAGGAATTATGTTTTGGACGCCATCTCCTCAAAAATGAAAAACATACATCTTATTCTTTTTTTGGTGTCTTTATTGGGAATGTATGTGATACTTTACTTAAGTAGACCTATATCGCTCAATTAAAACATTTGAGTAAAACAACTTTAGTGTGTGTGCCGGTTAGGTTAGATTTTGTTGTTCTAAAGAATGATTGTTCTAAATTAGATTACGAGCTCCTGTTCGTTCCTCCAGTGTGAAATCTAGAAATGTTTCCCATTGTGCCTAAAGTTTTGCTTTAATATATGATACAGTTATTTCCATTTACAAGGTTGATATTATACATAATAGCCATGTATTTCCATTGAAAGTGAACAATTAACTTTATGAGCTAAATTGCTCTTCATAACGAATTTGATTGTATGCGGTACATGTGTGTCAATTCACAAACATTATGGGCACATCAGTTGAAATATATGTTGTATGATATTTAAGTACTTCATTCATCTTATTCTCAATTCCGGAAGAAAAATACCCAATAGTCCGGTTGCCAAACCTTATCATGGTGTGGTGGTTTGTGTGCATCAGAGACTCCCGAGAGCTTCGCCGGCCGGAACTTCTATAAGGGGTACCCAAAGTAGCCAGACCAAATTTGAATCGTTATAAAACCTGCTCTCTATCTCGTTTTATGCCTTTCTTTCTGCCTTTCCTTCATTCTTTTGATCCATTTCTCCCTAATCTGACCATTCTCTTTTAAATACTTGTCGTCCACATGTGTAACAACTGAAATATTGTTCAAAATACGGAAAACCGCAACTCACTCCTTTTCACTCCTTTGAATCAGATTAATTCATATTGCAGCGAAAATGAAAGAGCGCAACTACAACAATAAACAATAATAATTTAAGATATCACTGAACCAATGCCTGGCAAGAGATCTCATTCTTTTAGGTCGTACTATTTCTAAAGCTCACTGTTAATACTTAATCATTTATTTGCAACATTACCCAACCAAATTATGGAATTTATGGAATTTGCATGTTTATGCAAACCCTGAGTATGATAGTAAAGCAATGTCTGTAAACCATTGTTATTTCTTGAACAGTTTTCCATTTCCGTTTCTGTATAGAGTTTTTAAAAAAAAATACATTGTAACTATATATCACTCAGATTCCTGTAAAGTACATCTCGTAGGTATAGAAAAGGAGAAACACTTTTAATGGAAAAGACATTTAGGGAATATTTATCTTACCGTGTACTTATGTATATTCTCCCCTAGTATAACTAATCATTTACTGCCGATCCGTCAATCACCTGAGTTTTATTTGTAGAACCTATGTTTGTCAGTCTGATTGAGTGTGATGTCTTTCATGACTATTTAGGCTTACACTGTGCTTATCTACATCGATCTCTGTTGGTCTTTGAGCTGCTTTTTAAAGACTATATTTGACAGTTTGTTCATTTCCTGCACTTATCTCTTTAAGATTTGTTGTCTTTATTACCAATATTTATTCATTTTACTCTCTATTTTGGACCCTCTCATCTAAGTTAAATGTTAAACCCCCTTCACATTCAACATCTGCGAATACGCCTTTTATTTGTCAACTTATCAGATGTAAAACGACAAAAACATTACTCTTAGTGATATGTGACAAGTGGTTTGTGTTGAAATCAAGGAAGTACATATTAACAGGAAGTGTACCCTCGAATTTCGTTTTCACTCAAAAAATTGGTTGAAACATAGTCTATTCATTTGAAAGAGAAAGGGATCGGCAAACGAGTTAAAAGATTATTTTAATGCAATAAAATTTAATACAAATAATTATGAACAAACGTACAACACGAAGTTATATAAAGCCAGTAGGATATAACGCATTCACCTAGAACACAATCAAAGATAATCAACGATAGTATTCAATGGCAATATATCCATAATTGGTAGTCTGTAAATTATCATCGTCAGTAAATCTACACGAGTTGATGAAGAGGTAAACAGATTGATACATAGCGGAGTTTTCATTATAAGATAGTTCATTATTTCAATGTTAAATTGTTTAGATGTTTCATTAAGCTTCGTTTCTTTACAACGAGTAATTTGGACATGTGCGTGAACAATGTGATGTATCTTTTTGATGTACACAGGACAAGCAGAACGGGTCATATAGCCATAAAGCCATTCTTGTAATTTACAGTACAGTAGGGTGCGGTCAGACCCAGTGGAGAGGATGGCCTAGACAGATAGAGTTTGAATCTCGATAGAGTCAATGTTTTGAAACTTTTATTCCTCGGAACAGGGTCGATTTTAATCAGACTGCATACGACATTGACGGAAAGAATATTGACTTGTCCTTTTTCCTTAAGTAAAATTGCATTAAATTCGACATAAATGCAACTGTATGACATCTTTATCCGACTGTGTACATGCCAGTGCCCTTATCTATTGTTTCATTTTTAGGTACATGTAATTGTGTGGCTAACTACGTAGTTGCGAGAGAAGGCGAGAATGTCTCATTGGTATTCAACATCAGAAGTTATTTCATAAGTATTAAGAAAAATGGCATCATTATTTTAAGATTTCTAGGAAAGGATCCACCGAAACTCTATGACACCAGTTATAAGTATATATATATATATATATATATATAAGTTAGTAACCAGATGACAACAGGAAGACATTTCAATTTCCCTCTCCTCAATGCCACTTCTTCTGATGCTGGGCACTTTCAGTGCATATTTGCAGACAAAACTGAAGACTGTTTACTGTTAGTCATTTCAAGTAGGTCACATATCTGTATTTAGCCAATGTAATCAATGTCAGTGCATCATATAAAACCAAAAAGTCGTTATCACCACATATACTCACTAAGGTAGTTTTGTAACATTTTTTATTCAGAAATTAATTTTATAGATGAATGTATTTGCTTGTGAGTTGATGAAGTTATAAAATTGATTGCATCATATCATTTCTAACGTTTAAATTTTAGCAATTGAATATGTTTCTTGCATCTTGAACGTTCTCTTTAAAACTAGTTAAATAAAATTTTAAGTATGTATTAAAAGTATGTAAAATACGTGTTTAAAGTAATAAGGTACTTAGGTCTTATTTCTTCGCGAAAAAATATTTAATCGTTAGCTATAATTTGACTTAACGAACGTACATCAAACTTTCTAACATAATGGTTTCAGGGGAGCCCAATCAACCGGATGTAGAAGGTGATTCCGAGGTTCCCGTTATGGGTAGTCAGATGACCCTGACTTGTAATTCTACTTCTAGAAGTTTACCTTCAGATCATCCCCTTGTCATGGGTTATAGATGAATAATTAAAAACAGTATTTCGCCGTCGCTTCTGTCGTAATTTTATCTAATTTAATTTTTTCCATAGGGGTGAGCCCGACTCCATCATAAACTATATACTGTAAAATCATTTATTTTCGCGGGGTGTTATTTTCACGCAAACATAAAAATGACTGATTCGCGGGGTTTAATTTTCGCGCATATCGACTAAGCAATAGCAAAAATTTGGTAAGCAAAATACATGCACCATGCAGCAAAGATTACAGTGAAACTAGTAGTATTTAACTTATAAAATCAACATTTATTCAAAAAGTCTTTTTATTTATTGTCATTAAACGTCTTCAAGGTTTGAAGTGGTAACGATACCTGTCGCCAAGTTTTCCCGGAAGTAAACATTCGGAACGGTTTAGTTTGATCTTTAACTCCAAACAATAGTGTTTGAATGATGTGACTTCTCGAGATCTCGTTCAAAGAAATATCATACCGAACCGAAAATATACGCACCAAATCGAAGCTCTAGCGTACCCCAATCAAAACATCAGGACACGCATATTGGCGATCAAGAGTGGATTCCGCCAGGCCGGATTATTGTGATGACTGTGTTAAAATTTGCATAACAAACAACGTGCATATCTGCGTACGATGTACACACTTTTGAGAGCTCTAATTAGTGACTCGTCATTAATGAACGAACCAAACATTCCTGTGATTATGATTTTACAGTATAATGTTAAATAGAACATAGATATCTATATATAAAACTATATACATACCAAAAACATATGTATATGTATATATATGGAAGTTGAATTGGTTCAAACGCAAGGTCACATATAAATTAGATTAATTACATCATACTTCACATAGTCGTTTGCAGAATCATTTAAATCTAATAATTCTGCATTGTTTTTTTATTAAGTGTTGTCATGAAAGCGATTGTGTTTTGGTCCTTATTTATCTTATCCTTAGGAGTACGAAACTCTTCAAGAGTGAGTGCCTATGCTTTATTTATTCCATCTTTGATAAGAGGTTCTGGATAGCCTCGCTGCAATAGTGACAATTTTAGTTCCTCTAATCTTAGAGACCTGAGGCTATCATTGCTAATTATGGCACAGACACGTCTAGCTAGACAATAGGGCAAGCTTGTTTTGACATGTCGTTCATGTGCGCTTTTTAAATGGATATATTGTCTTGTGTCTGTTGTCTTGTGGAAAATATCAGTTATTATGTGAGTATTATACTTCTTGATAAGTATGTCTAAGAAAGGTAATTCTGTCTCACTTGTTTCCATTGTCAATTTGATGTTAGGATGCATGTTTTGTGGAACGTCATATACTTGATATATGTCCCCTTTAGATTTGTCCCTTTAGATATAAATTTTAATTATTGTAATCAATTTAAACTCTTTCTAGATCACACATTTTAAATATATTTTATTTAACGATATTCCTATTTGTCCCGATTCTTTGCGAGCCTTAGCATGGAAATTGCTTTGATAGGGACATAAACTTGATATGAAAGGGGAACGAGTTATGTATCTAATTTATCACCAAGTTTTATTTTATGCGATTTATTGTGTTTTAAAAAACTTTAAATAGTTGAATAATGTCTATAAAGTATTGAGTTCAGTCGCTGTGTGTCATGACAAATTTTTTCTTAAACCCCTTTTCAAAGCACCTCGTGTGTTAAATTATATAACGTTTGCGAATTCGTTTGATTTCGGTTTACGAGTAAGAAATGTAACAGATGAACATTTATTATAAAAATTGTGTGTTAAATTAAAGTTGAATTGTTTAATTTGAATGGTTGTCATTAGATGGGGCTCCACACAACATTACACCACCATGCTTTCATGTTTGGTTAAATTGGTTTCCATGTCCCATAATGCATGTAAAGCCAAGTGATCTCATTCTTCAAAATTAACGATGCTAGGGCATTTTAATAGTTACGAGTTCATATTTTACATGATATTTATCCCCTTAAAGTCATTGTCTCATTTTTGCAAGGCAAATTGTAATGCATGCCGGACAAATAGTTCAACACTCACAGAAATCTTTCCCATGACGTTTGCAACAACTTTCAGAACTCTGCAAGCATTCTAGCCCTCAATAATTAAGTTCAAACTACCCTACCCTACCCTAATATTACGTGTTTTACGAGCGTTAGTCCTTACCACGTCATTTCGCTAAGGCCGTGACGAAGAACACATAAAATTTCCCAGCTGAATATCCAATTTAAAGAGCTAATAGCTTACCCTTTTCAAATACTGAAATAACAAAAAGGTGGTTAACTCAATGAAGAATGCGTCTGTCATAAGTATCGGCGCTACAATTACCAGATTTCTGGCGTTTCGCACTCGCGATGGGATTGCACTTGATTCAGTAGCTCATCGGTCTGAAACTGCTTACGCCAATAAGCTACTTCATCCAAAACTGTAAAACGGGCATAAAAATGAAAATCTTTGCAAACGCGACAGGAAATATTTGTGTATGTGATCAGATTTTGTTCGTGAAGAATAAACAAAAATGAGACTATGACTTTAAATACATCAGCTTTTGACATTAAACATAAAGTAGTTTTCACGTTTAATAGTTTTGCACAAACAAAACTAAAAAAACCCACAATCCAAATAATAAGTTTGCTTACCAAATCGTTCAGCGAATTTTTCCTCAATAACTTCAGTTCCACCGGAACTAAAATGTGAAGATGGTAACAAAACAACACATGAAGGTGGATCCCTCACCTTCACTGGGCTTGTCAACAGTAACCCAGAACCCAGAACCCAGCATGACCAAATGGAACAGGCGTGCCCATGACAACATTGGAGAGAATCCATAACAATACCTACAATATATCTTTAGTCAGAATCTTTTCTAAATAAGGAGTTTTACAGTTCCAGTTGTTGTCATATGAACTAATGAGTGTTGCCCTGAACGTATGAAGCAGAACCGAAACATTTTGCAAGTAAGAAATGATGTTGAGTATCGACACTCGCAGGGCAATCGCATTGAAGTTAATTTTTATCATACGAAGCTCTTGGGCAATATATTTCATTTACATTGTGATGTCACGTTATAAACAATGCTTTGACGAAACTGTTCGGCTATGACTTTGCGTTCAAAATGTGATGAAGGCGGGTAATGCGCTTATACTTAGAGGTTGATTTTAATTATTTTTCTTTGATTTGGCGACTTTGGTAATAAACAGAATATCTTAGTCTTGCCCATTACATACTACACTCGTGTCTAAAGGTCAGTGTATCCCTCGCTCTAGCTCGAGAAATACTAATATTTAGGCACTCGTGTCATAAACGTTGTATGTCAAGGACAGTCATATTATATCCTCTTAACAACGAGCTAACGCTTGAGATTGAGAGCATAACCAAAGAGTTATTGTGACTGTCCAATTTAGATCAGACATGTATATTCACTCAGACATTACTTTTTGATGAAAAAGTATATGCTTATATTTTCAATGCTCTTTTTTGTACTTTATTTCGTTCAAATTACGTACTCGTACATACGTTGCCGCAATGATTTGGTTAGATAATATTGAACAAAATCTGCTCCGAAGAAAAATTGGTATTGAGAATATTCATGAACATGAATGAAGATGTTCAACTATTCTTCTAGACTCTATGTCCTTAAAACATGATTATCAGTATCTGTTTGTTGGATAGATATTGCGGTTCTAAAATCTATGTAAATTTCCAAATTTATTCGCTTGACCACCAATCTGCAACAGCAGCTGACATAAAGGTAATAAATTACAAAAATTAGAGTGTTAAACAGACTATGATACTATGCATGTCACCCACATCGTGAAATACGCAACCATTGTAAACATCTTGCAAGTCAATTCTAAACAAAATCTCTTCAGTTTAGTTCACAAATGATTCTTCAGTCCCCATCAATGTTAAAAAATCTAGCATGTCTTTGCATTTGGACATGTCCTATTATGTAATGAACATTTTCAATATATACACTTGCATTTACTTAAAGAAACACTTATTTTATATCTAAAGTGTGGTCTTATATTGACTTCATAATGCTTTCATTAATACACAACTAAGGTGATTTAAAAATAGGTTTTCCAAAGGGCTTTCACTCAAACGCCTATTAAGTATGTGAAATATTTAACAGAATGACTTGCTCCATGTCAAACTATAACGTTCACTTTATAATCATAGATACCAACTGTATTTTCATTTAATAGGTTAGAATAAAACAAAGAAAACTCTTTTAACATATTTACAGAATTAGAAACAAACATCATTCGCTTTCTATGTCCTTGTTTGAAGGAAACAGATACAACTAACGTTTGAGAGTATCACTTCTCCCATTTTTTAGTTGAACAGGCAAAATGTTTCAGACGTGATCTCCTTAAACATGAAAAGCGTATATCTTATTCTTCTTTCGATGTCTTTATTGGGTATGTATGTGATAATGTTTCTTCATTAGACCTTTGTCGCTAAAATAAAATCATAAGAGTAAAAATTAGTGTGTCTGACGGTGAAGTCATGTTGTTCTCTGGAATATAAAATAGAAATCGTTGTAATTTGATTAAAGAATCTCCTATGTGGAATCTGGAACTGTTTGTCGCTGCGTTTGAAGTTTATTATCAATAAATGATACAGTTATTTCCCTTTACATGGTTCATATTATATATATTAAATCAGCCAAGTAAAGGGATATAACTCAATTCGGAGTTCCATCTCCGGATTTCACACTGACAGTCGCATTTCAACATTTACATTATAAACTAAATTGCTCTTCATAACTGATTTTGATTTGTTGATTGTATGCGGTACATATGGCATATGAGTTCATATATATAAAAGAATATTATTAGCATTTTTTTAAAACCTCCAAGTTGGGACGTGTCCCTTTTTAAGATGGTAAAAAGGGTGAAAACGCAGAGAAAATGTTGTGTGCTGTTGTTTTTTAACAACGCTTTTAACTATGAAGACTGTACACTTGATTGAACTTTCACCTTGAATATACATGTATATATATATATAAATGTAAAAGTTAAATGTTCATGGTTTATGTATCAAATATTCTTTAAAAATAACAAACTGAAGATTGGTCTTCATATAAGTTCATTACCAACCGGTTTCACAACATAGTGATCATCAGGGTAACTTATACATTGTGTTGCTAATAGTATAGCGTAAACAATGGCAATGGTCGTAATTCATGACGTCATATGCATACCACTAAAATAAATATAGTAAATGCGACGTCATATATATATATATTTATATATATATATATATGTATGTATACATATATATATATATACAAAAAACGGTGAAAACGCTGAAAAATGCAGATGATATTGACAATGACACCAATATGTCTTGTAGGTAACTGATTAATCTTCTTTCGGTTGAAATATTTTGGGGAGGAAGGCGGCAGTCTGGGTCTGACAGAGTGGATTGACAGACAAAGAAGTGATTCAAAATCTTTGCCATTGTTACCTGATATACGTATATAAAATTATAAAATTATATTCACAGAAGGATTATAGGGTAATCCAATTTCTTTATGTAAGACTTTCTTTAACTCTTCAGAAATGCAACTTAGTATGTCAACCAGGTGTAACTGTGCCATAATCTTTTGTTTAATTTCAGAAACTTGTAATTGTGTACCTAACAACGCAGTTGCGAGAGAAGGCCAGAATGTCTCATTGTTATTCATCATCAGAAGTAATACCTTAAGTATTAAGAAAAATGGCACACATATTATCAGATTTTATCATAACAAGCCACCGACACTATTTTCCAACAGTTATTCACAACGAATTCAATATGATGTTAACCAGATGCAAACAGGAGGGCATTTCAATTTTACTCTGCTTAATGCCACCTCTTCTGATGCTGGGCAGTTCGAGTGCAACTTCCCACACAACACTGAAGACTGTTTACTGTTAGTCATTTTGAGTAAGTCACATATTTCTAATAAGCCAATTGAATCAATGCTAGTGCATCATATGAAACCCAAAAGTTGTAATCACCACATACATTCGCTGATAAAGTTTCGGAACATGTGAATTATTTTAGAATAGAACGTTTTCAGACAATATCTATTTGCTTGTGGGCTACTGAAATAATGTAATTGATTGCATCTTATAATTTTTAACGTTTAAATGTTAGCAATTAAAAATGTATCTACCAACTTAAACGATCTCGTTGAAACTGGTTTTATACAGTATAAAAGTATGTAAAGATGTTAAAAATAATAAAGTATTTGATCTTATATCCTCAGGAAAAATATCTTAATCGTTAGTTAACCTTAACCCAAATGTACACACATACAATTTTCTCACATAATGGTTTCAGAGGAGCCCACTCAACCGAAAGTAGATGGTGATTCCGAGTCTCCGGTTGCCGGTAGCCAGATGACCCTGACTTGTAATTCTACATCTAGAAGTTTACCTTCTGATCATCCCCTTAACATGGGGTATAGATGGAGGAAAAACGGGAACGATTTAGAACCACATGCAGACTCGTCGAGTTTTACCTGGAACGTTAGCAAAGCCGACAGGGGAGATAACTACAGTTGTCAGGCATATGAAGACGGCTTGGATTCAAAGTGGAGTTTTGCTTTTACGGTTCAGCCACAATGTAAATATGAAATGTTTTGCTTTTAAGTTAATTGATATGTGTTTTTGTTTTCAGATTCATATTATCTTCTTTCATCACTTTGAGGATGCAATTGACACACCGATCCATACTTTTATGACACAGCTTTTACTTTATCTTTATTTCAACCGAAACGGAAACGAGAAGTAGATTTTAAAAATTACTCTCAACTTCTGTTGAGTAATATACCATTGATGAGGCTGATGTCGCTGACATTCCCTCGTGTCAGGCCAAGGGAAATTCCCAAACTCAATGAACATTATTTTAAACATAAATGATCCTCTATTTTTATCAGAACGTTTATGACAATTTTTTTTAACAGATGGACCTGACTCGATCAATGTATCCTCCACCAGTGTCCTTGAAGGTGACATTGTTTCCTGCAGCGCTGATTGCAACCCCAGCTGCAATATCACATGGAGTGCTCAAGACGGACAGGTGACCACAGGTCAGGTTGCATTGAGCATGGACAGAGGTCAGTCTGGGATCAACTGTACAGCCTGGAATATACATGGAAATATATCCACGAGTTTTAATGTCAATGTATTTTGTAAGTATCAAAATAACCTTTTCGGGAAAACCTTTTTCCGAAGGTAGTTTTTGTTTGGTTGAAGAATGCTCCTTTCAGACAATTTGTACAGCTGAATTTTACTTATTTTGGGGATCAATTATAACTCGTTTTTTATTATTTTGGTAATGAAAATAAATTGTTTAAGGACAGGTTTTAAAGGGTTATTTTAGCCAATTTAAACTCCCTTTCTATATCACACAGTGTTTCCCATTTTATCCAAAGAAATTCCTCATCAGATCAAGTTTATGAAATAATTTTGCTTTGTCCCGAGCCTTGGCGAGAAAATTACTTTGAAAGGGACATAAATTTGATAAACTTCACGTTTGGTTAAATTGGTTTCTATGTCCTTTAATGCATGTAAAGCAAAGTGATCTCATTCTTCAACATAAACTATGCAAGGGCACTTTAATAGTTTACGAGTTCATATTTTACATACTATTTATCTCCTAAATATATCAGCCTTTACATTAGCATTGACATTTAAAATCAAGTAAGATACTAGTTCAATATTTTTGCACGAAACAAAACTTAAACAACCCGCGTTCCAAATCGTTCAGTGAATATTTCTTGAATACATTCAGTTCCACCTGAACTAAGTTTTGAAAATGGTAACAAAACAACGCATGAAGGTGGATCCCTCACCTTCACTGGGCTTGTCAACAGTAACCCAGAACCCAGCGTGACCATCCATTCACCAAATGGAACAGGCGTACCCATGACAACATTGGAGAGAATCCATAACAATACCTACAATATATCTTACACCATTGATTCTGCAAAGTGTGACGACCACGGTCTCTATGAGATTACAGCTGAAAATCAGTACGGATTGACAAATTCATCTGTTGCAGTGAGTGTGTTATGTAAGTTGATCAGTTTCCTTATATGTTTTTTTCTGTGAAATTTTCAGTACAGAATAAAAGAATATTTTTGTCAATTATTACATATTATTGTAAAGTGATCACTGATTCAAATATATGAATGATGTTTGTTTCAACACACAACGTGTTTTTAGACATATCAAACTATTATTGAAATATTTGCTTGTATTGTTTAATATCTATACAAATTGACACCTCTTGTTCGATTGTTCGATAGTCATTGTTCGATATCAGCTTTCTTTAAAAAAAAGGTATTATTTTGAAATTCTTAATCACTTGTAGGAAGTGCTATTATGTTTAGCAAGGCGGTTGGCCTTTTCCATTTAAATTTTTTGTCCCCCTTATATCCTAATTTTCCGGTAGACACAATATAAAATTATAAGCGCAAAAACATCCATTATCAACAAAACTAAACCAGATACACAAGTTTATAGCAACACTATGGTCATTGTTGAAACAATGTGTTATTATCAAACTAACCTGTTTCGAAACAAGGCAATCATATGATAACATCGCTATCGGTCATTAATACACCATACACAACACGGTCTCGTTATATGGGGGTAATTATCTTCGTGTAACAGCACCATAGGGTACGCTATCTGAGTAATATCTTAATCTGCCCGCATGATATCAGATATCATACCTCAATAAAGAAATATTTTACAATCTCATATTTTACATTGGCAAGGAGTGGAATCGAAACAGCGAACTACTGTTTTGTAGCCTAACAACTTATCAACTGCGCCACTGTGACAGTGACGTCAGATGAAAGTTGTTAACACAGTTTTATGTATGTAGTAAAGTTTGTGTCGGGAAGCAAGGAGCTCTAACATTTTTTTTGCCATGTAAGTTATAAAAATAGATAGTAATTGCGGTGTTGTTTATATATAATGAAGTACGATAAAGGCACAATAATTTATCATTCTTGTTGTAACACATTCACAAACAAGGGCTTTGCTTAATCATTTCAGTTTCCACATTCATTTATTCTAAAGATGATAACAAAAACCCCTCATAGAAAATGTATTTGTTTGAGAAAGTCACGTAACAGTTTACAAAGGTGTAACGCGAAACGCCAAGATCAACGTTTGGTGGCCAGCCAGTAGAACAAGTACCGCGATCAGGTTGTTGGTCAGGCTGCTGGTCAGGCTGCTGGTCAATTTGGTCAGCTGCTGGCGTTGGGTGAACACGTTTGGCACCGTTTAGAAGTCTGCTGAGAAACAAAATCATATATGTATAGGCCTATATACTTTAGTGAAAAGGAAATTGAAATGAGTGAACTATTTTTGTAAAGTAAGTACCGTTTGTTGAATCATTCTTTAGAAAAAAAATGATGACATTTTTGTAAAAATATTTATTCATCATTAAATCCCATTACGTACCTGAAAGAGTACGGTGTCCTGTTTGTACCATGATTAGCTGTTCATCTACAGCTCTGAAGAATGTTGTGGCTGCTGTAGCACGTAAAGAATGTTTGGCGTAATGTCCAGTCAGTCCTGCGTCTTTGGCCATGTCCGGGATGACCTTCTGCAGCGTTTTACGTCCAACTGCTTGCCGGCTAAACCAAACTTTGTTGTTTGGCAGCAGATAGAACTACATATTTACGTATGCGTACATGCATGTATGTATGCATACATGTACATACATACATACATACAAACATACATACATACATACATACATACATACATACATACATACATACATACATACATACATACATACATACATACATACTGTCTTTGGAAAAAATGTTACATTTAAAGTATTTATCAAAAGTAACTCATATCGCGTATATGAAATGGAAGATATCAGTGTGATTTCAATATAACACTACATGGTGTACATGTATTATACAATCTCATTTCGTTGTTTCGTTTTATGTTTTATAATACTGTTTACCTCGGTCCGATACTGATACACATGCTCGGCAGAGCCTCTCATGTTTATCAGAATCGTACCTCGGGAAGAATTTCCCCCTCTGTAATCGGATACAAAGTATCCTCATATAACCTCTATAGTTGTACGTTATTGATTTATCAATGTCTTTATAAACATTAGTCAACAAAATATCAATTGATATTCTTATTCAAATTATTCACTTTCTAAAATGAAAGGTCAATATAAACTTGGCCTTATTGTGTATGACAAATAGCGACCAAGCACTCGGCATTAGCTGTGATATCGCCCTCTCGCTACCGCTCGCGGGCAATATCACAGCTAACACCTCGCGCTTAGGTCGCTATTTCACCCTTATATGTCGACCTCTATTACCAGGTTCTCCAAGACTTATCCACAAACCGAAACCAGTGCAAAATACAGATGATAATACGTGGAGTTTCATGATACAAGCTTATCCAGAACCTGCTATAGAAGATATTGTCTCTATGTCTCCTGGACGAGATACGAAGGCTGCAAGTTTTTCTCACAGACGCATCCAACAGACAAAGGACGGACTGACGTCACAAAGCAACCTCCATGAGTTCCACGTGAACTTTCCTTGTGAATCTCTTGGTGAGAAATATCTATTGACGTTCATCAACACTGAAGGGAAGAAAAACATCAGCTTTTTTCTTGGAGAGGATCACTGTAAAGGTAATATTTGGTAATCTTCAATTATTCTGCCTTTTATTTGACATTTTAAAAAATCAGGAAAACTCACTTCCCTTCCATTAGCATGGCATTTGATAGGGAATAATTTTGTAACTGCTGTCAAGAGTAAAGTCAGTATTTGCACACGCATTTCCCGCAAAATATAGAAACTGCATTTCTGCAATTATTTTAAAATACAAATGTAGACAAATCAGATGCCTTTTTAAAATATGATTGAATTGCAATTCTAGAATCGAATTCAAAAACATAATTAATAAAAATCAAAATCCGAATGAAGAACATTATGTCATACTACTTCAAATTGTATAAGTTCTTAATAAATATCTCGGCAGGCGCTTACATTAACGCGCCAACAATGATATTCCTATCTTTGAATAACTTGGCAGAGTTACAGACGATTACATACATACATACGATTATACAAGTTACAAGTAAACAGATTAAAAGGAAGACCTCAGGGTACTAAGTTGAAATTGCATTATTTTCGTTCTGGAGTAGTTATTATTAGTAGTTAGATTTCTAAATTTACTTTTAATGTAATTCTGTCTCAAATTAGTTAGAAACTTTGAATGCTGCTAATACCTTTCTATTTATTCAACAGCACCAGCGGATGCCCTTGTAGTGATCACGGTTGTCATAGTAACCATCATTCTGGTCCTGATCAATCTTACTTCCGCTTTAGTGATCTACAGACGAAGAAAGAGGGAAGGTAATGGAAATTCGTCTTTCCTTGATTTAAAACCTATCAGGAATTTTTTTAGGGGTATCTTATTTTCCTGTACGAACCACAGAATAGCTTCACATTCCAAAGTAAGGCTATTATATCCAAATGTGAGACCAAACCTGCGAAGATGGTAGTAAGAGGGTTTTACATTTAAAGTCTAAGACTTTTTTTGTTAAAGTTACCATAACTTTGACATTTTTTCAAATAGAGACACATTTTGTCATTACTCCGTCACGTCAGGAAACACACTTACCACTACTTTAATCAATAGAAAGGGGGAAATGAATAGGGTCTGCTTTACAAGCTATGTAATGAGGGTAGGTAATTGAAATAGTCTTTCCTTGATTCAAAACCTAGCATGTATTATGTTTGTTTGCTATCTTGTTTCCCCACTAACCCCATGAATGCTTTAAATTCCAAAGCGCGGGGATGGTATCTTAATAATAGACCTAAACTGCAAATATGGTAGTAGGAGCGTTTTGCATATCACATGTGAAACCTTTTTGTCAAAGTTATTTTCAATTTGAAGAAATTTTAACCGTTCCTGAAAGAGTTTTCATTTCATTACTTTTTTAAATAGGTAAAAATTCAAGTGTAAAAACATTGTTCAAAATACTGAATTGGGGCGGGTTTGGTGACCTAGTCTGTGACCTTTCACCTTTCATAATTTTGTTAATAATCAGAGGGTGTTATATTATCTAATCGTGTTTATTCCTTCCTAGCCTCGTCACTGATTGGCTAGAGTGTAAAGGTCACCGGATACGGAAGCAATACCCAGATCAGAGACGCAGCGAGAACCATGTGATAGGTTCGCTCACATTTTATATGACCCGGTATCTCTCTTGATTCATGATAAAATCCTTGACATTGAGACCACGGATAAGTATAAAACTTCTCTTACAATCTTTTTATGTTTTTGACATTTTAAATACATGGAGGATGTACAATTAGACATATGACGATACTTTGCATCGACTTTGAATTTCAAACAAGGAAATGAAGGGGAAAAAATGGGTTAACGTATTCAAGGAATGTAATGGTGTGATGTATCAGAATTTGTTTCGTTTCGAAAACATTTGCCTCGTAAGAAGAGGTTTAATGTGAGACTTTGTTTTGTGACTAATGTTTTATGTCTGTTACTTATATCTATCGAATACTCGTTTTTGACCAATATTAATCTCTTTTTAAAAATCATTGATTTTTAGAACAGACTTACTTTGTACCTTTTTTATATTTCGCCAATGTATATTTGTTTCTTATCACTTGTATGTCACACTGCTTCCAATTAAAAAATGTATTGTATTTCTTTATTGTGTTTATATTTGTTTGGAAACACAAATACTATTTTAAGGACTTTTTTTCCAATCTTGAAAGCTGATTAAAAAGGTGTTTGATTATCTTTGACAATACTTCAATTTTTATGTTATTGGTTGTGTTATGATTTGTAGATAACCTAAAGAATGTATTTATAAAATCTTTAAATTGCCTATTGTATTAAGAATTGAAAGAACTGATTCTTGTGATAGCATTATTTGATAGTGACATTCACAACTTCAGTTCAAGTCCGAGATAAGATTCAGAGAAAGCTAACCGTTAGGTTGAAGACTATTGTTGACTAGAATTATGAACACTAAATGGCATTTGTTGCATTGGTGCAACATTTTTCTTGTTGTGAAACATTCGAGTGTAGTTTATTTTAAGAAGAATCAAATAACAAACACATCGTAATCAATAGATTATAAATTGATTTTTGCAAATTGGTCTTTTAAGGATTAGCGGTTTCATCTGCTTACTGAGGTTTGCTGTATGTAATTCATGTGAATCTTACTCTCGATTGTTTGCAGTCAATCATCTTAATATTACTGTTGCACTTGTAAGCATTACTTATTTGAAAATATATGTGAAGAGAGGCCTTTTCTTGAGAGTTTCTCTAAATGTATTTATTTCATAAATTGAGGTTGGCAATTATATTGATTCAGAATTGTAAACAAATTTGATTCGTCTTTCCTGTCAATTAATGTTGAAGTAATTGATAAAACAGAACATTGCAATTAGAAAAGTGAATATAGCAATAGGTTATGAAAAGAGGATATATTGAAAAGGTTATTTCGTATCATATACAATGTCAATCTAGTTACAACTAGCTGTAATGATAATAACGGACCTCTGGACGTACATAATTACAGCTTGTTTTAACTAGCTGGATTTCATTTTTAATTATACGAGTAACTAAAAGTTATTTACTAATTTTTTTTTCTTATTCTCGAAACTAAATGATTATTTGAAGATGGTTGTCAAGTATGAGAAATGCTTCCTTCCTTCCCATCATGTATTTTATCTAACTAAAATATAAAACTAAAGACTATCTAAGTTGCAATATTTTGCTAACAACTTTTAAAATTGTATATTTTTTTGGTTACGTCTTCAAAAGAGATCATATTTCATAATTTCAAAATGAGGTGACGAAAGTAAACAGAAAACACAAAATAATTATTTTGCAAATTTGATGAAATGCACATTTAGGATCTATATATAACCTTATAGATAACTTAATATATGCATGATTTGAAATGTATAGCACGGGCCTCATGCTGGTGATCATTGGTACATGTTATTAAATATTTTCACTGTATTTGGCCAATATCGTTGGGTTGAAAGAAGGTATTGTTATCAGACGAGTATATTTTTTCATTTTTCAAATAAAGATCTGGCCCTGTGAAATGGTTGGAGATTACATACACCTGACATGTTAAACATGGTGGGTGTTTTTTGGCAGGTACATCATTACTTCTTCCAAATTGTATACATCTTATGGTCGTTTTTTCTTATTTTTCATGACTGATCTCATTGTCACTGGTTGTGTAAGAAGTTTTTAAAACAATAATTTGTCATAATTTCCGATTTTTTATGTACTATGCTAGCTATTGTCATCAAACAAGAGTTCCACGACATGCAAATACTCTAAACAAAGATTTTGAACTTTGATTTTGTTTTGCTTTAAGCATAGCTTCCGAAGAAAATAAAAGAGAAAGTTTAAGTTTGCCTATCTTTATTGGCTCACAGTTTGGAGTTTGATAAATGAGTGAGTTTAAATATATTTAGACTCAATAGCATATTCACACTAGCCACAAATAAAAAGGCCTAGATGCATAACTGTTGTGAAAAAAATAAGGAACTATTGTTAACTCATACAATATAAAAGAATGATTAAATGCTTAGTAAATAAGGAAAAGGATATAATTCAAACTTGGAAATACATATGAATAAATGATTTCTACTATTCTTGTGTTTTTCATCAAAAAAATTAAATATTTCCGTAATTTATCAACAATTTTGACTGTTTTTGTGATGTCGTATGAGTACGTGGAATGTTTAACTGAACAACTTGCTCAATTTCAAATTATAACATTCACTTTATATTCATTGAATCGTTTGTAATTTCGTTTGAATACGCTATTATATCACAAACAAAAACACTATTTTAGATAGTTACAGAGTAAGAAACAAATATCATTGCCTTCTATCTCCTTGTTTGAAGGAAACAGATACAACTAACGTTTGAGAATAGCACTCCTCGCATTTTTAGGTTCAACAGGGATAATGTTTCGGACGTCACCTCCTCAAATATGAAAACCATATATCTTTTTCTTCTTTCGGTGTCTTTATGGGGTATGTATGTGTTATTTTTTTCTTCATTAGACCTACATCGCTCAATTAAAATCATGTGAGTAAAGACATTAGTGTGTGTTCGTCGTTTTGTTCTATAGAATATAAATAGAAATCATTGTTATACATTAGACAAGCTCATATCGTCCTTCCAATGTGGAATCTGGAAATTTCTGTCGCTGTGAGTGAATTTTAGCCATAATATGTAATACAGTTACTTCCTGGTCAACATTATGTATATTCGCCATGTAAAGGGAAATAACTCCACGTGAGTTCCACCTCATGATTTAAAACAGTCAGTCGCATTTTACCACTTAACATTTGTAATATTTTGAGTGCTATTTGAGTTAATAAAGATTAAAGGCACACGAGGTAATCAGTCAAGGGCCGAGGGTTTTCAGGGGAGAGTCAAAAAAATATATACAGCCGCTAGAGGAGGGTAATGAATTTGGGGAGCCTCATTTTAAAATAGAATTATTTAATCATCGTTCTTTAGGATGAAATACTATTATCATAAAGCACCTTTAAATGTAAAACAAGGTCCAGAATTTGACAAGACTCGTTTTTATTCTGTAAAAAAATATGCTTATACTAACTGGCTTATTTATTGTTATTTATCGCTCAAAGAGTAGGAAAGTAGATCTGCTGGAAAAAGGCGTTTACTCCTGTTTGATTTATCTAATATAAATATAGACAGGTAGACCCGTGTAACTTTGTGATACGTACAAGTTTATGAATTGATCTGATGCCCAATTCATACAATGTCATGAGGCGTTATAAATATTTAAAATGAATAAGGAATTGATAAATTTAGAATGCATTTATTCACATTTTTAAGTTAAAATTTACACAGTGTATCTATGTCTCATTAGTAATGGTATTCAAAACCTACCTTGATATGCAGCTGATGTTCTGTATGTATACTGTACAATATTTCTAATGAATCAGAATCTAAAACATCATACATCATTATCATACATTATGTTAAACTCATAAATGGAGGGTTAAATTGTTTGTTTTCTACATTCTTTAAAGTGTTGTTTCTAAAGGAGAAACTTTTCTTTAAAGTGTCAAAGAATTTTTTTGAAATATAAAACCGAACATTAATCTCTTATGGATCAATTTTAAGAAGTTTTGTGGATACATTTTGGAGGAGGTTAACGAAAAAAACCCATTTAAATTTGCATATATAGTACATTGTATTTATACGACGAATATAATTTTGAATATTTCATAAATAATCAGCTTTTTATATGTATGTATAAATAAGAAGCATATAAAATATCGTCAGTAATCATATTCCCAAGCGTATGAAATAATATCACATTGAATGTATTATGTTTATACAACATGAGTTTGCTAAAGTGAGTAAATTTTATGACTAATGTTTTGTATATGTATAATCATTAACAAACATCATGAACATGATTCTGCTTCAAATCAGTAAGTTATATTACTTATGTGTTGTATAGACATCTTATGATATGCATGATCACTAATAAACATCATGAATATATTATCGTATGTATATACAACACGATAATGAGTAAGTTATACTACTGATATTGTACATACACCAAATGGTATTTATAATCACTTACAAACGTCAAGGAAAGTGTTATGTTTATACAGCACGACTCTGCTATAGGTGAGTAAATTAGTGTAATAATGTGCTATATATACATCATATGGCATGTATAGTTACAAAACGACATTTAAGAAAAATAGATATAATTAGAAAATCCTTGATATAATATGGAATAGCAGCATTCTGAATACGTCATGATAGATCACCATATCTATGACATAGACTAATCATGACAATTCATAAGTTGGAAAAATACATCAGGAATTATAAGCATATTCAACATATGCAAAACAGAGAAAATAAATGAACATAATGAACAACAAGGATAACAAGCATATTAAGATATAAAAAAGAATATAATTGGATACAATGAACAACAGAATATTTATTACTTGTATTAATAAGACCATTATTTATCATATGAATGTATGTTTTTGTATTTTTGCATGCACGCATATATAAATGTTTGTTGTTGTGTAATTATGAACCTATATGTGTGTTTATATGTGCCCTTGTCGACATAAGTAATGCATGTGGACATGTAACACTATGCAACACAAGTTTGCTAATGTTTATGATAATGAATTTTCACCATTTCTTTTTAACATAATTTTAAATATAAGTATGGTCATTTTGCAGTACATTACCTTATTTGAAATGACATGATAATCAAAGATGTATATATGACGGTTTTATAAAATATTACTACCTGAGATACAATATGAATAAATATTATATGCATACAATATAGGAAAAATAAACCAACTCCAAAGTAAGATATTAATATCATACATAAATAACTCATTGAACACTTTCACTATGAAATTATCGAGTTTATAGATGAATTCCGATGAAAATATTCTTTCGGATAATGCTTGTCATTATCTTCTTAACATTTAACAACAAACTATAACAAAGAACTTGAATAATTGAGAAGATTAAAAACACCCGTACCTTATATTCAAACATGAAATTTTGAATCTCTCTGTATTTTCAACATGGAATAAATAACATCAAAATAGCAAAACAACAAATTAATACATAGCTGAATAAACACAACAACGTAATAACAATAACGAAACTTTGCTTTAACTGAAATGTACACAAGGCACGTCACAAACCAAACGAATCACACACACATCATTCTCGCCCAGGACAACTTAGTAAGACGAAGCTCAATCACAGAATTTCACCTACTTTCCGTTTGTTCACTATACAGATGAAGGCGATGCCCAAGCTCTATCATAAAATATAAAAATCAAATGGCGATCAAAATATTGCTATAAAAGCAATGCCAGAGGGACACCCATTGCTTTTAGTTAAAAACTTCAATTTTGTAATTAGATAATTTAGATATGATGAAGATGCAAACTACGTAGCACTGAGAATAAAAATTATGTATAAGACATTTACCTTAATAACGTTATATGGATCATCGCAACCTTACACGAGTCAATAAGAAAATGTTTCAATATGCAGAGATCAAAACCCTTGCTAGAATTCACATAAGAAACTGAATTAGTAGATCCGTGTAAAGAGCAAAATCTAGAGAGACAAAGATCTATAGATAGAGACAAAAAGCCTATTTAACAACCACGACTTGATTACTTTACAATATGATACCTCACAAATTCAATTCATGAAATCGCTATTGAAGAAGCTTAGAAAACTTCATTCAATACTTTAGACTAAGTTATAGTTAAGCGAGGGAAAAACTACTGAAAATTCATTAATTCCTACCTTTATGGTAAGACATATGTATTAGACAAATATAAAATATATGGATAAATTAACAATGCCAAACTCATACCAGAAAATATGATTAAAGGTAAACTAAGCTAAAGAATATTCAGATATTGTAGATAAAAGCTGTCTACAAATAGAAAAATAATTCTCAACTGAGAATTTATCTTTAGTAACAACCCACCAAGCTACTTTATGACAATAAGCAGAAATCTTAGCTAAGAAATCTTCAAATTGTGTGTGGGAAGGGTAGACAAACTTTTTAGTGGTTGTTTTATGATGTTTTGGAAATCCCCTTATCTGTTTACAGTTAAAAACCTTGTGAGTTCTAGTCAGTTTATCAATTTCATATTAGTAATTGATGTTACACTTGCAAATCAAAACAAATTACTATGTGGATTAAGTCAAATTATTGAAAAGTTAGATAGAATAAAAAATTTATTCAGGAACAATAAGATATAAAAGACATAAAAAGCTAATTGTTTGTAATTGTCACAAGAAAAACCCTATTTTTATATCGCTAAGAAAAATATTAATTATTATTTATTTCTGGATAGTTATTGAAATTCACATCTTTTAAATAAACCTTATAAGTATACTTTGGTTAGTTAAAACAAAGGAAATTGAGAAAACCATATACAGGAACATAATTTGTGGGATATATGTTTAACTCAGAATGTTTAAATATTGCTTTATACTCAACACTGCAGTCAGAAAAGTAATCAAATAGTAGGATTTATAGGATTATTTCTACTTTATCTGTTCATATAATACATTTTTATTGCACTTTATGCATCTTTTTAAGTTCATTTTGATTCTATATCTTGAGTTTGAAATTCTGCCTCAAAACCCATGCGTAAATTATAATGTGAAAACAAATATTTATTAGAACTCTCCTTATTCATCATCTCAAAGTCAAAATTCACCATTAAAATCAAGACATAAGAAACTTCCCATATCCAGTTTTACTTGACAATAGAATTTCAAAAAAATACCACAATGTTATAATAAAAAAGGGCAACTAAAACCATTTTTTTAGTTTTAAGAATGTTTTTAGGTATTACGAATCCTCATGAGTTTACTAAGAGTTGAGAGCACTGAGAAGATTGAAGAATGTGATCGAAAGAAAAAAATAAAGTATTTTGTATGTTGCCATGGAAACTAAGAATTCTTACTGGATTTAAGAATTATTAAGACTTAAAAAAATTATCAGAAGTTTAATGAATCCGGATCTGATAGGGTCGTATTAAATCTAGCCTATGAAAAGGGAGAATTGTTATCGACTTATAACTTATTTCCTATATAAAAAGGGAAACCTAAACATTAGTCCAGAATTAGAGACATAAAATTTATTTCGTCGCTTAATTTTACAAATAAAATTGGTTTCATCAATAACAGAAAATAGGATAAAACTGCCTTTACCTCTATTATTAACTAAGATCAAAATGGATTTTTGTCTAAAAGGATATATCTGTGAATGTACTATTTGATATATGATATATATTTTTTTATGACTAAATGAATTTCCCAGGTATTCTTCTTGTTATAGAATTTTTATAAAGATTTTTTTCATATTATTATGACTGGAATTTCATGCAAGACGTTCTTGAATAATTCAAACGTGTGTCGTAGTAAATGACTTCCTTTCAAATTATTTTGATATCTACAGAGGATGGAAACCAGGATATTCTATATCACCTTGCATAGGTATACTGTGAGCAAAGGTTTTCAGGAATAATCCTGTAATCAAAGGTATATAATTATTAGATAATGAATACCTTATTTCCAAATACGCCGATGACACCTTATTTCCAAATACGCCGATGACACCTCACTTACAAATAAAGCCACTGAACAATGCTTACAAGAGACGAAAATATGCCTAATTTCAGGCTGAAATATAAAGGTTAATGTCAACAAAACACGTGTTGTGGACAGGTTCTGAGGAAACTCAATAAGCAAAATTTTTCTCGCTTGGTTTTAGATTGGAAGATCCACTTTGTTACACTCCTTGGCATTTTATTGCTTAACAATGTAGCGGAAATGATAGAACGCAATCATAAAGATAAATGGTTGGAATGAGATTTCTCTCTTTTGCGTTGTAATACTATTTTAAAAGCTTATACTACTCAATCATTAATTAGCAACCTAACCCTACAACATTTATCAAATGATAAGTGACATAGAACAACTCTGGTTTAAATATGAATTATATCGAAAAGCAAAATTTCAACATCAGACACTTGAACATCATCGGGTACATTTATAACCAAAAAGGGTAAAAAGGCTAAAAATGTAGACGATGTTTCATAACAACACCTATAACAAAACGAAAATGTCAAGATAGAACACCGGTCAATTATAACCAAGTAAAGGAATTATTTACATTAACGACATCTTTTACCAAGGTTGCACTGTGGATCAATTAAGAGAAAATATTACCTTTAACGCCAAGGAATAATAGAATCCATAAAATATTGTTGTAATCCCAACAGTCGATATTAACCAATACTATGTTTATTGCAATATATAGTGCGACAACCAAAAGGCTGTAGAGACCCATACGATGTACTCCTAAACAGAAAAAAACACCAAACCTCTTACATATGGAGATAAATGGCAAAAGGATTTAAACGAATTCATTAATGACAAATCTTAGGGAACTGTAGAAAAATTAACATTAAAGTCCTATAATAGCGTAATAAAATTTTCTTAATCAAAGCACCGACAAATGAGTTACTAACAAAATAAGACAAGGATTCTATAAACGGACATTTTGCAAAACAGGGAAAGGGTAAATTTTAAATATGTTTTACTATCGTTATGTCTTGATTTGTTTAAGGTGCTTTTTCTGCGTGGAGTTTAAAAATTAAAGGACAATTTTTAACTGTACATAATTCAGATTCTTATAGATTTCATCTCAAAGGATGGAAAAAGCCAAATACTTGCGTATTTTCTATCCTATCGTAACCAATAAGTTACAACCGATCCATCAATCACCTGAGTCTTATTAGTAAAGGCTGTGTTTATCAATCTGATTGAGTGTGATTTCCTTTCAAAATGATTCAGGCTTGTGTAAATAGTGCAGGTTCAGGCTAGCTTATCAGCATTGATCTCTGTTGGTCTTTTAGCTGCTTGCCTTTGACTATATTAAGCAGTTAGTTCACTCCCTACACTTATCTCTTTTAGACTTCGATTTACCCTAATTGCCATTTGACCTTCTCATCTAAGTTGAGTGTTAAATCCCCGTGACATTCAACACCCGAAAATGCACGTTTTTATTTGTAATTTATCAGATATAAATAATCAACAAAGAACTCCAGTGTTGAAATCCAGGATGAGCATATGTATTAAAAGGAACAAAACACTCGAATTTAGTTTCCACTATAACAACTTGATTTAAAAATATACCCTTCATTTGGAAAATAAAGGGATTGGCAAACAAGCACCTATGCAATAAAATGAAAAACAAATTATGATGAGCCCAAAAATTTACAAAACAAGCATTTTACAATCCAAAAACATGTACAGATGCAACACGTGCACACTCAAGATAATCAACAATACAATGGCAATATCTCCCTAATTTAGAGTCTATACATTATCAACGTGTTTGTTAGTAAATTTACAGGAGTCGATGAAGAGGTAAACAGATGGATAAATAGCCGTTTTCTCCTTATGAGATAGTTTATCATTTGCATGTACAATTGTTTTTAAACTCTTTCATAACTCTCCGTTACATAACAACGAGTAATTGGGACATACGATGAATGTCTTTAATGTCACAAGTTAATCTTCTTTTGGCGGCCTAATTTTTTGGGAAAAGGGGGCGGTCTGGGTCTGAAACAGTACATTTACTGACAAAGAATTCATTCAAAATATTCGCCATTGTTTCTAGACCTTAGTAAATTTCATTAACAGATGATATTGACGAGAAGACAATAGGTTTGTTCATTTTCTTTATGTTAAACCTTATAAAACACCACAAATATACAACTTGATGTGACCACTATATCTTACAATATACATACAACTTTTTTTTTGCATTACAGATACGTGTAATTGCTTGGATAACTACGTTGTTGCGAGAGAAGGCGAGAATGTCTCATTGTTATTCAACATCACAAGTGACATCATATATATTGGGAGAAATGGCAAAATTATTTTCTCACTCCACAAAAGAAAATCACTTAACAAATACTATGACAACAGTTTTGGAGAACGAATTCAATATGATGTAAACCAGATGGCAACAGGAGGACATTTCAGTTTCACTCTGCTCAATGCCACTTCTTCTGATGCTGGGCATTTCGAGTGCCAATTTGCAGACAAAACTGAAGACTGTTTACTGTTGGTCATTTCAAGTAAGTCGCATCTTTATTTAGCCCATTTAATCAATGTTAATGCATCATATGAAACCCAAGAGCTGTTATCATCACCTTCATCCGCTTAAATAGTTCTTTAACATGTGATTTTTAGAACCGAAACTTGTAGATACGATTTTTTTTCTTGTGAAATACTGAAGTTATGAAATTGTTCGCAACTAATGGTGTAGCCTGCAACTTAAACGTTGTCGTTGAATTCATTTAATTACAGTACAAAACGTTTGTAAAGTACATGTTTAAGATAATTAAGTATTTAGGTCTTATATCCGCACGAAAAAAAAAATAATCTATAGTGAACCTTAGACAAAATGAACATACATACACTTTCTCACTTAATGGTTTCAGGAAAGCCAACTCGACCAGAAGTAGCAGGTGATTCCCAGTCTCCAGTTGCGGGTAGCCAGCTGACCCTGACTTGTAATTCTATTTCAAGAAGTTTACCTTCAGATCATCCCCTTGTCATGGGGTATAGATGGGGAAAAAACGGGAACGATTTCGAAACACACACACGCTCACCAAATTTAATCTTGAACGTCAGCAAAGCTGACAGGGGAGATAACTACAGTTGCCAAGCATATGAAGAAGGCTTGGATTCACCATGGAGTTTGGCTTATACACTTCAGCCAAAATGTAATTATAAAGTGTTTTGAGTTAATTTAAATGTGTTTTGGCTTTCAGTTTCATATTTATCATGTCTGTGCATTCTGAAACTGAACATAGCGTAAAAAATGTTCACAGTTAATTAAAAATGAAGATCCAAACAGATCAGACATTCATTTTCAATGAATATAGCATCCAATAGGTACACTACTATATTAGTAATATAATCAATCAGAATTTTTTCGCAATGAATAATTATATATTACGTGTGTGTTACAACCATTTAATCAGGTGTAAATACTCGAATTATATATCAGATACACAGTGTTACGATATGAAATCTGAAATATACAAATCAAGACATTGTGTTCATAACACTAACGTCTTAATATGTGTTTTCGATTCAGAATTACGCTTCAGTTGTTGTGCCGTTTTACTGTAACTAATTTTTCATCCATTCTGTGAAATTTGTTGTGGTGCCTCGTTTCCGTCTCAGTTTAAAAAAAGATGAAGTTAAAGGTTTAGGACAGCGTCTCAACTGAAAATATATACTACTCAAAAGAACTTAGGGTTAGGGTCAAGGCATGACCTTTAAGACCTAGTTTTTGGTTATGTCTTCGGAGGTGCAATATGCGTTTTCCATGAAATTTATTGGCACAACAATTCAATCATTATTTTGCTGCTGTCATTTTAATAAAGTATGATCCATTGAGTGTCTACAAGGTGCTTTCAAACAAACGTATGTTGCAGAGAGAATTTGATGTAGTTTTTGTGTAATTGGTAAGGTAACAGTACACATATGGTAGCGGTACCAAGCAATCAATTTCAATTGGAATCATCTACAGTCTGGGAGGCCAAGATCTAAAAATTTACCCTCAACTTCTTTTGAGTAGCATACCTTTGATGAGGCTGATATATGCGCTTGTCTCTAATCAGAGTTTCCCAAAATAATGAACATTATTTGAAACATATCGGACCACTTGATCCCGTATTCCTATCAGATCGTTTATGACAAATTTGTGTTTAACAGATGGACCTGACTCGATCCAGATATCCCCAAACAGTGTCCATGAAGGTGCCCCTGTTACTTGCAGCGCTGATTGTAACCCTGGCTGCAATATCACGTGGAGTGGTCAGGTGACAGGTCAGGTTGCAATCAACATGTACAGAGGTCAGTCTGGAATCTACTGTACAGCCTGGAATGAACATGGAAACACATCCAGGAGTGTTGATGTCAATGTATTATGTAAGTATCAAAGTTAAAGAGAAAACCGTTTTTAAATTGCTTGAAGAATGCTCCTTTTAGACGATGTACAGCTGAAATTCAAATGTTCAAAATTCAATTATTACTTGTGTTATCATTTTGTAATGAAAATGAATTGTTAAAGGATATATTGTTAAACCATTATACTTGTTTTAATCAATGTAAACTCTCTTTCTAGATCACACATTTTAAAACTATTTTATTTAACGGGATTCCTCTTTGTTCCGATTCTTTGCGAGCCTTAGCGTGGAAATTACTTTGATAGGGACATAAACTTGATCTGAAAGGGGAACTAATTATGTATCTCATTTATCACCAAGTTTTATTTTAAGCGATTTATTTTGTTTTTAAACAACTTAAAATAGTTGAATAATGTCTATATGGTATTGAGTTCTGTCGCTGTGTCATGACAAATTGTTTCTTAAACCCCTTTTCAAAGCACCTCGTTTGTTAAATGATATACGGTCAGCGAATTGTGGTTTGATTTCGGTTTACGAGTAAGAATTGTAACAGATGAACATTTATTTTTAAAATTGTTTGTTAAATTAAAGGTGAATTGTTTAGTTTGAATGGTTGTCATTAGATGAGGCTCCACTCAACATTAGATTACCATGCTTTCATGTTTGGTTAAATTGGTTTCAATGTCCCTTAATGCATGTAAAGTCAAGTGATCTCATTCTTCAAAATTAACGATGCAAGGGCACTGTAATAGTTACAAGTTCATATTTTACATAATATTTATCCCCTTAAATACATCAGCTGTTAAAGTATCATTGACATTATACATAAAGTAGTTTCCATGTTTAATAGTTTTGCACAAGTAAAACTTAAAAAAACGCATTTCAAATAACAAGATTGCTTACCAAATCGTTTAGTGAATTTTTCTTCAATAAATTCAGTTCCACCTGAACTAAAATGTGAAGATGGTAACAAAACAACACATGAAGGTGGATCCCTCACCTTCACTGGGCTTGTCAACAGTAACCCAGGACCCAGCGTGACCATCCATTCACCAAATGGAACAGGCGTACCCATGACAACATTGGAGAGAATCCATAACAATACCTACAATATATCTTACACAATTGATTCTGCAAAGTGTGACGACCTCGGTCTCTATGAGATTACAGCTGAAAATCAGTACGGAAAGACAAATTCATCTGTTGCGGTGAGGGTGTTATGTAAGTTGATCAGTTTCCCTATGTGTTTTTTTCTGTGAAATTTTCAGTACAGAATAAGAGAATATGTTTGTCAATTCTTACATATTATTGTAAAGTGATCACTGATCTGTTCACATAATTCATTATTTCACCTTCACCTCATTACTGGTAAAAATCTCATCCACTGTTCGATAGCCGGAAACAAAGATGGCAGACCATTTACAAATTAAAACATATACCCATCCTGCTGTCATCACATATTGACACATCCATATTTAGTTTTCTCTAAAAGGTATGGGCCTTTTTATTTTCATTATAATGAATATCAAGGCGCTTGGCCTATTCCATTTAAATTTTTTGTCCCCCATGTATCCTATTTTTTTGGTAGACACAATACAAAATTCTAAGCGCAAAAACATCCATTATCAACAAAACCAAACCAGATACACAAGTTTCTAGCAACACTATGGTCATTGTTGAAACAATGTGTTTTTCCAAACTTTCCTGTTGCGTAACAAGACAACCTTATTATAACATTGCTATTTGGTCATTAATATACATGTATGTCAGACCTCTATTGTCAGGTTCTCCAAGGCTATTCCCAAAAACAAAACCTGTGCAAAATACAGATGATAATACATGGAGCTTCATGCTACAAGCTTATCCAGAACCAACTATGGAAGCCATTTTCTCCATGTCCCCTGGAAGAGATACAAAGGCTATAAGTCTTCCTCACACACGCATCCCGAATGAACGACAGACAGAGGGCGGACTGACGTCACAGAGCAACCTCCATGAGTTCCACGCGAACTTTCCTTGTGAATCTCTTGGTGAGAAATATCTACTGACGTTCATCAACACTGAAGGGAAGAAAAACATCAGCTTTTTTCTTGAAGAGGATCACTGTAAAGGTAATATTTGGTAATCTTCAATTATTCTGCCTTGTATTTGACATTTTAAAAAAAATCGGGAAAACTCACTTCCCTTCTATTAGCATGGCATTTGATAGGGCATAATTTTGTAACTACTGTAAAGAGTAAAGTCAGTATTTGCACACCCATTTCGTGCAAAATATAGAAACTGCATTTCTGCAATTATTTTAAAATACAAATGTAGACGAATCAGGCTTTTTAAAATATGCATGAATTGCACTTCTAGAATCGAATTCAAAGCATATCTGAATTAATGCAAATCATAATCCGAATGAACAACATTATGTCATCCTACTACAAATTTGCATAAAATCTGAATAAATTTTACGGCAGGCGCTTACATTAACACGCCAACAACGATATTCCTCTCGTTGAATAAATTGGCAGAGTTACAGACGATTTCATACATACATACGATTATACAAGTCACAAGTAAACAGATTAAAAGGAAGACCTCAGGGTATACAGTCGAAATTGCATTATTTTCGTTCTGGAGTAGTTATTATTAGTAGTTAAATATCTAAATTTACTTTTAATGTAATTTTGTCTCAAATTAGTTAGAAACTTTGAATGCTGCTAATACCTTTCTATTTATTCAACAGCAACAGCGGATGCCCTAGTAGTGATCACGGTTGTCATTATAACCATCATCCTGGTCCTGATCAATCTTACCTCCGCTTTAGTGATCTACAGACGAAGAAAGAGGGAAAGTAATGGAAATTCGTCTTTCCTTGATTTAAAACCTATAAGGAATTTTTTTAGTGGCATCTTATTTTCCTGTACGAACCACGGAATAGCTTCACATTCCAAAGTAAGGCTATTATATCCAAATGTGAGACCAAACCTGCGAAGATGGTAGTAAGAGGGTTTTACATTTAAAGTGTAAGAATTTTTTTGTTAAAGTTACTATAACTTTCACATTTTTTTTAATGTCATTACATTTTGTCATTACTCTGTCGTAAAAAAGATCCGTCACGTCAGGAAACACACTTACCACTACTTTAATCAATAGAAAGGGGAAAATGAATATGGTCTGGTTTACAAGTTATTTAATGAGGGTAGGTAATTGAAATAGTCTTTCCTTGATTCAAAACCTATCATGTATTATGTTTGTTTTTTATCTTGTTTCCCCAGTAACCCCATGAATGCTTTAAATTCCAAAGTGCGGGGATGTTATCTTAATCATAGACCTAAACTGCAAATATGGTAGTAGGAGCGTTTTACATATCACATGTGAAACCTTTTTGTCAAAGTTACTTTAAATTTGATGAAATTTTAACCGTTCCTGAAAGAATTTTCATTTCATTGCTTTTTTAAATAGGTTAAAATTCAAGTGTAAAAGCATTGTTCAAAATACTCAATTGGGGCGGGTTAGGTGACCTAGTCTGTGACCTTTCACCTTCCATAATTTTGTTAATAATCATAGGCTTTTATATTATCTAATCGTGTTTATTCCTTCCTAGCCTCGTCACTGATTGGCTAGAGTGTAAAGGTCTATGGAAGCAATACCCAGATCAGAGACGCAGCGAGAACCACATGATAGGTTCGCTCACATTTTATATGACCCGGTATCTCTCTTGATTCATGATAAAATCCTTGACAATTAAGACCAAGGATAAGTATAAGACATCTCTTACAATCTTTTTTATGTTTTTGACATTCTAAATACATGGCGGATGTACAATTAGACAAATGACAACATTACATGGACTTTGAATTTCAAACAAAGGAATGAAGAAAATTAAAAAATGGGTTAATGTATTCAAGGAATGTGAGTGGAGATTAACATCATTTTGTGATGTATCAGAATTTGTTTCGTTTCGAAAACATTTGCCTCGTAAGAACAGGTTTAATGTGAGACTTTGTATTGTGACTAATGTTTTATGTCTGTTACTTATATCTATCGAATACTCGTTTTTGACTAATATTAATCTCTTTTTAAAAATCATTGATTTTTAGAATAGACTTACTTTGTACCTTTTTTATATTTGTTTCATTTCACTTGCATATCACACTGTTTCCAATTTAAAAATTTATTGTATTTCTTTATTGTGTTTATATTTGTTTGGAAACACAAATACTATTTTAAGGACTTTTTTTCCAATCTTGAAAGCTGATTAAAAAGGTGTTTGATTATCTTTGACAATACTTCAATTTTTATGTTATTGGTTGTATTATAATTTGTAGATAACCTAAAGAATTTATTTATAGATCTTTAAATCGCCTATTGTATTAAGAATTGAAAGAAATGTTTCTTGTGATATGATTATTTGATAGTGACATTCACAACTTCAGTTTCAGTCCGAGATAAGATTCAGAGAAAGCTAACCGTTAGGTTGAAGACTATTGTTGACTTGAATTATGAACACTTAATGGCATTTGTTGCATTGGTGCAACATTCTTTTTGTTGTGAAACATTCGAGTGTAGTTTATTTTAAGAAGAATCAAATAACAAACACATCATAATCAATAGATTATAAATTGATTTATGCAAATTTGTCTTTTAAGGATTAGCGGTTTCATCTGCTTACTGAGGTTTGCTGTATGTAAATCATGTGAATCTTAGTCTCGATTGTTTGCAGACAATCATCATAATATTACTGTTACACTTGTAAGCATTACTTATTTGAAGATACATGTGAAGAGAGGCCTTTTCTTGAGTTTCTCTGAATGTATTTATTTCATAAATTGCGGTTGGCAATTATATTGACTCAGAATTGTAAACAAATTTGACTCGTCTTTCCTGTCAATTAATGTTGAAGTAATTGATAAAACAGAACATTGCAATTAGAAAAGTGAATCTAGCAATAGGTTGTGAAAAGAGAATATATTGAAAAGATTATTTCGTATTATATACAATGTCAATTTAGTTACAACTAGCTGTAATGATAATAAGGGACCTCAGGACGTACAGAATTACAGCTTGTTTTAACTAACTGAGTGACTAAAAGTTATTTACTAATTTTTCTCTTATTCTCGAATTTAAATGGTTATTTGAAGATGGAAGTCAAGTATAAGAAAGGCTTACTTCCTTCCTATCATGTATTTCACCTAACTAAAATATAAAACTAAAGACTATATAAGGTGAGGTGAATCATTTTACTAGCAACTTTTCAAATTGTAAATTGTTTTTGTTATGTTCATATTCATAATTTCAAAATCAGGTGACGAAAAAAAAATTATTAAGCAAATTTGATGAAATCCACATTTTGGATCTATGTATAACCTGATAGATTAACTTAATATATGCATGATTTGAAATGTATAGCACGGACCTCATTGCTGGAGATCATTGGTACATGCCATTAAATATTATCACTGTATTTGCCCAATATCGTTAGGTTAAAAGAAGGTATTGTTATCCAACGAATATATCTTTTTATTTTTCAAATAAAGATTTGACCCTTTGAAAATGGTTGGAGATGAGCTCCATTTGACACGTAATACATTGTCGGTGTTTTTTGGCAGGTACATTATTACTTCTTCAAAATTGTATACATCTTATGGTGTTTTTTTCTGATTTTTCATGACTGATCTCATTGTAATTGAGTGTGTTAAACATTTTTAAAACAATAATTTGTCATACTATCCGTTTTTTTGTTGTCCTATGCTTGCTATTGTCGTCAAACAAGAGTTTCACGACACATAAATATTCTGAAAAAGGATTTGTAACTTTGATTTTGTTTTGCTTTAAGCTGAGTGTCCGAACAAAATAGTTTTCTTCTTCAGGATGTTTACTTATCTTTGCTTCCTCACAGTTCCGATACTTTGTTTGAGAAAGAATATGTGTCCTGGAGTTTGATAAATGAATGAGAGAAAATATATTTAGACTCAACAGCATAATCACGCTAGCCATAAACAGAAAGCCCAAGAAGCATAACTATTGTGAAAAAATACGAAAGGTCCAGCTTGTATTGGCACACAATCTCATTAAGGGAAATCGTAAGTTTATGTACATGTACTAAATTTTTCGTTAAATTCTACAATATAAAAGAATGATTAGCTGCGGAGCCAGTGGCTGTTAAAGGCAGTTTATAACAATCAAATTTTAAGCCCTCAGGAACTCTACTGTCTTGTGCTTAATGATTGAATGTACATGGTGATTTCAAACGTTTCTGCAAGTTTATTAAACAAATATTATTGCATGACTAGTATTTTATTTCATACTTTTAATGTAATAAATGCTTGACGACTAATTGTGTCTTGGATTTTTGTGAATTGAATGGTGATAGTGTCATGCTACATACAGGGACGAATGGGAACCGTGTTTTGCAACATATATGTGATTTTCACTTGGAAGTGAGTGTTGAGTTCGAAATCACATTAAGGATGTGCTCTTGTGTTTTCTACACCGGACTACTACTCCCCTTTGTTATTTCAAGTGCACACTCGAGTGAGATCTTAATCAGATTGGAAATCCCAACTACTCTTACAAATGTTTCGATTTTTTTCAGACGCCGTTGTGTTTTTCTACTTAACACCGGACTACAACTTTCTTCTGTTTTGTCAACTGCACACTTCAGTGAAATCTTAATCAAATTGAAAAATTAGTCTACTCAAGGTTTTTTAAATTGCTCAGTTAATAAGGATAAAGGAAATAATTCGAACATGAAATACACACGAACAAATGATAATGACAGAATTCTATTATGCTTGAGCTTCTCATCACCAGGAAGGAGGACATGATTTCATTTACAGGGAGAAGCATTTCGTGATGAACATTAAAACACTAATTCATTTCTGTTGTGGAGAAAAAACTGCGATATATTTCCGTAATTTATTAACATAATTTTGACAGTTTTCGTGAGTCAATGTTGTTTCTAGCTCATTTTTTACTTCATAAAACAAAATGTTTCCTTATTAAGTGCACTATTATAGTGCCACAATCAAACAAGAAAAGAATCAAAAGGACATACAACTTGTTATGAGTTTCCGATTTCCAAACTGTCCAATTTATTATTGTGCTTTGCTTGCCATTGTCGGTTTAAAGAATGTCATGACAAACAAATACTCCAAACAAGGATATGTTGCTTGAATGTCCACACAAGATATAAGAGAAAGATTGATCTTCAGGATCTGTGCTTATCTTTACTGGCCCACAGTTCGGAAACATTGTGGGATAAAGAATACGTTTCCTGGAGTGATATATGAGTGAGAGTAAAAGAAAATAGACTCAAAAGTATATTTACAGAAACATAGTTTTGCCAAAGGTAACACATATAACCAGTCAAAAAATATAATCAGTGTATATGTATCATCCCAACTGCGGATCCGCCCCATCTTAAGATGGGACGCGTCCCAACTTGGGATTCCAAGTTGGGACGTCCCATCTTGAGATGGGACGGGGGATACTAAAACATGTTAATAATATTCATATTTTATAATGATTTGTGTCAGTGAGACATGTTTTTAGATAGTTTTGTTATATTCTTTTCACACCTACGAAGAAAAGTTGATTTGATGTTCATTTACTTCACTTTTTCACTCGGTTTCATATGTTATCGAGTACGAACGATTCAACACTACTCAAACATTTATTTAAAGTCATATTTTTTTACTGATTGAATCACATTTGTTAGGCGACATAACAAAATCAGATCAATTTATAGATTTATATTTAGATAATAGTTTTCAGCATTTTTCAAACGACCAATACATGCGTAGATCGAACAGCTGACATCACAGAGACATCTTTGTATCTTAGTTTCTTTACAAAAAGGTGGTGTAAAATATTAACAATCAAAAATATATAGTTATTCAGATCCAAGTTTCACAATAGTAGTGATGAATTGCTTTTTTAAAATATATATTTAAAAAACGTACCTGATACAGAGAAATGAATAGTCCATGCAAAAACCTTCTATAAACAGAAATTAAGGTACTCTCCATCGTTACAATGCAGCACTGAATAGACTGGATACGTTAATGTGTCAGCTTGGCGTGACAGAGAACGGATGAATGGGCACCAATTTGCCCACCGTAGGTAGTGTTAGGCTAAAACAACATTTGGAGACACCAAAAATCCATGTTGTTTTAACAAATTATTATCTTGTTTATCTACTTGGCGACTTGGTTGATTGTATCAAATGTAAAAGAAATTAAAAGTTCCTATTATCGAAGTCTGGTTCCCCAACATTTTAGATATTTTCATCTAATGCCAACCTTAGGGTTTGAATATTCCCACGTAACTCATATCAATGTACTAAAATCTATGTTAACGGCGACAAATCTTTGTCACAGAGTGTTACTGATTTCCTAATAATATATATTAATCATTTCATAAATGATACCAATCGATTTTTAAAGCTCTTTCCTAAACTTTTTACAAAAGTGTAAGGTAGACAAAGCTTATATAAATTCGAGTTTAGTAAGAATAATTGCAAATGTATATTTCCACTAATGTACTTGATATCTCAATCGTTTTATGTTTGTTTCAGGAAAAGATAATATATAGGCATTTGCTGCCTGTTTGCTAATCCTTTTTCCTTTTTCTATATATATTCTGAATATTGTTTAATATATGTTTTATTGAAATAAAAATCATAGTAATATACTTACTAACCATTATATGATTACACATATTGCATATTTTAATACAATGAAATATCGAATGTTTTACAATAAGCAATGACAGTTTCAATATCAAATTTGTATAAGCAATAACAATATGAATCATTTAGTCCACAAAATAACTCGATAAGTGTAAGTATATCAATGAAGCTTTTTCGGGGGGACATGTTAAGTAGCATATATAATGATTAGTTAGGTACACTTTCAGCTGTAAAATAAAAATATCATGCTCAAATGTAGTTCTTCCCTCTCGCCTACTCATCTTATTTGACTTACGGATCAATTGATTAACGTATTAGTAATAACAACACAACAATTTTCTGATTTCAACGCTTCTGACAAGCCTAGATAGACGCTTGTACATATAAAAATTAACCTTTTAATACTGATCAAAATCATGTGTTAACTCGGGCTAAGTAGAAAAAAAGTAGAATAATTTTTCTCAACTCTGTACCCTGGTTTGTGTCAAAAACTCTTGTGAAGGTAAACAAAGTTTTTTAATAAACTCAGTCAACAAACTCCGTTTATAATCTTCTTGTAGTATTGATAAGAAATGAGTTGAAATATTCCATTTCCAAATTAGCATGAATAAATTGCCTTTGCAATATTGAATATCTTAACGTATTGTGCTGCAACTGTACATCGTATTTGTTTGACTTTGTGTTGTATGTTGGATGGTTTCAAAATATAATTTTTATTGGAGCGGCATTAATATAAGCTTCCAGCTTGCCTCCAAATCAAATTTCTTTTTATAAAAATGAACAAAATATGTTTAAACCATAATCTTCTTTTGTAAATCTTGGAAACTAAGTTCTCATTTTTTGAAATATCTATCAAAAAGCCTGCTATTTCCCCATAAATAATCAATGGATGATGTTACATTTCATTTTGGTTACTTGACATGATAATCGTTCTGTTAATGAAAAAAGTATTTTGAATATATTTAGTGTGGCAAAACAATTTTCATCGAATAACAATACAATAAACATAAACATTTGTTGTTGGTTTTGGTTAGGGTTTGATCACGTCTGCTTCCACCTATCAGAGATATTGCCGATAGGGGCAAATGCCTTGGTAACTATGAATGATGATCATTGACTAAAACAACAAACGCTCGGCGTGTATCTTTGTAGTGTTACAAGCATGCTCATGTACAATTGGTACCCATTCTTGTCACTAATTGGAAGGTGACACACGGGTATTAGTGTCATAACCGAACCGGATGTTTACCAAAACCCCTTCTTTCGGACATCCCCCCCTCCCCCCACCCCACACCCATCTCTGAACTACCAAACAGGTATGTTTGCCATTTGCATCACGACACTGATCAGATCAGGTTCGATCGGGAATATGAGGAGGCATAACTGGATTTATTTACGTGATATCTTATAAGCATTGACGGAACGCCATTTATAGGTTAGTGTTTGAGAATTATGTTTAAGAAACATAAACTTTTAGATTCAACTATCAAACACAATATGTACATTGGAATCTTGCTTAACGGAACGGTTTATGTGCAAGAAATTGAACTGATTACAAGGCATTAGATTAGCATTCTTGGTATTCACTAAGAGTAGGTTTTGAGTGTATAATTGAATATTATTTCTTTTTTTATTTGCTTAACATGCTGTCATAATTAAAAATATTTAAGAATATAATGAAATAATTTATAAAAGTTTGTATAAGAATTACTTTTGAAATCGTATTGGGCTACGATGAAAGACTCGTATGCGATGAGAGATAGATATAGCCAATAAGTCATGAAAATCAACATAAAATCAAAATATCTTTCGATGTCCTTAAAACGCTTATCTAAATGACACATGTTATCATGTTATTACAAAATTCAACATTAGAATAAGGATATTATGAACATGTTAAAGTATCTGCCGTCCCATCTCAAGATCGGACGTCCCAACTTGGAATTCCAAGTTGGGACGCGTCCCATCTTAAGATGGGACGCGATCCCAAGTTGGGATGATACATAAATATCAGTATCAGCATAAATAATATATCCGAAAGGCCTAGCTGGCGCTGGTCCACATTCCTGGCTATCTAAAGCCTTGGTGCATTTAATAAACTTCCCTTTGCCAGCTCTACGGTGTAATCAACTGATCTTGAAAGTAAAAAAAAACCAGGTGGTTATTTAAACCGAAAAGTTGCAAGGCACTAATAAGCCAGTGGTGGACACTAACCTGAGTTATGCTCTGTTGGGGAGGTTGATTATCAGAAGACTTTAATTTTCTAATTCTTTCAAATTGAAAATGTTCAGACGAGTGGCAGCATTTGCAATTATTTTTTGGAGGGGTGGGGGGACTCATTTTGCATAACTTAAGCTTTCAGTATTAGGCATAACAACATGGACAACAATGTGACTAGTTAGTAAGTGGTATTTGTCTTTAAACCAGCTCACACACGGCCGTGTTTCTCAAACTTTTATACATGATTTATAAGGTTGAGAGCACATCGATTTCAGCCATGTTCAGTAGGTGTGAACCAGAATTCATGTACCTCTTATAACTCAGGTAACATCTTGTTTGAAACTGCTGTTCGTTATTTCAAATAAATCATCAGATCACTACTTTTAAGAGGGCTCGTTTTTTAAATATTTCTTTCTCTCAAAGTTTCCAATTAAAAACTAGTTTGTCAATGAATTATCTTCCGAGGGTTAAATACTCAATACTCAAACTAATCAACCATAATCATGGAGGAAATACTCAATATTAAATAATTAAGTATAAAGCAAAAACTACCAGCGGCCTTGTTGTGTGAACGCTTTTTTAAAAATTCGTGTAGAGAAAAGAATTTACATAGCTTAACAATCATGGTATATTCATTTTTAACATTTTGATTAAAGAATATTGTTTCGCATTCGGGTACCACTATCGTGAGATCAGATTATTTTCCAAAAAATCTAGTTACTGCCCCTCACAGTAATAATGGCCCTCTCGAAAACATAGTCAGTTATGAAAAGGCATAGGAACATCTTGTCGATTGTAGTTGTGGATGGAACTACAATATATTAATCAAGACTTTCGTTTTCCGGCGAGTGTCTTATTAAATATTTGTCCAGGTTTTCAAATGCAACACAAAGGTAATACCATTGTATTCGGATCAACTGACAGGGACACACGAACAGGAACACGACACACTACAAAATTAGTGAAATTTTATTTCACATAAACATGGATCACGTGATTCACCAGCTTCCTTAGGAATAAGTCAGCATCGCTTTTTCCACGCTTATTTCTAGCAAAGTGTCAGTTTACTAAACAAAAACTTGCAGGTCATGACACAAACAGTCTCTATTCACGAAAAATATGCTTGGAATTTCAAGGAAATGACAACTCTGTTGATATAGCATGTCCTTCTTATAAAACAGTGAACATTTTAAGTCCTTAAAAGATGGGTTCAATTTTCAAAATAGTATGTTCTGGAACTTAGCGAAAAATTAACGAAAACCAATTTAATGGCTAATTATTTCTGCTCTGAATTTCGAGGGAACGTTTAACAATCTTCTGATGAGTTGTTTTTTCATCCGGAAGAAGTAAAGAAACATGGATAGCTGCATACAAACATGCGAAACAAACATACGGAAGTCCGTTATAACACCCAGTACTAACCGATTCTGACATATACTTAAAATCATTGGTTATATTTGAAACAAAAAAATGTTAATGCACAAAACGCAAATGCTATCCTATTTCAAAACCTGAGGTTGATTGAAACATAATCAATTACATACATTATTCCCAGAAAGTTATTACTAGTACTTCAACACTTATGGAAACGAACTTTTTAAAATGCACGGGGATTAATCCATTTAATGCAACAACAAATCCACAACGGTTCGAATTGAAATTAAAATGCAATTACCAAATCTATCCTTCCTTATTACGAATTATCGTTGGAAACAAAAAGGGTTTCAGAAACATATATGACATTTTTATATCCAATACAACCCTCTAAATCTTTAACATACCATAGGAAACGGACACATGACCTAAACGAAACCATCGAGGAAGACACATGGAAGAAGATTGAAAACAACCTTTAAATCCTACAATAGTTAAAAGCAATTTACAGAATTTATCTGAAGCACTCATAAAATGCCTTTGTGGGCATGCTCTACTTGTATCTTTGTAATGCCTTAGATTCTCTCATTTCAACAGGACAAACGACTACGTTGAAAATAGACCACCAGATGTCTTTGATAACAAGTAAACATTACCTTTGATAACAGTCGATCTCATTACATTCGGGTGATAATGACACAAAGAGGTAAAATAAAAAAAGACTTATACAAGTCTTTTTCAATCTTCTTGTTGGCAACTCATATTAAGGTTTAAGTCACGGATAACAAAACTGAAAACATCCTTGATAATTAAGACATCAATCAATAATGTTAAAGCCATGTTAGTTTGAACATCAGTTGAATCTATAGCGTCAAGTTTCTGGCTAAAGTAATTATCTTAATAATGCCCTTTGTCACGGGCAATTATCTTAATTATTTCCATCGATATGATTGAGTTAATTTGTTAAAGTCATAGTGTAGACTTACTATTACTTTTGGAAAACAGCACAAAGTTATTTTCCCAATTGCAAATGTCAAACCCGCAGAGTTCACCCCACAACCCGACGCTCTGACTACTGAGCCAACGTGACAGCTCTGAAGGTTCTTATATGTTAGTTCCTTTTATAACAAAGGTCTGAGGTTCAGTTGTTTGGTGTTTTATATTAGTATGTTTATTTTGAGGAAAACTAAGGCTAAGAATATATTTTAATCATGCTTAAAAATAATTTGACATAAATCATGCGATTCAATGTCCCACTACAGATAAATGCTGGTCGCACGTGCAACGCATACCAAGGCTCACACGGCTGCGTTCGCGCGATATATTTCAAAACCAAAAACACATTGAATAGCGACGGAATAGCTGAAAACAACTGGCGGCCACTTTGGTTCACTGCATAGGCCCGTGTTTATGGTCTGATTAAACGTATTTCGGTGACTAGCACACATAAACTTGATATTTGTATTTCATCATGAAAGATTCAAGTGTGCGTATTTCGTATTCATGACCTCTGACGATGTACACACAAAATAGTGGCAAGTTCAAAATTAGCCTTGTGTAAAAAAAAATAATTTTTTATTGAAATAGTGCAAATTTCACATTTTTAAGGCCAGATACGCATATTTCAACCATTTTTATAATTTTTAAAACTTACTTTTAAATTTTAGAAGCATTGCAAAGACGTAAAATAGGACCTTAAAGATATTAGGTGCATTTCGTTAGGGTAGGATTTTAAGAGTTATCTGCTCCTGACATAAATTTCAATTCCTAGAAAACATTGAAATTCGATATCATTTTCGGTCATAAAATATTGCATTCATGATAATTAATCACTCAGATGTATTTTTAACTTATGATGTGTATTTTCTTATAAAAGTCTTTGTTCTTTTGTTTTATGCAATTTTACGTTTCACGAATTCAATCACACTCGTCATAGTAATGAAATCAAACTTTTTCTCAACATCATTGAAGATGTATAGCTTTACGCAAGCTTAAAACTTGATAACTGTAATACGAACTCCGATAATTCATTATTTTCATAAGATTTTAGACAAACAAATGATAGTTCTATTAAATAAAAAGTTATTTCATATAGTCTTAGATTTATGGATCTCAAAATGCATTTAAAATATTGTTTATACTAAATGAATTTCAATGTTTACTTAAAGCAGGGTAAGAGAATGATTCAGCTAAGAATGTATGTTTTTGATGTGATTAATATGGGACACCAGTCATACATATATTTTCAAAACTTTACATCAAAGTGTTCACCAAACCATGTTTTCTTCTCATCAGCATCACTCTTCCAGGTCAGTTCAAACAGGAATTCTTTCCTTTTCTTTTAAAAACCTATGAATACTTACTTTAGTGTAGCATAAGCTCCCCCCTGAAATTGCTTCAGGTTGAAAATTTAATATTTCTCCGTTGTATATAATGATCAATCTTTGGAAAAAAATTTTTTTTCATTTGTGTTAATGAATATCTAATTCAAAAATCTTATTCTATTACTTTTATATATTCAAAACCGCAATATGTTACATACATGCATTTTCAGGTTTGTTGATATATGTACTACAGGTCTTTTTTAAAGCATATTGTAGTTTACCATTGTCAGTTTATACTCTGACTATCTAATAATTGGTCCTTTGTTAGTCTTATTCAACATTTAGATGTCTGGTTTTGATAACACAGTCAAAGAAAGATTTTTCGAGCAATTTACAAATCAATGTAAAAATATCGTATCTATTAATATTTGTATATTATATTTATAATATAAATAGTAAATTTTCTTCAATAGTATTTCGTCAACATTCAGTTATTGATTTATTTAAAAATAAATTTGTTTATACCTTTCTGACCAAATAATTTGTGAACTGCTGCGGTTTAACGTAATTTTTTCGAATTCTGGATAGTCAATGATGTGCTAAAAAAAATTAATAGGACACATTTCATCAATTTTATTAATTGCGTATATTATATTGCTAGAGTGTATTTTACATGTACACAGGCTTATTTTGTTTATAAAACAAATATCATGACTTTGAGAGCAATGGACCAAGCTGAAATTGGAAATTGAAAAATGACACCCAGGGTGGGGCACTTTCGGGATTTTTCCTGAAACACATAAACATGCTATCATGAAACACATCAGTAATGGACCCTGAACACATGCCAAGTAAAAAAAAGATTTCTCTTTTAGAAAATTTTGGTCTGCTGTACCTACATGTACATTGAATCGACTCTCAATGACTTTTCATTACAGTGTCCACCACTTAATATTTTAGTACAAAATTGTTTTCCCGCTGTTTCTGTCGTTAATAAGTTGGATAAAACATGACCCGTGGGCATTATTGAAAAGTATGCCCTCCTCCCTCGGGAAATGGCCGTGGGCGTTTTATCCTACACTTATCTACCAGGGCAATCATATTGGGGTTAATATTTTTCATACGATACCCTGGGGCAAAATATCCTTTTTTCATTGTAATATCACGTTACAAACAATGGTTTGACGTCAATGTTCGGCTATAACGTTGCATTCCATATTTATCATCCAGAAGAAGATGGAAGACCAAGCGATATCGTTGGGACAGTTGATTTTGAACAATGCCCTGTTACAGTCAAGTTCATGGCATCACAATTGTTTTACATCATCAAGTAATGAAATCACAATGCTATGACGTCATAAGCATGACGACGTCACAGGGTTATGACATCAACGCACTGAGAGTCTTAGAGTAGGGCAGTGTTCAGGAAAATGCATTTTTCAAGGAATAGAAATGAAAAATGATTTTAGATTATAAATACAATCTCACCCTCGTGGGTTCTGATATCAAATATGTCAACACTCGTTGATAAAAGTAAAAATATCTTTATTTATTTATTTATTCATAAATATTTGTACTTTTATCAACTTGTGTTGATATATCAGAAGACACTTGGGTGAGATTCTCCATGTATCAAAGGCGGATAATGTGCTTATGTTTGGAGGTTAATTTTTTTTTAAATTCTTTGATTATGCTTCTTCGGTAATAAACAGTTCATTATGTTCATTGCTTTTTCTGTACTTAATTTCGTTCAAATTACTTACTCATTTATATGTGGCGGTGTTCTCAACTATTTGTCCTTAAAACATAATTACTAGTATCTTGTGGTTAGTTAAGTATTGCCGTCCCTACACCATGTACATTTCCAAACTTGGTCGCTAGACGACCATTCTGTCCCAGCAGATGGCATAAAGGTAATATTACACAAGTGAGAGTTGTAACAGAATGTGATACAATGTATGTCCCCCACATTTTGAAATACGAAGCCATTGAAAGTCAATTCTAAACAAATACTCTTCAATCTAATTAACAATCGCGGTTTTAATCTGTGAGCAATTTTCTAAAACGGTAGTTTGCCTTTGTGTTTGGCCATGTCCTACATAATAAGCGTTTTCAATATATACACTCGCATTCACGAGAACGACTTGCTCCATATCAGACTAGAACGTTCTCTTTATGATAATGTATTCATAGATCGTATCCGTAAGTTTGTTTAAATACGTTGAAATATAAATGAAGACACTTTTTACGACATATGAAAAAATTCGAAACAAACCTCATTCGCTTTCTATTTCCTTGTTTGAAGGAAACAAATATAACTAACGTTTGAGAATGCACTTCTAGCATTTGTCAGTTCAACAGGGATAATGTTTCGGACGTCAGCTACTCAAAAATGAAAAACATATGTCTTATTATTCTTTCGGTGTCTTTATGGGGTATGTATGTGTCAATTTTTCTTCATTAGACCTACATTGTTAAATCAAAAACGTCTTAGTAAAAACGTTGTGTGTGTGTCGAGTAGTTCATGTTGTTCTATAAAATCATTGTTTTACATTAGATTTAGGTGCTCATTTTCGTTCTTCCAACGCCTGCGCCTGAAGTTTTGCCTTAATAGAAAAAAACAGTTATTTCCCTTTATATGTTTAATATTATATATATTAGCCATAAAGGAAATAACTCAATATGAGTTCCACCTCGTAATTTCACAATATCAGTCTCATTTCGCCTATTTCAATTTGTAACTAAATGGCTCTTCTTCACTGATTTTGATTTGTTGATTGTATGCGGTACATGGTATGTGAGTTGATAAAGATTATAGACACATCAGTGAAAATACTTTTCATATAATATCAAAATACAAATTCGCTCATCTTAGTGACTGGTCATTTATTACAGGGTGGGGTATCGTTTAGCCTGGGGTTTATCTCTCAACATCTACGAGCCATTGAACATAGAATGCATCGTAAACAAAAGGAATAATTGAATTAAGTTTTACCGAATATTGCCACAAAATTACGATATGGAAAAATCTTTGTTTTCTGCATTTTTTAAAGTGTTTTACAACCATAAAGATTGAGGCGATATAAACAGAGTGAAATCACCAATCAGCATTTTGTTAGCTGGCAAACATGGTTATTAACAATGTTTAACGAACACTAAGAGTTCGTATATCAATAATATATCTGGTTGCTAAGTTGACTACATTTTAAAAGTTACATCGTTATTATATTGTTGTAAGTTGAGTGTCCCAAATATGCAATATTTAGCATTAGTGAACAGCTGCGACCTATCTTTGCCTCAATATTCATAAGATATACAAACAAACGACTGAATATTGAAGAAACATAAAAACTAACATTATGAAGCTAAGATATTATATTCTGATGAATAACATATATCTTATTTTTCAATAAGAGACACAACGACTGTTGATAATCCCAAACGTCTTTGAATAGGGTCCCAACTTGGAATTTATTTTAGTTTTCAAAAAACATTTAATAAATAACTTATCATTTTGAAACTAAAATATGATATTCCTACTCTATAAGCTGTGTACTATAAGCGTTTATTAAACGTTAAGTAATGCACATTTTGACAGTTAATGATCCCTATGGCCGTCACAATTTAGAATTTCTTACTTTATTCAAAGATGGAAAGTCCTTATTGGAGAGTAGGGAATCATTATTTTCTTACATGTGTATCTCTGGACGTTTAGTATCATCTTCATATTGCTTATAGTAACAAATTTAAGAGTAAACGTTAGTGTTTATAATTGATGAGTTTTTAGTGGAATCGGAAAGAAATTCCAAGATGAGATAGGAGAATTGGGACAACATCTGTCAACAAGTTCATTACTAAACATTTGTAATAATATTCATGTTGCTTTAAGTAATACCGTCTAGATAGATTCATAAAATCGTAGTTTCAAGATGTTAGGTTTAATAGTTGATGTTTTTCGTTCGTTTATATATTTGTTAACTATTGAAATGTTAATTTGTATATTTATGAATATTGGGGCAGGGTTAGGTTCTAGCCGTTCACTTACATGTACGCTTAATACTAGTATTACAAATTTGGGATACCTAACTTACAACAATATTATAAACGATGTAACTTTTAAATATTTTTATGTTTTATTTAGTAAACTCAACTATTAGATAAAATGATAAGATAACAATCTGGTTATACATTGTGAACTTATCTGGCGTCACTATCTGTTATTTTAGCCAAAATATGGTGTAATTGGTGCCCATTCATTGCTGGTTGACATGGATGACTAAGTGTCAAATGCAGGTCCTCGAACAAGGCAAGCTGTCAGATTAATCTGACTGAGATCAGTCATTGATGAATAACGTTGTAGGATACATTGATAGTTTGGATATACCAGGATTTTGCATGACATGTTTCTTTCTCTTCATCAGGTAAGTTATTTTAAATCTCAAAAACGTTGCATCAAGTATAGTATTTATCAACATGGATCTCAATTATATTGATTTTAAACTCAATATTTATCCCATTTTTGAGGAAAAACCCAAAGATATAAGCAAATTTTTTGGTACATTTCGTATTGTTACAACATCGTTCATAAATATATTTTCTAACAAAATTGCCTTTATAAGCTGTTTAGCGTTTTCAGTCTGTTTATATCGACTGTTGTTTCACACTTTCAAAAAAAGCAGAAAATATTTTATATCTAAATATCAAAATCAATTTTAAAATATTCTATTTCAATATTGTATTTTTTTGCGATGTTTTACGGCATAAACTTCAAATATTAATCAAATGTACGTGTAAATCATTTTTTTATACAATGCATGTTATGTTCAATAGCTCGTAGACAATGAGAGATAATTCGAAGCCACTAGGTCAGGTAATAGATTATCAAGTTGAAATTTCTATGCTTGTATGAAAAACATGTACCTAATTCATTTAAAATCATATATCTTTAACAAATTTCTTAATTTTATATATGAATAAGAATATTATTAACATGATTTGATTACCCCCCGTCCCCCCCCCCCCCCCGTCCCATTTTAAGATGGGACGTGTCCCAACTTAGGATTCAAAGTTGGGACTCGTCCCATCTTAAAGTGACATTTTAGGATTTTTATGTTCCTTTAATAAGAGCCAAATTACCACATGTCCTCAATTAAGTTCACCTTCATATCCCAAATTCCAAAACTGTGCTATTTTTATGTTTTCAATGATAAAATGACAAACGGCCATATAAATGTCTCGGACGTCGAAATTCTGGGTACGTTATACATTGATATTTGTTAAAATACCTAATCAATACTACTTATCCATATTTACATTCGTGTCTGCTGTAAATAAATTTCTAAAATTACGTTTGACTCATTGACTCGCGTCATTGTCCGGTTTTCGATTACAAATCGATACTTCAACCTGTTTTTTTGTCACTTTAGTGAACAAATAAGCGCTTAGATGCTTAGTTTTGGAAACAACAACCACTTCTAGATAAAATAATACCATTTATGAAGATAGGCATATTTGACTCCAACAACTTACTTTGTGGCCCTTTAAGATGGGACAGGATTCTTATATAAATGAACGGAGGGCTTACAATAAAATAATCATCGAGTAAGAAAAAACAAAGAACAACTTATACCAGAAGTAAACCATGTGAAACGGCAAATTGAACTGAATAATGAAAATTTAGAAGGACAACTAAAATATGAACAAGTATTAAATACCCTGAAAGAAATGAAAAACGCTAAAAAAATTTATTAAACATGTAAAAGAAGACAATAAGACAACATATTCTGTTGACCTCAACTCATTCTATTTCAACCTGCAAATATGACAGCTTCATAATATTTAAGTTTTTGGTCGTTTGTCATGACATTTTCTGATTAACAGATTGCTACCTACTGCTATAACAAAAGTTCTTGCAGATTAATATCTATGTAATTAGGATGTTTATGCAAACCCTGTGTATTTTTATGAAGTATTTTCCGTTTACTTTTGTTTTGTCTTGAAATGTTTTGCGTGTCTTTTTCCGTAAATAATAAAAAAATTCTAAACTTTGTAACTAAGTATCATTCATATTTTTGAAGAGTACATTTCGAAGGTATAGAAACGGTGAAAACCTTTGCACGGAAATGATAATACGTATTATTTAATGTACCGTGTACCTGTGTATATTCTAACCCAGTATTACCCAATCAGTTCCTACCGATCCGTCAATCACCTGAGTATTTGTAAAACTTGTGTTTATCAGTCTGATTGAGTGTGATTTCTTTCAAACTAATATAGGCTAGTGTGTAGACTTCGGCTAGCTTGGCTTGGATTGATCTCTGTTGTTGTCTGCTTGTCTAAGACTATATTTGATAATTTGTTCACTTCCTACACTTATCTCTGTAAGATTCTTTGTCTTTATTGCATTTTTTTTATTTCTCGACCTTCTAATCTAAATGGGTGTTAAATCCTACTGAGATTCAACATCTGCGAATGCACATTTTTATTTGTCAGCTTATCCGAACAACCAAAGAATTACTATCAGTGATATGTGACAAGTAGTTTGTGTTAAATCCATGTTGTGCGGACCTATTGACAGAAAGTATACCCTCGTATTTCGTTTCCGCAAAAATAACAGTGTTAAAACGTATTCTATTCATTTGAAAATGAAAATGATTGGCAATCAAGCTAAAGGCTTATTTTAATTCAATAAAATTACATCATAAAATGAAATACAAATTATGATTAAAAATAAACGTACAACACGCACATTATCCAACTTTGTATTTTAACAACCCATATAACATTCATAATGTTTTATTCTTTGATATTTATGAAGTAATTTTAATGAAATCACAGAACTATTGATCAAGCTGGACCACTTTGTAAAACAAACATCTTCACTGAGAATGATTCTACAATCTATAATATTGTAAACTTACAAAACATACTATTACAAGTAAATTGTTGTATTCAGTTTCTTTGAAAAAGCTTCGTATGATATTTTTTTTCACTTTATTTCAGTGAAATATGTCAGGCCAAGTTAGTAATTTACTACCAACTCAAAACGATTGACTATACAGCCCTTTAGGTCTTACTATATGAAAAACCTTACTTATATAAAAAAAAACACGTCTCTGACTTTTTTTAACCCTGTCCATAATACTTGTAATGAAGTTTTGTAAAACTAATGATTGACTAAGTAGAGGAATCGCTTGGGATAGATCTTTATTACATGATGCTCCAACATAATTAAAGAAACATTCATGATCACACTTTTCAAAAACTTTAGATACACAATTTTAAAGGATGACAGGTTTATAATCGCTATCTTCCCGTTTCTCTTGTTTATGGAAATACAGCTACCCGAAGCGATTTTTAAAAATCTCTGTAAGAGGGAGTTTCAGAAAGGAGTTTCCAATTCAATCAGAGCAAGTAGCTTTTCTATATATATCTTGAAGGTCACAATTCAATCTTCTTTCGGTTGCCAAATATAGTAAGGAAGGAGGCGGAGTCAGTCTGAGACAGTGGATTGACTGACAAAGAAGTCTTTCAAAATATTTGCCATTGTTTATGGATTTCCATAAATTTCTTTATCAAATGGTATTGACAGAAAGACTAAAGGTTTGTCTTTTTACTATGTAAAACTTTATCAAACGCCAAAAATTCCAAATTGATATGACTATTAATACATCTAACTATGTACATGCAAGTGCCCTAATCTTTTGTTTCATTTCAGATACGTGTAATTGTGTGGCTAACTACATAGTTGCAAGAGAAGGCGAGAATGTCTCATTGTCATTCCACTTCACAAAGCAACTTGAATTAATTTCGAGAAAAGGCACAATTATTTTCAGATTTAAAAGATTTAAATTACTGAAAGTCTTTGACTTCTATAAAGAACGCGTTCAATATGATGCTAACCAGAGGGCACAAGGAGGACTCTTCAATTTTACTCTCCTCAATGCCACTTCTTCTGATGCTGGGCAGTTCAATTGCTGGTACCGCGCGAAAATTAAAGACTGTTTATTGTTAGTCATTTCAAGTAAGTCACATATTTGTTTTAACCCATTTGAATCAATGCTAGTGCATTAAATGAAACCCAAAAGTTATCATCACTAACACTCGCTGAAAAATAATTGTAACATGTTTTTTCAGATCAGAATTTTGTAGATATGATTTGATTGCTTGTGAGTTTCTAAAGTTATGAAATTGATTGCATCAAATCATTGAAAACGTTTAAATGTTAGCAAATGAAATGCTTCTTGCAACTTATAAAAATTCATTGCAAAATGATAAAGTATTTAGGTCTTATATTCTCATGAAAAAAATACTTCAATCGAAAGTTAACCTTTGACGAAATGAACATACATACGATTTGCTCACATAATGGTTTCAGGGAAGCCAACTCAACCGAAAGTGGAAGGTGATTCTGAGTCTCCGGTTGCTGGTAGCCAGTTGACCCTGACTTGTAACTCTACTTCTAGAAGTTTACCTTCATATCATTCCCTTGTCATGGGGTATAGATGGGAAAAAAACGGGAACGATGCCGAATCACTAGCAGGCTCACGGAATTTAACATTGAACGTAAGCAAAGCTGACAGGGGAGATAAATACAGTTGTCAAGCATATGAAGAAGGCCTGGTTTCACCGTGGAGTTTGGCTTTTACACTTCAGGCACAACGTAACTATTGAGTATTTTGCCTTAAAGTTAATTGATATAATTTTTGTTTTTTTAGGTTCATATTTCCATCATTCATCGCGTTAACATGGCTTTACAGCCTGAAACTTGACCTGATGTACATCCAAACAATGTTAAAGATAATCATGAACAAATCATCCAGTAGGTACTCTATTCTATTAATAATCTAACCAGTCAGAATGGTTTCGCAGTATCTTTCCTTTTTATTTGTTGGAATTTTCCATTTGAAAAAAGCGTATTTCCTCCGACAGGTGCCACTAAAACTTAGGTATAAATTTATGAACCTCAAAAAGTATTGCTTGTTTTCTAAAGGTTGTTTGTGGTGCAAACATTCTATCAGGTTGAAATGTTCGAAGTAATCACTGAAAGCTCCTGTACCTAGTACACACTATCACGATATGAAACAATATGAACATTTTCAGCAAAATATACACATGAAGAGCGAGCACCTAAGACCCATTTTCTAATAACACTGATTGCCAATTCAGTTGCAAGTTCATAACGAGTCGTCTCGATTTAAGTGTTTTATTTCAAGAATGCAACTTGAGCCTTTTTTCAATCACAAAGTTTGTAGCAATGTCTTGATGTCTAGATTTCGTCGCGTTTGTAATGAAATTAAAGTAATTGGCATTGAGATCAGTGTCTCAACTGCCTCCACTCAAAAGGAGATAAGGGTCAAACAAAATGTGATACGACCTTTAAAACTCGGTCTCGCTTCGCGGGTGCAATGTTTACCTAGAACATTTTGGACATAAATTTGCAACCATGATCTTGCTGATTTCTTTTGAAAATCAAATTGATTAAATGAGTAATCTTGATAAAAGATGAGCCATTGAGTGTCTGCAGGGTGCTTTCAAACTAACGTATGCTGCAGAGAGAATTCGATGTAGTCAAGGTGTGATCGGTAGACTACATGTATGGTAACGGTACCAAGAAACCAATTCCAGTCGGAATCGTTTTCATTCTGGGTGGAAAAATCTAAAAAACTTACCCTCAATTTCAGTTCAATAGTATACCTGAGGCTGAAGTCAATGAGGCTGACTTGCCATCGGGTCAGGCTAAAGGAAGTTTCTCAATCTTAATGAACATTATTAAAAAGATATGGGACAATTTGATACTGTATTCTTATCGAAACGTTTATGATAGATTTGTTTTGAACAGATGGACCTGACACGATCCAGATATCTCCCACCAGTGTCCTTGAAGGTGATAATGTTACCTGCAGCGCTGATTGCAACCCCGGCTGTTGTATCACGTGGAGTGGTGGAGAAGGACAGATGACTACAGGTCAGGTTAGATTCAGAATGGAAAGAGGTCAGTCTCGGACCAACTGTACAGCCTGGAATGCACATGGAAATTTTTCAAGGAGTGTTAATGTCAGTGTGTTATGTAAGTATCAACAATAATTTTTTGGGGAAAACCTGTTTTAAAGACGTTCCGAACGTTTGTCAGTGCGCATCTTTTCGCGCATCCGAAAAGTGCCGCTAACATTTTGAGAAACTGAAGTTGCGTAAACATTGTAGAAAAAAATGTCACTGATTCGATGTTATGAAAATAAGGAAATGTTAACTGTGGACTTCTTAGTTGTCTATCATTTGATCCATGTACATATTGGTCATAGATTTTAAGAATCATATACATTGGTCATAATCCGCAGTGATGTTTTGACACAAATGTTCACTGAACGTGAATTCGCAATCCGTTGTTTCATAGGTTATAATTAGATTGCGTTTTTCCAAAATGTACTCCAATTATTATTTTTGAAACAGAGAAAATGTCACTGATAACATTTGTGTGTTTACATTCTGCAACAACCGATTGTTGATGAACTAATACAAGTTATCCGTTGCAATCACTTTGTTGAACATTGTTGCAGTGACGTCATTGACACACTATATGCAGAAAATACACTGTGCATTGAATAGTCCTCGTCATTTTTCACAATATATGACTAGTAACGGAACTTTTATTCATATAAAGATATTCATCCATCTTGAAAATGATGAAACTTGTAGAATATTTAGAACTGAGTATGAGTTACCCTCATTAGGCCGTAAGCAGTAACGGTTTCGTTAAGTGAAATCTCATTTCAAATAGCTTTTTTGCTGGAACATAAACAAATGTAAATAAACCGTTGCATTGTCATCTCAAACAATGATTAGAAATTCGTAATAACGAATATAAATAGAACTCATAAGCAATCTGTTTTGAAAAAGTTCTAGATAGATGTTTAAATGAAAAGTCAAAACGGTCATTGAGACAAAATGAGTATTTGAAAAATCGGGAATGTATCACGGAATTTTTACATTTCGGTTTGGCTGCATTTATTTTGCAAATTAATTATATGAGCGGTAATTTTCAATCATGTACACACTTACAATTGTGGGGAAACATTTAAAACATATCATTCACTGTAACATTTACCAATCAAGTGAAATTAAGTACTTTGATAAAAATATATTAGACCGAAGTAAAATGTCAAAAAGAAAATTAAAATATGTCCGTGGTCAGCTCGGTTCTAGAAGTAAATCAAATTGATAAGATTTTACATTCATCTTGGAGATAACAAAGTTATTTGTTATCAACTCAAGAGTATGACTTAAATATGAACATAAGCACCAAATGCTTCCCGAACCGGGGCGACTTGATTGAGGTCTATTCCTCATCGTAATAGCTTCGCCAAATTGCGGCGCTTGGATGAGGTGTTCTTTATCGCGCAATAAATAGATCTTTGAGAGGAAGTTTCTTTATTCTTAATATTTTGTGATGGTTTTTACGTGCCTTCAATCCACGTAATTATCCCATTATCTGGTACATGCATCTAGCCCCAGTACACTCAAACGCATTTTGAAAAACTCAAATCATTCACAAATAGAAAAAAATTGTCATATTTAAAAGGTGTGTTTTAAAAAATTGCTGGTGTATGCTAATACTTTGTTAACACGTGGATTTGACCAAGAGGCCATAAATGTCTTTTGACATTTAATATATTAATAAATATTTCATAACACTGACCTTAGAATTTCATGATATACTTTGAAATGGGATAAAATGTGTACTTCAAACCATTATCATGAATTATCATTCACGGGAAATAAAGAGTTACCTCCCCTTATGAGTTTTTTCATAAGCAATTTTAACTTCAGCTTCAATTATCTCGGAAAATAGGCCCGTGACATATCTTTTTTTCTTTCAAATTATTTCTGTGCAATATGTTTTCTTCTAATTAAAACATTTTAAAACTATTTTTCATTTATTTTTATCATTGAACGCGTCTTTTGAAGCTATTTTTGTAGCGATCATCATTACTTGTAACTTAATATTTGCAGATTATTTACAAAACTCAAAAATAGAAATACAAGAAATAATATTTTTTATTACATTATCAAAAGGTAAACTGAACTCTAAATGTTTTTATACTATTGTTTTTAAGATTAAATTAGCAAAATTGGTCTTTTCCCATTTTTTTCAAATAAACCCGTCAAAATCATCATTTATCTTAAAAAGAAGGTCCGTGACATGCAATTTTTATTTTTGAATATCAAAGAATACATATTCCGCTTTCACCTTGCAAATTTACAGCAATTTTTCATTTATTTTGTTAATTGGTACGAACGTCTTTAAGGGATAGTTTACGTTTGCTTGAAGACGATTTGAACTGTGAAATTCAAATTTACGAAGGACTTGAGGGATTAATCATTACTCGTTATATTATTTTGTAATGAAAATGAATTGTGTAAGGACATGGTTTTAAACAGTAAGGGTTAATGTAGCTTCTTTAAACCCTTTTATTGGATATCTTACTAGCTTCCCCTTCCATTTTAAGTTTATGTGAAATAAATTGTGCCTTTTCTCGAACTTTTGCGAGGGACATAATAAACTTTTTATGCGAAGCACCACACTTGATATGTAATGGGAACGGGTTATGTATCCTATTTTTACTAACTTTTATTTTATGCAATTTATTGTGTTTAAACAACTTTTAATTGTGCCTAAAAAGAGCGGAATAGGAGATAATTATTTAACCATGTCACAGCTTCAGAGTTATTTCAGCGTTAAAAATTTCCACTTTAAAATTTAATCATACGTTTATTCATGATGCTTTTTATGAGGACAATGATATCACCAATCATGATAAATGAAGCTTACGCAATAACATGTAAAAAATATGTAAACAGCAGCTTAAAAGTAAAGTTTTGATGAGTATAACTGTTGAAGTGACAAGTAACATTTCAGTTAATAATGTCAAAATATTATTGACTTGTTTCTGAGCCTTTAGATCAATACAGCCTATTCTATGTCATTTTGCAGCGATAGAGCGTTCTCACGTCGTTTTATGCTGCATTGAAAACCTCCTATTTCTCATAATCCTTGCACAATTGCAAAAATGAAATTTAAATATTTTTTTATATTGTTTAGTTTTCATCATTGCGGTAACGACGCTCAGAAAAAATGAACTGTGCTTTTGAAGACTGAATTGATCTAATTCTGTGAATGAAAACACGTTGATGTATGAATGAATAAAATAGTCCAGGCAATGCCAAAGTTAATCATTAGCCAATCAAATCACTCAAAGATATTATGACACATATATGTCCTAACATATTGTTTACTTTACGAAACACCTCGGATAATTATTTTTTTAAGCCGCAAGTTATCGGGAAAACTCACTTCCCTTCTATTAGCATGGCATTTGATAGGGCATAATTTTGTAACTACTGTCAAGAGTAAAGTCAGTATTTGCACATCCATTTCGTGCAAAATATAGAAACTGCATTTCTGCAATTATTTTAAAATACAAATGTAGACGAATCAGTCTTTTTAAAATATGCATGAATTGCAATGCCAAAGTTAATCATTAGCCAATCAAATCACTCAAAGATATTATGACACATATATGTCCTAACATATTGTTTACTTTACGAAACACCTCAGATAATTATTTTTTTAAGCCGCAAGTTATTCTGTTGGCAAGTTCCCTTGATTTTGGTTAAATATCACCCCGCACCTATATTACCTGCATGAAATATAAATGAATATTAAATATCAATTCGTTTGTTAGAATATACTTGAATTGATTCACGTAAATGGTAGCCTATAACAGTAGATGAAGATCCACTAAACATAACATTACCTAAGCTTGCACGTTTGGTTAAATTGGTTTTTCTGTCCCTTAATATATGTACAGCACACAGCTCTCACTCTTCAAAAGTAACGATACAAGGGCACTATAATAGTTTAGGATTTTATATTTTGCATAATATTTATCTCTTGAATATATCAGCCTTGAATTAGCATTGACATTTGAAATAAAGTACAATCCGCGTTTAATATTTTTGCACAAAAGAAACTAAAGTAACTTTCACTCAAGTGTCTTTAATAAATTCAGTTCCACCTGAACTAAAATGTGAAGATGGTGACAAAACAACACACGAAGGTGGATCCCTCACCTTCACTGGGCTTGTCAACAGTAACCCAGAACCAAGCGTGACCATCCATTCACCAATTGGAACAGGCGTACCCATGACAACATTGGAGAGAATCCATTACAATACCTACAAGATATCTTTCACGATTGATTCTGCAAAGTGTGACGACCACGGACACTATGAGATTACAGCTGAAAATCAGTATGGATCGACAAATTCCTCTGATGAGGTGACGGTGTTATGTAAGTTAATCAGTTTCCTTATGGGTTTTTTCTGTGAAATTTTCAGTACAGAATAAGATAATTTTTTTGTCAATTATTACATATTATTGTAAAGTGATCACTGATCTGTTCACATAATTCATTATTTCACCTTTACCTCATTTCTGGTAAAAATCTCATCCACTGTTCGATAGCCGTACAAAAAGATGGCAGACCATTTAAAACTTAAAACAAATACCCATCCTGACGTCATCACCTATTGACACGTCCATTTTAGTTTTCTCAAAAAGCTATGGGCCGTTTTATTTTCATTCAAATTTATGAATGATGTTTGTTTCAACACACAACGTGTTTTTAGACATATCAAACTATTATTGAAATATTTGCTTGTATTGTTTAATGTCTATACAAATTGACACCTCTTGTTCGATTGTTCGATAGTCATTGTTCGATATCAGCTTTCTTTAAAAAACAAGGTATTATTTTGAAATTCTTAATCACTTGTAGGAAGTGCTATTATGTTTAGCAAGGCGGTTGGCCTTTTCCATTTAAATTTTTTGTCCCCCTTATATCCTAATTTTCCGGTAGACACAATATTAAATTATAAGCGCAAACACATCCATTATCAACAAAACCAAACCAGATACACAAGTTTATAGCAACACTATGGTCATTGTTGAAACAATGTGTTATTATCAAACTAACCTGTTTCGTAACAAGGCAATCATATGATAACATTGCTATCGGTCATTAATACACCTTATATGTCGACCTCTATTACCAGGTTCTCCAAGACTTATCCACAAACCGAAACCTGTGCAAAATACAGATGATAATACGTGGAGCTTCATGATACAAGCTTATCCAGAACCTGCTATAGAAGACATTGTCTCTATGTCTCCTGGAAGAGATACGAAGGCTGCAAGTTTTTCTCACAGACGCATCCAACAGACAAAGGACGGACTGACGTCACAAAGCAACCTCCATACGTTCCATGTGAACTTTCCTTGTGAATCTCTTGGTGAGAAATATCTACTGACGTTCATCAACACTGAAGGGAAGAAAAACATCAGCTTTTTTCTTGAAGAGGATCATTGTAAAGGTAATATTTGGTAATCTTCAATTATTAATTCTAGAATCGAATTCAAAGCATATATGAATTAATGCAAATCAAAATCCGAATGAAGAACATTATGTCATCCTACTACAAATTTGCATATATCTGAATAAATTTTACGGCAGGCGCTTACATTAACACGCCAACAACGATATTCCTCTCGTTGAATAAATTGGCAGAGTTACAGACGATTACATACATACATACGATTATACAAGTCACAAGTAAACAGATTAAAAGGAAGACCTCAGGGTACTAAGTCGAAATTGCATTATTTTCTTTCTGGAGTAGTTATTATTAGTTATTAGTTATTATACTTTTAATGTAATTTTGTCTCAAATTAGTTGGAAACTTTGAATGCTGCTAATACCTTTCTATTTATTCAACAGCACCAGCGGATTTTACAGTAGTGATCACGGTTGTCATAGTAACCATCATTCTGGTCCTGATCAATCTTACCTCCGCTTTAGTGATCTACAGACGAAGAAAGAGGGAAGGTAATGAAAATTCGTCTTTCCTTGATTTAAAACCTATCAGGAATTTTTTTTATGGGGAATCTTATTTTCCTGTACGAACCACAGAATAGCTTCACATTCCAAAGGAAGGCTATTATATCCAAATGTGAGACCAAACCTGCGAAGATGGCAGTAAGAGGGTTTTACATTTAAAGTGTAATACTCTTTTCTCAAAGTTACCTTAAGTTTCATAGTTTTTTAAAATGTTAAATAATGAACACTTCTGTAAAAAATATAATCAAAATGACATTTTCAATTCACAATGCTCATTCCTCTGACCCGTAATTAAACACACTTACCACTACTCTAATGAAGAGAAAGGAAAACATGAATAGGGTCTAGTTCAGAAGCTATTCAATGAGGTCAGTAATGGAAATAGTCTTTCCTTGATTAAAAACCTTTCATGTATTTTGTTTCGGGGCTATCTTGTTTTCCTTACTCACCCCAAGAATGCTTTAAATTCCAAAGTACGAGCTTGATATCTTAATGATAGACCTAAACTGCAAAGATTGTAGTAACGTTTTACATATCAAATGTAAGACCTTTTCTGTAAAAGTTCAATGTTAAATTATGATCAATTATTGGTATTAATCTAATGAAAAATATATCCCAATAAACAGTTTCTATTCATGAATGTAAGGAAACATATCAACCACTACTCTCATGAATAAAAAAGACAAAAATAGTGTCAAAAGGGTGATGAAATTCCATCCGTTCCTAAAAGAAGTTTATTTTCATTACTTTTCTGAATACCTATCAATATACCTGATGGAAATTCAAGTGTAAAAACATTGTTCAAAATATCTATTGGGGTGGGTCAAGTGACTTTGTCTTTGACCTTTCATCTTCCATTATTTTTTTAATAATCAGAGGCAGTTATATTATCTAATCTTGTTTATGCCTTCTTAGCCTCGTCGCTGATTGGCTAGCATGTAAAGGTCACCTGGCAATACCCAGATCAGAGACGCAGCGAGGACCATGTGATAGAATCGCTCTCATTTTATATATTTTATATATGACGCAGTTCTCTCTTGATTTAAGATAAAAACCTTGACAATTAAGAACAATGATAAGTATTAGACATTTGATGATGTTTTGATGTAACAAATACATGGAGTGTGTACAATTAGACATAGGCCATACATTGTACATGGAGTTCCGGATCATTAGTTTTAAGAATAGACTTATTTTGTACCTTTTTTATATTTCACAAATATTTTTGTTTCTTATTATTTGCATGTCACACTGTTTCCAATTCTAAATTTTATTTGCATGTATATTTTTGTATTTTTGAAATATTTTTTCAAAAATGAATTGACGTTTTAAGGACAATTTTTGCTAATCTGGAAAGCCGATTCAAAAAGTGTTTGCTAATCTTTAACAATACATCAGTTGTTATGTAATTGGATGTATCATAAAGTGTAGCTTGCCAAATACATTTTTATAGAGATACTAAAACCGCCTATCTTGTTGCGAATTGAGAGAACGATGAACATTAGATGGCATATGTTGGTGCAGCATTATTCTGTATGTGAAAGAATGGATTGTTGGTTTGTTAAAGATGAATCAAATACATCATACACGTACATTATACATTGATTTATGCAAATTGGTGAATTTAGGATTAGCGGCTTTTTCTGCTCATTAAGGTTTGCTTTATTCAATTCATATGAAACTTTGTCTCAATTGTTTGCAGCCAATTGAATAATAACTGTTACACTGGTTTATTATACAGCTGATTATTTGTGAAGAGAGGCCTTTTTGCTTTTTTCTCTTAATGTATTTTTATCATAAATAGCCGTCGGTAGTAATATACGAAGTGTGCTTCGTGTTTCCAACAAAATTATATTGAAGTTAAGATACAAACAGAACATTGCAATTAGAAAAGTGAATCCAGCAATAGGTTGTGAAAAGAGAATATATTAAAAGCTTTTATTGTATGGTATATCATTTTCAAATAAAGATTTGACCCTGTGAAAATGGTTGGAGATGACATCCATCTGACACGTAATACATTGTTGTTTTTTATGAATAGGTACATTATTACTTCTTCAACATGTGTATACATCTTTTGGTGTTTTTTCTGATTTTTCATGACTGATCTAATTGTCATTGCATGGGTTGTGTTAGAAGTTTTTAAAACAATAATGTGTCATACTTTCCTATGCTTGCTATTGTCGTCAAACAAGAGTTTCACAACACGCAAATACAAGGATTTTTAACTTTGATTTTGTTTTGCTTTAAGCTGAGTGTCCGAACAAAGTAAAGGAGAAAGTTTTATTCTTCACGATGTTTGCTTATCTTTACTAGCTCACAGTTCCTAGACTTTGTTGGAGAAAGAATATGTGTGCTGGAGTTTGATAAATGAATGAGAGAAAATATATTTAGACTCAACAGCATAATCACACCAGCCACAAACAAAAAGCCCTAGATGCATAACTATTGTAAAAAAAATAAGGAAGGTCCAGGTTGTATTGGCACACAATCTCATGAAGGCAAATCTAAAGTTGATGTAAATGTACTAAATGTATTGTTAACTCATACAATATAAAAAAATTATCAGTTGCGGAGCCAGTGGCTGTATAAGGCAGTTTATAACAATCAAAGTTTAAGCCCTCCGAAACTCTACTGTCTTGTGCTTAGTGATTGAATGCACATGGTGATTTCAAACGTTTCTGCAAGTTTATTAAACAAATATTATTGCATGACTAGTATTATAATTCATACTTTTAATTTTAATAAATGCTTGACGACTAATTGTGTCTTCGTTTTTTGTGAATTGAATGGTGATAGTGTCATGTTACATACAGGGACGAATGGGAAGTGTTTTTTGCATGGAGATTTCAAATGTTTCTGCAAGTTTATGAAACAATCAGTATTATTGCATGACTAGTTTTATATTTAATTCTTTTAATGTAAAAAATGCTTGATGATGGTAGTGTCATGTTACATACATGGAAGCAAGTTTTGCAACATAAATGTAATTTTCACTTGGAAGTGAGTGTTGAGTTCGAAATCACTAAACGGACGCGCCTTTGTGTTTTTCTACTTAACACCGGACTACAACTTTCCTCTGTTATTTCAACTGCACACTTGAGTGAAATCTTAATCAATCTGGAAAACAAGTCTACTCAAGACTTTTTTAATTGCTTAGTTAATAAGGATAAAGAAAATAATTCGAACGTGAAATACACACGAACAAATGATAATGACAGAATTCTATTATGCTTGTGTTTTCGTGAGTCAATGTTGTTTCTATCTAATTTTTTTATACATAAAACAAAATGTTTCCCTATCAAGTGCACGATTGTAGTGTCACAGGCAAACAAGAAAAGAATCAAAAGGACATACAACTGGTTTCTCTTCCTTAGAAAATTATGAATTTCCAATTTCCAGACTGTCCAATTTATTATTGTGCTTTGCTTGCCATTGTCGGTTTAAATGGTTTCATGACAAGCAAATGGTGGTTTGCGTGCTTCAGGGACCCCAAGAGCTATACCAGCTGGAGCTTCCATGCTCCTGGTAGGGACACCCAAGCTGGACAGGATTTGAGTCCTTCTTAAATCTACTGTCTAGCTCTCACTGTGCCTTTCTTTCCGTCTTTCCCTCATCCTTTCAATCCCTTTCTCCCTTATCTGTCCACTGTCTTTTGGTTGCTTGTCATCCACGTGTTTAATAACTGAAATATTGTTCAAAGCACGTTAAATTCACACTCACTCACTCACTCCAAACAAGGATAAGTTACTTTCAGTTAGTTTTAGAGAAAAAAAATATCTTCAGGATCTGTGCTTATCTTTACTGGCACGCATTTCGGAGACTCTGTGGGATAAAGAATATGTTTCCTACAGTTTGTTTATTATATTTAGAGAAACTCTATAGTTTTGCCAAAGGGAACACATATAAGTCAAAAACATATAATAGGGTCAATATCAGTATCAGCATAAACAATATATCCCATGGGCATAACTCGCGCTGGTCCATGTTCCTGACTATCTAAAGCCTTGCTGCATTTCATCAAATTTCCTCAAAGCCAGTGATGGATACTAGTTCGAGTTATCCCCTGTGGGAGAGGCTGATGTTTCTAATGCCTTTAAATGAAAATGTTTCAGATAATATGTACTAATATGTATGTAGCAGCATAAGATAAAGCAATTGACCTCGTAAATGGCTAATTATTTCTGCTCTGAATTTCGATTGAAACGTTTAACAATCTTCTGATGAGGTTTTTTTTCTTCCGGATGAAGTAAAGAAACATGAACAGCGGCGTACAAACATGCGAAACAAACATACGTAAGTTGGTTATAACACCCAACACTAACTGATTCTGACATATTCTTAATATCATGGGGTATATTTGTAACCAAACAAATTTATATGCACAAAAGGCAAATGCTATCCTATTTCAAAACCTGAGGTTGATTGAAACATAATCAATAACATACATTGTTCCCAGAAAGTTATTACTTACTTCAACACTTATGGAAACGAACTTTTTAAAATTCCAAGGAATAATCCATTTAATGTAACTGCAAATCCACAACGGTTCGAATTGAAATTAAAATGCAATTACTACCTTCCTTATTACATTTCGTTGGAGACAAAAAGGGTTTTAGAAACATATATGACATTTTTATATCCAATTAACCACTCTAAATCCTTTACATACCATGGAAAACGGAAACATGACCTAAACGAGACCATAGAGGAAGACATATGGAAGAAGATTGAAAACAACCTTTAAATCCTACAATAGTGTAAAAGCAATTTACAGAATTTATCTGAAGCACTCATAAAATGCCTTTGTGGGCACGCTCTACTTGTATCTTTGTACGTGCCTTTGATTCTCTCATTTCAACAGGACAAACGACTCCGTTGAAAATAGACCACAAGATGTAAACATTACTTTTGATAATAGTCAATCTCATTACATTCGAGTCAGAATGACACGAAGATATAAAATAAAATAAGCCTAATACATGACTTGTTCTATCTTCTAGTAGGCAACACATATTAAGCTTTAAGTCACGGATAATAAAACTGAAAACACCCTTGATAATTAAGACATCAATCTATAATGTTAAAGCCATGTTAGTTTGAACATCAGTTGAATCATTAGTGTCAAATTTCTGGCGTAAGTAATATTGTTTTTCATCTATTTGATCCCTTTCTCCCTGATCAGTGCACTCTCATTTGGATGCTTGTCATCCATGGGTTAAATAATTGAATTATTATTCGCAACACTTGAAACCCCAACTCACTCACTCACCTGATCCAGTAATCAGACAACAATATTTCGTTTCATCGCTGAACACTATACGAAAGATATGTTAAGCATGCTTTGGATAAATCTTCATCGCATTAAATGACTTGACATGCATTTATAGTGCAAATTCTACCTTATCACTTTTTTATTCATTGAAGTCAACTAAACCAGATAAATAATGGATTGGATGAAGAACATGGTTCACTTAATTATACAAATCGATGGAACACTGCATTCTTATAACGCTTTGCAATCAGCCTCTTTTTTTCAATGGTAAATCGGTATTGTCTTACTCAGCTGAGAGCATTACATGGTTCTGAAAATCTCACAGAATGTTTCCAGTCTCTTTAAACACCCAGGTTTCAGGATCCGATTTGTAATCACAACTGTACAATAACACCACCCCATCTGCATACAACGACTAGTAAAAGACAACCCCAAATCGGTCATTGACAATTAAAGTGATCACGCGCCCTACAGGATATAAGTCTTTTGCTGACATGAAAATAGCTTCCAACAGTGGATATCGTCATCATAGCATAAGAGATTCTCTTAATTATGCGCAAGTTGAATAAAAAAATACGTATTTCATTGTTATGTTTTACAATTGAGATTCATTCACGCATACACGGAGACTGACAGGGGCAAGACGACTGAAAGATAGAAGCCAGACATCAACAGACCAAATACGGTTTTCAGCTGGTTTTTCAGCTGGTTTTATAGCGGCGTGCTTTTTGATAGACTTCGATTTTACAATAAGGAGCACATAGAAATGAAATCATCGGAGGATTATTATAACGTCGACAAAGTACTTAATGTGAATGCCTTATTGTGGATATTTACGAGATACATGATGACTGCAATTTAGGCTTTGAAATTTAGGACAACGTGTAATCTGCTTACCTGAAGCCGATATAACAACTCAATTTCATAGATATATGTTAAAGGAGCAGTAGCGAGTTTGTACATATACTTCTTCAAATTTTATCGAGTTAACATTACTTTATGCCAAATGTATTATCTTAAGGGGTCAAACATCTCTTTACTCATCTCGGTCTTAAAAGATATATTTATCATCAAGCAAAAATCGCTGTCCTCTATTTTTTGTAAGAACAACTTTTTAACCATTTGAGATAGAAGAATTGGTTCACATCGTATCTGCGTTTGAAATCTCTTCTTCTTATCAAAAACGTTGTGATGTATTTGGTAACATTCATTTTCATTTTTGTTAGATCGCTTTACTCATCTGAAAATAAATGTTCTGTCCCTTTAATACTATACTTGATTGAGTTTTGTATGTCTAAATACAGAGATCAAGTTGTAGAGTGTGGAGAAAATGCATAATCAGTACTTTAAGGTTGTTATATCGTTTCACATCTGTAAAAAGGTGAAAAATCGTTCGAACACTCGGCGTCTTCAGCTCCTTACTCTTCATTTTACAGTAGAATTTGTAAATGTATTTCTTTCCAACGTAGTAAACAGACTAAAAACATCGATTTTATCAGCTTATGTCATATTCCATGTTCTCATACAACCATATCACATTTTTTTGAATTACGAAAATACAGCAAGGATGAAGCAAAACGCTACAGTTGGAGGAAGAAGTATGTGATGTGTATTGTTTTGGCAAGCATGCTCGCCACAAACAAATAACCATCCTGCAGTAAATATCACTTTTTAAGTTAACAATCACAGTTACCTCCCGTTTTTATTGTCTTGGATCTGTGAGATGTTTTTATGTTGTTGCATGCTATTCTCAGTAAAAGATTTTTCATTTTTTGTGCATCCACTTAATCGACGAATTTCAAGGATATAGCTATAGCAAACTATTTCAAAGCGATGCGAGGGAAATTAGGTCGATTGATTAACAGGATAATCAAAGGTCCGAGGATCCGATTTAACCTCTCTGTCAACTCAGTTACTGTGTGTGATCTATGAGTCATAACGTCATAATATATTTCACTGAGTATCAAATTATTTTCCCATAGCAGCTATTGAGATTACAAGAAGATTACAAAAAAACTACGTAATTTATTCAAAATATGCCAACAAAAAACGTTTAAATATAAACGAAGAATGCATAAAGCGTGTGAACGACTCCTAAGCTATTCAGGTTTTACAAGTTTGATGAAGTCTTCTATAGTGCTCGCTCTGTCCTTTCAAACAGCCTGCCTTCCATTCTGAAAGGTTTGCACTTCGAAGTAAAGTTTTGAAAACATTTTCAATGCATATGGGAAGTCCATTACGATGTTGTAGGTTTGAAACGCGTCTCGTATGAAGATACAGGCTGTCATTTTCAACCATAGCACTAGCCATTTACCACAAGTTATATTTCATTATTAATCATCTCAGCATTAAACGACGATATAAAATAGTGACACAATTAAATCAAATCACTGATCCGCTCCTTAGCTTATATATGTTGATTCTTGTCACTCATCAATGATCAAATGGAATTTGAAGGGGCGGATTCAGGATTTTCGTTTTCGAATTCGAATACTTTTAGCAAAACTATTTGTAAAAAAAAGACTTGAGTAGACAATTTGGTCAAGATCTTACTGAAGTGTGCAGTTGAAATAACAGAGGAGAGTCATTGTGTCCGTAAATTGATTTGAAATTCAACACTTACATCAACATGAAAACACATATATGTTGCACCCTGCAACATTACATGACACTATCGCCATTCAATTCATAAAAACACCTTACTAAATGACAAGAAAGCACATAAAGTCGTCAAGCATTTATTATATAAAAAGTATGAAATATAAAAGCTGATCATGCAGTAATACTGATGGTTTCATAAACTTGCAGAAACGTTTGAAATTGCCATGTACCTTCAATCCCTAAGCAAATGGCAGTAAGGTGTCTGAAAACTAGAACTTTGATGTTTTATAAACGGCTTTATACAGCTCTTTCCTCTGCAGCTCAGCATTCACATATATTGTATGAGGTATAAAAACATTTAGAACATGTACATCAACTTTCATTCTGCAAAAATCAAAATTTTCTATTTAGTTTCTTCATAATAGTTATTCTTTCTAGGGCCGTTTGTTTGTGACTAGTGTGAATATGCTATTGAGTCTAAATATATTTACTCTCGTTCCTATATCAAAATCCAGGTAAGATATTATTGAGCCCACAAAGAACCAGTGAAGATACGCATAAATGATAAAGATAACTTTCTCAAGGCTCCTTTTTATTTTGTTTGGACATTCAGCTTAAACAAATAAAATCAAAGTTAGAAATCCTTCTTTAGAGTATTTGTGTGTCATGAAACTCTTGGTTAACGACAATGACAAGCCTAACACAATAATAAATTGGAAAGTATGACAAATGATTGTTTTTACAAATGTCTAACATAATCAATGAGAATGAAATCGGTCATGAAACATAAGAAAAACCACCGATATATGAACTGCAAAAACAAGGTATATAGGTCGTGTAAGTTTGATATCATCTTAAAGCATTTTCACAGGGCCAAAGGAAAAATAAAAAATATATGTGTCTGATAATAAAAGCTACCTTATGACCTATACCAATGATCTCCAGCATGAGGTCCGTGCTATACATTTCTATTCCTGAATATGGTAAGTAAATTTATTAAGCTAAGTGTTAATTCTGAATGAGTGTTTCATCAATTTGCAAAATAATAAATTTCTTGTGTTGTCTGTATACTTTCGTCACCAAAGTATGAAATAAAGGAATATGAAACTTTTTTTACAATTTGAAAAGTAGTTAGAAAATGAATTACCTTGCCTTAAAAAGTTTTAAAAAGTAATCAGCACACAGAAGAAGTTTGCAGCAATGTTATTCAATTTTATCAACAATAGTCTTCCATCTAAAGGTAAGCTTGCTCTGAATTTTATCATAGACTTAAACTGTAGTTTTGAATGTCACTTTTAAGTAATGGTAAAACGAGCCAAACTTAAAAAAATATTTTAAGGAATCACAAGAGTAAACATTAAATTTTTAACATAAAAAGTGATTTTAGGATCTGTTAATAAATGCATTAGGTTAGTTACACCTTATGATATCATCAATATCTATATCAATAAAAATAGAAGTATTGTCATAAATAAGCAACACTTTTAGAATCGGTTTACAAGCTTAACAAAAATAGGTGTTTAAGTGAAGTAGGATTTTACAAAAGATATAATTGAGTTTTCAAAATAATAAAAACAAAAATAGAAACAATAGAAGTAAATCAAATTTTGAATCGGAAACAGTATGACATGCAAATGATAGGAGACAAATATTGATCGGGAAAATATAAAATTTTAAACAAAGCGTGACAAAAAACCTCTTCCTATCATTTTTTAAACAAAACAAAACAAATCTATTTACATCCCAAAATAATGTTAATCTCCTCTCAACTTCCTTGAATACAATAACACATTTTGTATTTTGTATTTTATTTAAATCCGTATTTGCAATTCAGAAATCCATGTGCAGATTGTCGCCTTATGAATACTAGAACATATTCCATATAAATCAGCACAAAGCATAAAATGAGTGTTAAACAGTCTTGTGGATAACGAATAGCTAATGTATCATATATTACCTGCAATCACAATATTAGAATATTTTTTAAACGGCGGTTTAAGGAACTTATAAAATATTCATTGTTCATCACATCCACTCCAGAATGCCAATCAAGATATCATCATCGGATATCGAGAATGGGAATGTAATAATTCCTTCCCTTTCTCCACAGTTGTTGAGAGATTCTGCGCCATTTGGAGATGCTGTTCCAATCAACAGTGCCTCTCTATCACACTGGAACAGAATACAAAACAAATATTTTAGATCATAAGAGGAGGGTTAAGGTGCGAAAATGAAACTGCTTCCAAGAGATATTCAATCGTTCTTCACGTAGGCCACTACCTTTTAGAGGTAAAAACATTGGTGAGAAACGCAAAATAAGACTTCAGAAATGGAAGTGAGAAAAACAGTTTTTTCTGGACCACTTTTTTGAAAAAAATCAAGATACTGCTGGGTAAAAGCTCGCTCCTTCGTCATGCATGTTTAACAACTACAAGTATTTTACTCATGCATTTCAAACTATTTTTTTTTCATATTTTACAAGTAAAATAACTCCTTGGTAAAATTAAGATTGATTATTTTGCAAACGGCGATTGGAGTTTCTGTATGTAAGGCAATCCATCTAGATTGAGGCACTCAAGTTCAAGTCACCGAATTTCCAGCCCTATCCTCTACTTGTTCAAGCAACCATTGGCTCCCTATTTAGTGTCTTCACCTGTGCATTAACATATGCCAACAGTTAACGTGACAAAGTACAAAAACTACCATGTCAGATAATAATATCCCCTGCATTAAATGTCTAAATTAGGCTGTATTATCATGATATTTTGTCTAGTTTGGACAGATACCTACTGGGAAAAATAGAACTGTGTGTATTCAGCATTCCTAAGAATCAAATTTTAAACTGTTCAATTTCATTTTTATGCATTACTACTAACATATTGGTATTTTGATAGGCCGATTAAATGACAGCTTCAAAATTGAACAAAGATAGCGTTAGTGACCCGTCGCATGTAAAGCAATATGTTACCTAAACGAAGACAGATTTTAAGACAAAATATTCAAGTGTTACTTCAAGCAAATACATAGTTTGACACACGGTATATCTATAAAATGTGTGGTCGATCGATATTTACAATAGACCTTGTAAAGTGCCTAATTAACATGAATATGAAATTGTTGTAAGAGTAGCATTGGAGAAATGAAATATCTGTCATCCCAAAGTTTACGTTGTGAAACTTTGCTAAATTGGAATCCACGGCATGTATATGGGGACCATCTTCCACAGACTTCAAACGCTAGTTGAAACAGCATGAACCGTCCCGAATCATCAATGCATCAATACACAAATTGTCAGACACGATCTGAGGGACCATGGTTCAGGTGCATGTCGCCCAGCAGCGCGGTCGATTTTACTGTTGAGATATGGTCAATGATGGCAAAGGTAGGAAAGGGCACATTAGATATTCTGCATACTGGTGGCGAAACGTAATGGTTACATGTGAATCACATTTCAACTTTTCCTATTAACAATTACCACAAGTGTTCATTGACATCTAGGTGAGCATTAGGATGTAGTTTGTGTTGTGGAAAGGTACCATTTTGGTGAAGGTACGGTGATGATATAGACAATTCAAAATGACAGGGATTGCCTTGTCCATAGCGAGAGACTTACAAAATTAATATAATGAGGGAAAGATAATTCGTTACTTCCCGTCATGTGTTGGTTATTATTTCTATTCACCATATGTTTTTTAGAATATTAAAACCCGAAGATAATGGAAATGAAATTTTCTACAATAAAGATTATGGTGATGAATCAACAAATTCATACTCGTGTTCTGTGGCTTTACTTTTCGCTTAAATTGTCAATCGGGCAAATGTTTAAGAATACAAGCTAAATGTATGTGTTGTTGTTTATTATTCATAACTGTATTAATTTGAAGAGTTCATCGACTTCTAGGCTCATACTACATGACGGTTCAAACCAACATTCTTATGACGTTACCGATGGTGCTTTAACGTCAGGGTAGCTCGTATCATTACAATAAAAGGAACGAGATCACAAAGTAATTAAAAAATTGCTTATTTCTTTACTTTAGTGCAGTTTGGTAGAGTTATAACATATATTTTTGCAGCGGCTCATTGTAAAAATAACAAATGGCAACTATGTGGAATAAATAACATTTGTTAAAATGCAGGTAAACAAATTACCTGTTTGGAAATGTATGAAAGATTAATAAAATAGTCCCAGCACAATACTCATTTCATTGATTCACAAAATCCAATCAAACAGCATGAATATGTGTAGCTGCTATGTGACTTACAGGAAAAATAGAGCCATGGGCTCTGTAGCTCATCAGACTTTTGATAGAAATAGGTGTTTGGGTTTAGACCATGGGGTCATGGGCAGTGTAGGAAAGATATCCTGTCCCAACGTCCGAGACGGGTAACTTTGTTAAAAGTAATTCACAATCAAATAAAAAAGGCCCATTGCCCATTTGGGGTCAAGGGGTCACCGAACCTACAATTCGGAATCCCCATTGTCCAAAGAGTCTACACACAACTATAAAGCGATCAATACCTTTTGGAACTGGAGAAGAAGATGAAAGTAGGATTTTAAGGTTTTGATCCCTGTGACCCCATTTGGGGTCAAGTGGTCACCAAACCTACAATTTAGAATCCCCAGTGTCCAAGGAGTCTTCACACATTTTTTGAGCTCTCTAGACCTTTTGGAACTAGGGAAAAAGATGAAATAAGGCTTTTTAGGTTTTGACCCCTGTGACCCCATTTGGGGTCATGGGGTCACCAAACCTACAATTTAGAATCCCCGTTGGCCAAGGAGTCTACACACACCTTTTCAGCTCTCTAACCCTTTGGAACTGGAGAAGAAGATGAAAATAGGTTTTTCAGGTTTTGACCCCTGTGACCCCATTTGGGGTCATGGGGTCACCAAACCTACAATTTACAATCTCCAGTGCCCAAGGAGTCTACACACAACTATTCAGCTCTCTGGACCTTTTGAAACTGGAGAAGAAGATGAAAATAGGTTTTTCATGTTTTGACCCCTCTGACCTCATTTGGGGTCATGGGTCACAAAATCTACAATTTAGAATCCCCATTGGCCAAGAAGTCTACACACAACTGTTCAGCTCTCTGGACCTTTTGGAACTGGAGAAGGAGATTAAAATATATTTTTAAGGTTTTGACCCTTGTGACCCCATTTGGGGTCATGGGGTCACGAAATCTACAATTTAGAATCCCCATTTGCCAAGGAGTATGCACATAAAATTTCAGCTCTCTAGAGGCATTGGTTCTGGAGAAGAAGTCGAAAAAGTGAAAAGTTTACGGATGGTCGGATTGACGGATGGACGGATGAACGGACGCCGGACGCCATGCCATGCCAAAAGCCCATCGGGTCTTTCAGACCTGATGAGCTAAAAATTCTACCCTGTGTCCATGTTTACCATTTTTGTAATATATTGGGACGTTTCTCTGCTCGACATCGCAGCCTACTTGTTATTCAAGGGGATCTGAATGCTATGAGATACTGTAATGACATCGCATCGTACAGCTCCATGTCGTACCATTTTTACGGCGTTACGGTCCACGGATTACATTCGAACAGAACAACGCCTCGTCCTCAAACGTCTAGAGTGATAATTTCTGTTGGAAATGCCAGCACCAATTCAGCACGTCTAGGACGTAATTGACCGCCGCCTCGACGTCAGGCACGCCAACCCCAAAATGTTCAGGAACTCGAAACAGATCTTCACAGGATCTCGACTGAGATTCGACAGTCATTTCTTGTTCATTTGGTTACTTCAATGATACGGATTTGTACGATAATAATTAATGTTTAGGGTGGACAACTCAATATTAATTTAATAAAAGCTGAAGGCTTATTAACAACAAGCAGATTTCTTAGGTAGAATATAGACTTCCGAGTAAAATATTTAAATCGTCAGCTGTATGATTTTGCCAAAAGCCCATTGATTACCTGCAGCTGGTCTTCAGCTAACTAGTGATTTCATAATGGAAAACTTTGAACAGACAGGTTATTTTACAAATAAACTTACCCCACATAATGATAAGAGGGTACTATGGACTTCTTTAATGGAGAACATTATCCAATTTTGTAAAGTCATATACTTACATCTTAATCTATTATTGCGCGTTGCATTACAATCGCAATGAGGTCTGTTATAAAAAAGGTGAGGTATGTATTGTACAACTGTCGGGGTATAATATCAATGTCCTAATTTTTAATCTTGCAATATATATAGGACACTAACTACATGTTATTTTCTGGTGAAATTTCAAAGTACAGAATCACAGGATAGAAAGCCCCAGGCGCTATATCACTACTAAAATACAAAAAATAAATACAGTCTAAAAAGCTACATGAAATTTCTAAATACGGTCTCGTCCTACAGCTTTTGAGTAAAGCTCTTATTGTTTTATGCTATTACATTAACATGACTAAATCCTTTTTATTTCTCCGTTTCTTTATTTTTATTTAGTTAATTTTTAATAAAAATGGTGGCTGTTACTTCTCGACCCTAAAACAGGATAGACAACGACTCAGTAAGAGTGATCGTAAGGGTGTTTTTAACAAAGGACGAATAAAATATTTGAACTGCCAAAAATGTAGAAACTTGTTCACTATGTTTGTGATTGTACCGTTCATAACAGTGACCCATTTTTAAAATTATGAGAAAGATCTATTGTAAAAATAAATGTTTAACACCATTTGAAATGACATTGAACATGTTATATATTAAACACGAGAACGTTTTATGCATTTGTGTAAAAGGAGGAAAGAGGAGCTAAGTGGGAATTAAGAGGGAAATGAAACTTACGGTCTTACTTCCGCGAGGATGTCTTTCCGAGTCAGTACTTACCAAAGGTTCAGTGTACATTTAACTTATATACCGTGAAGAAAGATTAGAAAAAAATGCGGAAACATTCAATGAATTAAAACTGTTCAAACACAAGTTCCAAAATAACCTGATCTGAGAAAAGATAACGGAAAAGCCACTTGATTGACAATTTTTGATGGGTTATATTTCCTCATTAGGGGATGTATAAGCAATCAAAACTGTAATGAAAGTGAAACTCTTTCAGTAACGGATGAAACTTAATCATATCTCATCGTCATTGAAAATGTTGTAAACTAGACCAATTTTTGTCTTTTCTATTCATTCATTAGAGTAGTGGTAAATGTTTTTGCTTACGTAACAGGGGAATGCGTGTTCGATTCCGCCATATAGGGAATAATTATTTATGAATTGAAAAATGTCATTTTATATTTTTCAACAGAGTACTAATAATAACAAAAAGTTTTCATATTTTTAAATATTCGATAAAAAGGTTTTACATTAGAATTGGAAACCCTCCTACTAGCATGTTGGCAGTTTAGGAGGAACATTTGGAATGTTCTTGGGTTAGTACAGGGAAAATAGATATGCTCAAAACAAAATACTTCGTAGGTTTGACAGTCAAATATCCATTACCTGCCCTCTTTCTTCTCATTTGGAATGTTCCTGGGTTAGTACAGGTAAAAAGATACCCTCAAAGAAAAGTATCATGAGACGTATTTACATTACCTGCTCTCTGTCTTCCTCTCCAGATGACTAAACCGGAAGCAAGAAGTATCAGGACAAGGATGATGTTTATATTGACAACCGAAATCACTAATGTAGCATCCGTTGGTGCTGTTCAATAAATCCAATGGTTAAGAGTTATTTTTCCTAATAATTGTAAATTATAATGCGATCAAAATATATTGCTTCATGTTGTGCTCACATACAACTGTATACATGTATAATGGACCAGTGGCCCCTTTAAGTGAAATATACCATCATTTTATTGCTGGTGCAGTTGAATAAATCGGAGGGTCTTAGTAGCATTTGAAGTTTATTATTCAAGTGAGACAAATTAATGTAAAGTAAAAATAAAGTAAAGAGAATTGTATACTCCTGAAAGAACTCCGCTATAAAGGGCTCATCTGATAGTAAGTGCAGCTTCAACTCTTGAATAACAATATATGGTGAAATATATTTTCTAGAGTGTAGCTGTGCTAATAATCATAAAGAAAGGAATATCATTGTATTGAAGTTAATGTAAGTGCTCACCATAATATTCTATTGAGATTTTATGCAAATTTGAAGCAGTATGACATTTTGTTGTTCATTCTGATTTAATACCACTTGGCAATTATTCATATATTCTTTTCGATTTGATTCCTGAATTGAAATTCACCAATAATTTTATATAAAAACTAATCCTTTAACCTTTGTTTTTCATTATCTATATTTTGGGGGAAACTGATGTGCAAATAGATAATTTACCTCTGACAGGAGTTACAAAATTAGGCCTGTTCCAAATATATTTCTATGAATCATTTTCTTTACCCAGTAACAATAATGCATGCTTTTATTTTCGTTAGCGGTACGCAAGTAGGTATGTGCTGCGAGTTACGTCCCTTAGTTATAACCGAAACAAACTCACGATCCGGCACGGGAAACACTACAAATCTATTGGTAAAACACAAAGCACACTTGTATTTCCTGCTGTTTCGTTTGGATTCTATTATTCTATCGCAATTAAACAATTATTGAACTCTATCCTTATGTTCTCTCACGAACATACGGTTTTTCCCTTGGATATAAACAATCACATGGAAAACTCAAAGCACGTGTTGCGTACATGAACAGTATGTAGGACAATATTGTGACAACAAATAATATCAATAGCTATTATGAGGAAGTATAAGCGTTTATGGTGACATGCAATCTGATTAAAATCAGATGAAGTATCGCGCGCTTAACATTTGTCCATCATCAATATGCGATACTAACATCTGACACTATCCCGCTAGAGGGGTCACCAGATTGACATTCGTACTTGAACTCCCAACCAACAATCTATTGAAATATAACCAATCAGATAACGCGTTACTTTCATTGTTCGGGTCACCGTTAAAAGGGCGGACGAAGTACGCGAAATGGCTTGCGGTGATCTCGTAGACAAAAAAATTCGTAGAAACGGGAATTTCGTTGACAACACAATTTCATAGACAGTGAAATCGTAGACAGTTTAATTTTTTTATTTCTAAGTCAATATTGGCTATTATTTTGAATCATTATTATCTTTTATAGTAGTTTATATCATCCCAGGTTATCAACGCTGGTGCGGTACTGGGCCAGTAGAGGCATACTGCATCAAACCCAGTACTTATACTATACTGAAAATATCAGCATTTTGGCTTGTCATGTCGACATCAGACCCTCATATAAATTGTTAAACATTCTTATAACTTCATGATAGTGATCAATATTGAATGTTACATATTAAATTGTTTTAATTTTTTTGTCCGAACTTTTGTCTATATAGCAATGTTTGTATTGTTATATACACAAATATTTAAATATAACACAATGTCAAAAGATGAAATATAACAATACTAACAGGAGAAGGGGACAAAGTAAAATTGTTATCGATGGAGAAATTTGAATATTCAAAACTAAACCTTCACCTACAACATAGGAAAGGTAATCGAAATATAAATATAACTTTCAGATATTGAAGATGACAAAGCATCAGAAATAATAACTGTTACCAGTAATTCATTCGTAAATGATATAGTATATCATTCATATATTATTTATTTATTATTCATTTTAGTTCAGTCAAACGAAAGGCAAAGCATTAGACATGAGGGCCTGTTACCTCATTTAATTTTTTAAAAGATCAAACAAGAACTAAAAGAATTGATAATAACACATGAATATTGGATTACTTTCAAAGTACAACGAAATTGACTATTATAGTTTTTATTCACTTTATTTCTTTAATCGAACCGTGTCTATGAAATTGTTTTGGAAATTCCGAACTCAAAGTCGAACAAGTCAAAATTTGGCATTTTACTAGACTGTAAAGATTGTATGGCAATTCTGCCCTTTCACATGTAATGTATGGTATTTACTCTCTCTTCACTGAAAGTTTTTCTTTAAAATACTTTCTTACAATTTCGGCACCCGTTTCTGAAATTTCCTTTTGCATAAACGAGAAACCACATATCACGCAAATGTTCGTACAATACACCCGTTTGGAAGTAAGACAGGAGGACATGGCGCCTTCTGTCAATATCTACATTTTTAAAAATTTACAGTACATGAAATTTCAATATTTAATGATCGCTGAAGAAACATGCTAACTGCAACATTTTTGTGTAGAAGCGCATATGCAAGGGAAACCCACCGCGGAATACACCGAACGAAGCACTTGGAACAGATCGGCTGTTTTCGCCATGCCTAACTCCGCGCAACACCGAACATACCCTGTATGGAGTCCAGGCTGATGGCATTAATAGCTTAGAATTTGATTGGTTAATTCTCATAACCCCGGGACATTCAACTTAACGGGGCAGTGTCAGATGTAATATAGCTTGTTAAACTGAAACGAAACGAAACGAAACGGAAATAAAACGAAACAAAATTAAACAAGCGGAATTCCATCTGATTTTAATCAGATTGTGGTGACATGTAAAGACGCTTCACACTTCGTTTGCTATGTCCCAACACCATGTCTGTGGCAAAATCTGAAGTTATTGATCGAAAACAGGACAATGTGTTTGAATCGGACCAAACTGTTATGAGAAGCCAAAATACACAGAATATCCAATCACAAACTCATTTAAGAAAACGGAGAAATGGACATGCATCATATTTAACTACTTTATTGCAAAAATCAAGAAGTTATTTGGATAGGCAATGCTCAAAGGTGTTGTTGCAAAATGAAAGGAAACGAATTGAGGATGCACTTTATAACCTCAAAGCAGCCCATTGTGACTATGTGAAAACATTGTTTCTTAGAGAACAAATTACAGAAGCAAGTAATTGGTTTGAAGACAGACATGCTTTAGCCAAAGAAACACTAACACAATTGAATGAAGCTTTAGGAATGTCATCTAAAGCAAGTACCAAGTCAAGTGTCTCTTCGAGATCTAAACTACTGCTACAAGTGCAACAAGCTAAGCTCAAAGCAACACATGCTAAACAAGATGCTGAATTAGCTGACAAGGCGGCTGAACTTGAAGTGATGAAGGTAAAACAGCAATCTAGACAGAATGTTGAAATGGCTGAACTTGAAGTTAATGCATTAAAAGAAATTATTGATACAGAAGATGGTGTAAGTCAAGTTCTGGAATCAGATAAACATCAGTTTGTGAAAGATTGGGTTGAGCAACACAGTCAGTCATGTAAAGATGAACCAAAGGTTGTTAAGTCTACTTGTGTTAATGAAGTGTCATCAAAGAAACCACTGAACCCCTTAGCCCCATGCTGGGTACAAACTAAAGCAGATGTTCACACACAACCTTTAAAAACTCAAAACCAGCAAACTCAGCAAGAAACACAGTTAAATAAAGCACAAGATTCAATTGATGACTGGATAGACAATTTGAAACCTGAAAAGGAAACTACATTCTCAACACCACACATTTCTACTTCAGATAGATTAGCTGAGATGGAAGGTGAACGGGATTTGCCAAAAGTAGACTTACCTACATTTTCAGGTTCTCCACTCGAATGGCCACGATTTGTAGAGCAGTTTAACATCCAAGTTCACAACAGACCAGGCGTCACAGATGCACGTCGCATGGATCTTCTTCATTTCAAGGATTAGGGTATAGTGGAAAGAACTACGCTTTAGCTCTCCAGGAGCTAAAAAATTCCTTTGGATATCGGGTAAGGGTAGCAAGAGCATTCCTATCTCAAGTCACAAATGGCCCATCAATTCCATCCCAGGACCCTCATGCTTTAAGAAAGTTCTATGTCTCAGTTAGAGATTGTGTTACAACATTGAGCCAGCTGAACTATATGTCAGACTTGGGCAGTTGTGAAATACTTATGAAGGCAGCAAAGCGACTCCCATCAGACAAGACAAATGGATGGAATGAGTTTGTCAAGACCGTGACGAAGTCTATAGAGCCATCATTACTTGATCTTCAAAGATGGTTGAAAGACCGAGTAGATGCCGATTTTAACCCCTATGCTATCACCTCTGTAAAACCAGTAAACAAACCTGCCAAACCACAAAACTTGTCAGCTGGTAAGCAGAGTACACTTTATGCGACAAGCTCACAAAGTTCACAGCCCAAGCAAGGAAACACAAACAAGCAAACCCCACAAGCAATCGAGGCTGGTGAAAAGGTGACCCCTAAAGGAGACTTCATTGAGGGTGTTCCAAAGATGCCATGTCCTCTGTGCAAGGAGGAACATTATTAAGAATTTTTAAGACTTAAGAAAATTCTCAGAAGTTTGGTGAATCCGGGCCCAGATGCCCTTTGTTTTCAAACAAGTCTGTGGAGGAGAGGAGACAAATTATTCCAAACTATAGCCTCTGTTTTAATTGCCTAAAGCCTGGACATTCAGCAGCAAAGTGCTTTTCAATCATGCGTTGCAGTGAGTGGGGATGTGGTAAGAAACATCACACCATGTTACATATCAAGCAAGCTGAGAATACCAAAGTCAACAAGAAAATCAAATCTGGTAATTATGAACAGGTTTATTTCAGATTAATACCCGTCATTGCTATTGGCAACAATGGTGTTGTTGTTGAAACAGTTGCAATGTTAGATTCTGCTAGTGACATATCTCTCATTGACATTGACCTTTCCAAGCAGCTTGGTCTCAGGGGTCAACAGCGATCACTGACTGTGAATACACTAACATCTGTCACACAGTGTACCTCAAGCAAAGTAAGCTTCTGTATTAGACCTGTGGATTCTTTAAATTCAAGGACATTTGCAATAAACGAAGCTTGGACAGTGAACTCAGACGCATTCAAATGTCCCCCTCAAGTTGTCAGACCCGAGTGGTCACATATTAAGGATCTTAACATTCCAAACATAGAACCATCACAAGTTCAGGTTCTCATGAACATACCAGAGGCTCATTTACAAGTAGATGTAGTCGCCGGAGATAAGTGTGAACCCTATGCTGTGCGCACCATGTTTGGATGGTCTCTCATGGGGGTGGGGACATATGTTTGGAGGAGTCATTACAGGCCAGAGTGAATTTCTCAGTATCGGAGAACACAGCTCTGATACACCAAGTTGAAAACTTCTGGAAAACTGAAGCCTTCGGAGTTGCTTACAAGGAGAAGCGTCCAACTTCAGTTGAGGACAGGAGAGCACAGGTTATTTTGAAGAGAGCACAAAGTTAGTGGAAGGACATTATCAAGTAGGAATGCTCTGGAAACAAACTAAAGTCAATCTCCCTAATAATCATAATAATAATAATCGCAGAGAAACGCTTCAAATCACTGGCAAAGAAACTTGTAAATGATCAAGACCTTGCTTTAGTGTATAAAGATACCCTCAATAAATACATTGAGTCGGGTCATGCAAGAAAACTAACTGAAGATGAACTCTCGCACACGTCAATGCGAACATGGTGTCGTGTTTGATGCTGCATCCTGCTACATGGACATATCATTGAACACCAATCTCATGACAGGACCGGATCTGCTGAACAGCTTGTTTGGGGTTCTTGTGAGATTCAGGTTAAACCCTATTGCACTGGCTGCAGACATCGAAGGTATGTTTCATCAGGTGCGGGTGTCAGAAATGGATGCAGACTCGCTCAGGTTTCTTTGGAAGACTGATTAATCTACACCATGCCCACCTGATGTGTACAAGATGATGGTGCACATATTTGGTGCCACTGACTCGCCAACATGTGCCAATTACGCAGTCAAACGCACTGCTCTGGACAACAAAAAGGATTTTAGCCCTTCTACAGTACAAGCTGTCATGAGAGACTTTTATGTAGACGATTTCCTTAAGTCAGTTGAAACACCGGATGAAGCCATTGAACTCTCGCAAGAAATCTCTATGTTAATGAAGCGTGGAGGTTTCCGACTTCACAAATGGACATCAAATTCAGTCGAAGTCCTTGAAGCAATACCTGAGAGTGAACGAGCCATAAAGACACTTGATCTCGATCTTGATGATTCACCAATACAGAGTGCCCTAGGATTGAAATGGAACATTCTGAATGACTGCTTTGTATTCAATCAAGCACTACAGGACTGTTCACCTACAAAAAGGGGAATAGTTAGCACAGTCAGTTCAATATTTGACCCATGTGGTTTCCTGGCTCCTTTTACACTGAGAGCCAAGTGTTTGATTCAAGAATTGTGGAGACAAAAGCTGGATTGGGATGATGTTCTCCCAGATAAACTCAAAATGCAATGGGAGGAATGGTTGTCGGAACTGGCTTATCTATCCAACTTTAAACTACCAAGACAACATCTCTCCTTGACATCGCAGTCACAGAACCTAGAATTACATATGTTCTGTGATGCTTCAGAAAGGTCATTTGGTGCAGTTGCCTATCTGAGGTATACTAGTGGACCACATATCACATGTTCCTTCGTGAGTGCAAAGACACATGTGGCTCCTATCAAACCCGAGCTTACCATTCCCAGACTTGAGTTGCAAGGAGCTGTGTTGGCAGTTCGTCTCTGGAATTCCTTGAAAGCAGAATTCATGATTGACATCCATAAAGTGGTGTTTTGGACAGATTCAAACACTGTCTTACAATATGTCAACAACGAAACAAAACGATTTAAGCAGTTTGTCTCAAACAGGGTTGCCGAAAACCTAGAAACAACGAACAGCAACCAGTGGAGGCATGTGTCGTCGTCAAACAACCCAGCTGACCTTTGTACTCGAGGGCTTAGTGCGAGAAAACTATCCACTTCACACCCGTGGATACAAGGGCCCAATTTTCTCTGGAAGGGAGAGGATACATGGACATCTCATACAGTATCACCACTTGAAGTAAGTGACTCAGATCCAGAACTCAAAGCAAACGTCTCACATGTGTCATCCAAGCAAGGTGATATGCTGGCAGCAGAAAGCATTTTCAGCGAGGTTACCTTGTCAGCAATCATAAGAGCTTCTGACTTCTCATCATGGCACCGATTATGTAAAAGGACAGCTTGGATACTACGCGCAATGCGAAACTTTTTTCTACATTGGATCTCTACAAGATCAAACCAATAACACAACCTGACCTGTTGCCATAGGAATATGAAGAGGGTATTCTCTGTTGGGTGCAACAGGCTCAGCAGGACATGTTTCCAGTGGAGCTAAAAAATCTGAAAAAAGGCGATCAAGTTCCAGAAACGAGTAAGCTGCTTCCTCTGTCACCTGTTTTCGATGGAAGACACATGCGTGTTGGTGGAAGGTTACGAAAGTTTGTATTCCTTTCGAGTCAAAGTTTCAACTTCTTTTGCCTGGTGATCACAAAATCACAGAACTCATTCTCAGTGACATTCATGTGAAAACTGCACACGGAGGCCCAGAACACATAATCTGCTATTTGCGTAGAGAATTCTGGCCATTGAGTGCCAGGCGTCTTGCAAAACAGACAATCAGAAAATGTCTCTACTGCCACAAACAACGTTGATGCCATTCATTCCAAAAATGGCTGACTTGCCTGGATACCGGGTGTGTAACTTTGAAGGACCTTTCATCCACACAGGTGTTGACTACTTTGGCCCCATGTATGTTAAGGTCCGTCGAAGTGAGCGGAAACGATGGGGCTGTCTATTTACGTGCTTGTCAACCAGAGCTGTACATATCGAGTTGGCAGATTCACTGGAGACTGATGACTTCATACTTCTCTTAAGAAACTTTATTGGAAGACGATGGCACCCAAAGGACATATATAGCGATAATGGAACCAATTTCGTTGGAGCAAACAACGAACTGCGACAGTGTTTGAAAGACCTGAAACAGGGCCATATCATTGACTGCTTAGCTGCTCAAGCCATACAATGGCACTTCAATCCACCAGCATGTCCGCATTTTGGTGGAGCGTGGGAGAGGCTTGTTCGCTCTACAAAGACAGCTCTTCGAGCAACATTGAATAGTCAACTTGTGTCAGAATCGGTTCTCAGATCAGCTTTAATTGAAAAAGAAAGCAGTTCTAAACAGCCGTCCTCTTACGCACAACAGTTCTGACCCAAATTATTATACTGCTCTCACTCCTAACCACTTTTTGCTTGGAAGAGCAGACACATCAGTACCTCCAGATGTCTTTGACAACAGAGAGATTAACAGTCGCAGACGTTGGCGTCAAGCTCAGGTGATAGCGGACCATGTAAGTCGACGATGGTTAACTGAGTACCTTCCTGAGCTGACCATAAGACACAGGTGGACCAAAGATAATGCTTGTGTTTCTGTTGGGGACCTTGTTCTTGTGATAGCAGAGAACAACCCACGAGGTCAGTGGGATCTTGGAAGGATATCCGAGGTCTTCAGCAGTGATGATGGCCGCATCAGGACTGTTTGAGAACTCTAATCGTAATGCATGTGATATATTTTCACAACACTGCTATTATTGACAATCCTTCAATCATGATAACTCTGGAACTGGACTCTGTCAGGGGGGTGGGGATGTTCCAAATATATTTCTATGAATCATTTTCTTTACCCAGTAACAATAATGCATGCTTTTATTTTCGTTAGCGGTATGCAAGTAAGTATGTGCTGCGAGTTACGTCCCTTAGTTATAACCGAAACAAACTCACGATCCGGCACGGGAAAAACTACAAATCTATTGGTAAAACACAAAGCACACTTGTATTTCCTGCTGTTTCGTTTGGATTCTATTATTCTATGGCAATTAAACAATTATTGAACTCTATCCTTATGTTCTCTCACGAACAAGGCCCTTTAGCAAGTACAATGCAAATAGAAGAAAGCGAGAATTTCCCGAAAGTTTTTTTAACATGCTCAAACACAAGGCAAAAAAGCAAAGAGTACACAAAAGTACCATTGCAGTCATCCTCTTCAAGAAAAAAGCTGATGTTTTTCTTCCCTTCAGTGTTGATGAACGTCAGTAGATATTTCTCACCAAGAGATTCACAAGGAAAGTTCACGTGGAACTCATGGAGGTTGCTCCGTGTCGTCAGTCCGTCCTGTGAGACGCGTTTGTGAAAAAGACTTATAGCCTTTGTATCTCTTCCAGGGGACATGGAGAAAATGGCTTCCAAAGCTGGTTGTGGATATGACTGTATCATGAAGCTCCATGTACTATCGTCTGCAGTTTTCACAGGTTTTGGTTTTGGGAAAAGCCTTGGAGAACCTAACAATAGAGGTCGACATACATGTCTATTAATGACAAGATGGCAATGTTATTATATAATTGCCTTGTTACGACACAGGACTCTTTAATTTGAATGGTAAGAATGGTGTTAAAAGGAAGTTAACATTTATGAACTGAAAGTTTCACAGAAAAAAACCCATTAAGGAAACTGATAAACTCACATAACACGATCACCGCAATAGACAAATGTGACGATCCGTACTGATTTTCAGCTTTAATCTCATAGTGACCGTGGTCGTCACACTTTGCAGACTCAATCGTGTAAGATATATTGTAGTTATTGTCATGGATGTCCTCTGGTCTTGTCATGGGAAGGCCTGTTCCGTTTGGTAAATGGATTGTCACTCTTGGTTCTGGGTTACTGTTGACAAGCCCAGTGAAGGTGAGGGATCCACCTTCATGTGTTGTTTTGTTACCGTCTTTGCAACTTAGTTCAGGTGGAACTGCATTTATTAAAAACAGAATTACTGAACAATTTGGTAAGAAATCTTGTAATTTGGAACGATAATTTAAGTTGTTTTAAGTTTGCGTTGTGTAAACTTTATTTTAAATGTCAATGCTAGTTTAAAGACTGATATCTTTAGGAGATAAACAAATTATCAAAATATGAACTCGTAAACTTTTAGAGTGCTCTTGCATCGTTATTTTTTAAGAATGCTTAACAAGTATTAAAGGGCAAGATAACCAATGTAAAGAAACGTGAAAGCATGGTAATGTTATCTTAAGTGAAGTCTCATCGACTGTTAAAGGCTACGATTCAAATTCACAGTTCACAGATACCGTTCTAACAAGCGTTACAGCAATGACTTATCAAATGCTGAAACTATACAATATCCGGAAACATTATATAGTTGCAATTGTGCAAGGATTATGAGAAATAGGAGGTTTTCAATGCAGCATTAAACCTACGTTTGTGACGGTTCTCTCTGTTGCTTAAAAATGACATCGAAAATGCTTGATAAATGTCAGTATCGATTTCAATCCTTTTTTTCAAGGCAAAGAAATAATTCAAATAATTTAGACAGTAGTTAATAAAATGTTATTTGTCACTTCATCTCTGGTTCTGTATAAAATTTACTTTCAAGGCTATGTTTAGATATTTTGACTAATTCAAAATGACATGACCATATTTAAAGAAACAAAACTCTTATCTGTTCCCCAGTGAAAAGATAATTTTGCGTAGGCTTCGTTTACCAAGATTGGTAAAATTATTTTCCTCATAATCGCATCATGAAAAAAAGGTAGGAGTGAATTCTAAAGTGCAATATTAACCTTTGTAAATAATTGTCTGCTGTTCGAATCCTTAATAGGCACAATAAAAAGTCGTTAAAAATCACATTAAATAAAAGTTGGTAAAACCATAATCTGTTCCTCTTTCATATCAAGTTTATGTCCTGCACTTCCTCAGGACGAAGCAGAACATATATTTCACATTAACATAAAATTAAAGGAGAAGCTCGTTAGATATTCAATAAAAATAACCTAGCCTAGGAAGAGAGTTTAGAAGTGGTGAAAACAATTCACAATTCATTTTCATAACAAAATATCTAAACGAGTAATAATAGATTCCTCAAGCCTAGTTTGAATTTCAGCAGTATAAATTGTCTGGAAGGAGCATTCTCAAAGCAATCAAGAACTCCTTTACAAAAGGTTTCCCTTTAAAAAAGTATTCTGATACTTACATAACACACTAACATCAACACTCCTGAATATTTTTCCATGTACATTCCAGGCTGTACAATTGATCTCAGACTGACCTCTGTCCATGCTGAATGCAACCTGACCTGAAATCACCTTGACCACCTTGACCACTTGACCACTCCGCGTAAAATTGCAGCCGGGGTTGCAATCAGCGCTGCATGTAACATTGTTACCTTCAAGGACACTGGTTGGGGATATCTGGATCGAGTCAGGACCATCTGTTAAAAACAAATATGTCATAAACGTTCTGATAGGAATACGGGATCAAGTGGATATATCTTAATAATAATGTTCTTCAAGTTTGCAAAACTCCCGTAAGCCAGAGACGAGCTGATATATAAACGACATTAGACTCATAAAAAATAAAGTAATCAAAAGAAGTTGAGGGAATGTGTTTTAGATCTTGACCTCCGAGACTGTAAACGATTCGTACCGAAATTGGTTGCTTGGTACCGCTACCATAGTCTACCAATCACACCTTGAAGGCAAATTGCAGCCACATATCTTTTTTTGAGATCACTCACTTGATCATTTTGGAAATTGAAATTGGAGCAGCAAGATAATGTTTGAACTTGTTGTGCCCAAAATGTTCATGGAAAACGCATACTGCACCTCCGAAGACATGACAAAGGAATAAAGGTCGTACCACATTTTGTTTGACCCTTACTTCCTTTGAGTAGTATAAATTGGTCAGGAGGAAGTTGACACACTGATCTATATCTTTACGACACCACTTTTATTTGATCTTTATTTCAACAGAAACGAAAACGAGACATCAAAAATCAAACTTCACAGAATGTAGTTACCGAAAAACGGCACAGCAACTAAAGTTGAATTTCAAAAGGAAAACACTTAAATGATTACATTTTTGACGTCTCGTTATGAACTTAAATCTAAAATAGCAATTAGTGTCATTTTAAAACGGGTCATTAGTCTTCGGTGCTTCATGTGTATAAATTGCTGAAAATCTTCGGATTATAAGTACCATGTGTCCGCGAGTTTGATATGGAGATATATCATGTGTCTGAGTGAAATATCAAACTCGTCGTCACATGTTTACGAATTTATCTCGACGAGGACCCTTATTTTATGCTTTAACTGTGGCTTGAAAGATTGGATTGGATCTTTTATTCTTTTATCTGTGAATTTATAAATATGATTTTAATATTACCATTTAGAGCACAAAAAGTATAGTCTATTACCGTGCAGCGGATCTAGACGGTAATTACGGACTTGCGAACTTTAATAAATATAACGACATCATTACATAATGCTCAAGTTGGTTTGAAAGTTCGATATGAATGAAAAATCGGCGATGACCTCGGCTAATATGTGCTAATATTGGTTTTCTAGTTCACCATTCCAATCTTCAGTTACTAATGGACAACCTCCCTGCGAACAAGTGAACCGGTAGGCCAATGGCAAGTCTTGTGACTTGTCAAGGTTTTTCGGACAGAACATTTTCAAGAATTTAATTGTTCTGGTCCAGAAAAGACTTCAATCTACTGCACGTGACCGCTTTTAGCCAATCAGTATCTGACATTGCTGTCCAAGTCGAGATAATGGTCCATATCGAAATTGTGTACTAGGTACAAACTTTCAGTCAATACTTCGAACATTTCAACCTGACAGGAGCAGATTGAAGACAATTATATATATATATATATATATATATATATATATGTGTGGATTTCACAGTTACACCAGGCTAAGTTTCAGGCTACAAAGCCATAATAACGGGATGAATGATGATAATATTTATCTAACAATTATACCAATTAACTTAAAAGCAAAACACTTCATAGTTACATTGTGGCTGAAGTGTTAAAGCCAAACTCCACGGTGAATCCAAGCCTTCCTCATATGCTTGACAGCTGTAGCTATCTCCCCAGTCAGCCTTGCGAACGTTCAAGGTAAATTTAGGAAAGTTTGCTTGTGTTTTGAAATCGTTTCCGTTTCTTTTCCATCTATACCCCATGACAAGGGGATGACCTGAAGGTAAACTTCTGGAAGTAGAATTACAAGTCAGGGTCATATTGCTACCCGCAACCGGAGACTCGGAATCACCTTCTACGTCCGGTTGAGTGGGCTCTCCTGTAATCATAATGTCAAAAAAATGTATAGGTGTTCATTTCGTCAAAGGTTTACAAGACCTAAATACTTTATAGTTATAACAGGTACTTTACATAAATCTTATACTGTATATAACTAGTTTCAATGATAACGTTTACGTTGCTAGATATATTTTGAATTGCTAACATTTAAACGTTAAATATGATATGATGCATTCAATTTCAAATTTTCAGTAATTCTAAAGCTAATAAGTATTATCTGAAAAATTATTTTCTAATTTTTTTTCACATGTTCCAGAACTATCTACGCGAGTGGTAATAACAACTTTTTGGTTTCATATGATGCACTGGCATTGATTAAATGGGCTAAATAAACATATGCGACTTACTTGAAATGACTAACAGTAAACAGTCTTCAGATCTCTTTAGGTCGTAACACTCGAACTGCCCAGCATCAGAAGAAGTGGCATTGAGGAGAGTAAAACTGAAATTTCCACCTGTTGCTGTCTGCCTATCATCATATTGAATTCGTTCTCTGTAACTGCTGTTAAAGAGTTTCGGTGGATTCTTATCTCGAAGAAAGAACACATTTGTGCCATTTTTCTTAATAAATATGAAATAACTTGTTATGTTGAATAACAATGACACATTGTTGTTTTCTCTAGCAACTTCGTAGTGAGCCATAGGATTACAGGTATCTGGAATTTAAAAAATGATTAGGGCACTTGCGTGTGGACAGTTTGATATAGTAGTCAAATCAAGTGTCATTTTTGTGACGTTCGATGAAGTTAAACATGAGGAAAACGAAAAAACCTTTAGTCTTTCCGTCAATATCATGGTTTTTTAAAAATAATTTTTAATCATTAAGAATTTTTTTTACTCAACAAATCACAACAATTAATCAAAATTCACATGAATAGAGAAGTTGACTAAAATTTTAGAATAAGTTAATATTGCACTCAATAATGGAGAAATTACTAAGAAAATAATATTCCCTTATTTCGTTACATCACATCATTTATTTACATGTCCCAATTTCTCATTGTTAAGAAATTAAGTGTTTTGAAATAGCTTAAAACAATTAAGTATGGAAATAATGAGCCATCTGATATTGACAAATCGGCTAATCTGTTTGCCTCTTTATGGCCAATTCTTGTAGATTAACTTACAGAAATGTTGATAAGTTACAGACTCTGGAAGTGAGAGTGTGTTATAGTAATGTTGAGTATCTTTGATATTGTTGCAGCTGTGTGTCTGTTATCCTATTGGCTTGTCAAAGCTTTTTGTTGTACGTTTTTAATTTCAACATCAAATGAATACAATACGTTTTTGCGGAAACGAAATTCGAGGCTAACCTTCCTGTTAATAGATATGCACAACCTGGATTTCAACACAAACCTATTGTCACATATCACTAATAGTAATATTTTGGTTGTTCTGACAAGTTCACAAATAAATACTTGCATTCGCGGGTGTTGAACCTCATGGGGATTGAAAAATCGAGTTTTATTTCAAAATTTCAAATTTATTTTTTCAAGTCTTTCTCTTCGTTTCAGGCTTTCCTTTTTCTTGATGTTTATTTGATTGTAAGCCGTCTGATCATTGATAAAAGAGTTTATTTTTAAGCAATATTTTCCTGTTCAATTATCAATGGTTTATACTGTCCTTTTGTTTCATCTATCAATATTTTTATTTCGTCTACACATGTCCTACCATAAAGTAACCATTTTATAATTATCCATAGTTTTTTCCCTTTAAAGATTTGTTTATATTATGTATATGTATTTTAATGACATTTAATTAATGCTTGTTTTAGACCTTATTTATCTCCATGTATATCCTTGGCTCTCATAAATGAAAAAAAATTCATTGACAATAGGGAAGTTATCCCTCTCTGGCATTACTATTTTGCAATGTTTTGATCGGGCTTTTTGATGTTGATTTCATTGTCTAATTCTTTTATAAAATGTGCATTTTGGATACAATTGATAGGTGTTTTTTGTGTTTCATTACAAAATATTTTGTACGTTTACGCTTGTTGATTAGGCCTTTCTTAACAAGGAGAGATATCGCATAATTTTGATTATTACAAATCATTATCTGTATTCGTATCACTTATAATAATCAATAGAGCCAAAAAATGCGAAAATATACGCTTTTAATCGACTACTAGGAGACCTATTATACCTCTGTTTTGGATAACTGCCCAATGAGACAAAATCACAAATTATCGAAGCATGACTCGAAGCCACGCCAGTGCGTGACGTGTTGGTAGTCAGCTGAAACTCCAGATCTTTGATTTTCTCTGTAATTTTCAGCTAATTCAACAGCCAATTAGAGGCAATAGCAAGACCGAAAGAATTCCTAAATACAATATATAACTGCTTCATGATATAAACTTTCCTTTTCAGTCGTCAAATCCACTTTGATTGGACTGTGACGATCCTTGACGCTGTTTATTCGGGTTGGTTTTCTTAAGAAAAAGTTTAGAACTCGGGGGGTGACATATAGCAAACAGTAGCAAATAGTAACAAACGCCTGTTGTATAATAACTACTAGTTTAAATTGTGAGGCCAGCACATCTGCCTTCTTACTTTTTGTTCTATAAATAACTATGAATGAGGTTGAGAACTCATGGTGATGATTCTTTAATATATGCATAAGTTTTTAATAATAAAAATTTTGCTCAAATTCTTATCATTTAAAAACGCTTCGTGATAGTGTTTCAGTCCCTCCTTCAAGTTCTTAAGTAGGATGGTTTCATAAAACTCTTTCTGAATAGGACCCTCCCCAACCTACATTGTGTATTCATGACCCCTCCCCTCCCCCCACTCCTGTGAACCATCGTTCACACCCCCCCCCCCCCCCCCCCCCCATCCCCTTGTAATAAGGATTGGTCCCTAAGATTAAAGAATGTGTACTATTATATTATACAAAATGTATTTTATTTGATGTGCCTTTGATCTTTAGAACTCACATACCATATGTACTGCATACAATCAACAAATCCAAATAGTTATGGAGAGCAATTTAGTTACAAATGTAAATTGATGAAATGCGACTTACAGTGTTAAATCACGAAGTAGAAATGACAAGGAGTTATTTCGCTGTACATGGCTTATATATATTATATTAACCAATATAATGATTAATGTGTTTTAATTGAGCAATGTAAGTTTAATGAAGAAAAGTTAACACATACATACCCCATAATATCACCGAAAGAAGAAAAAGATGTATGTATTTCATTTTTGAGGAGGTTCCTGCTGAACTAAAAAATGCGAGAAGTGCTATTCTCAAAATTTGACTGTATCTGTTTCCTTCCTTGGCTGCGGAATCAATGTTCCTACCTCAGATGACAAAAAGGTATTCACACAAAAATAATCGCTAGTGGTTTTGATTGATTTCATTATTTTTTTTTTTTGGGGGGGGGGGGGGGGGATTCAAAGAAATATATGTTTTAAAAAACGTGCTTCTGCTCTTTTAAAAGGATCTCTTAACAAATGAACCTTCTTCAAAACATTGGATGACACAGTCGATCATTACGAGAAATAGTGTCTGCAATATGCATAGTAATTGACAACCAATATGCAACTGTTACGAACCATCTTGGGTACATAACAATCTGCAGATTGTTTGAACGAACGGCAGATTGTTTGCTCACAATCTAGGAATTCCTAGATTGTTTATACAATCTAGGGATTGTGCGACATGAACAATCTGGGAATGATCACATTCTGGGAATTTGTAATAAATTAAGTAGTATTTCCATCATTATAAAATGGGAATTATCTAGCTTATTAGGTTTTTCTATTTAGCAAGTATTAAGATCAATTCCTAGATTGTAATGAGCAATCAGCTTGTCTCTTTCTCAAACTTAGGGGTATAGGGGCCGATTCCCAGATTGTGAAGGACTCTCAGCTCGTCTTAATATCAAACTTAGGGGTTTAAGGGTCGATTCCTAGATTGTGAAGGGTCATAGCTCATCAATATATGAAACTAAAGGGAGTATAGGGTCGATTCTCAGATTGTGAAGGGCTCATAGCTCGCCTACATATCTAAATGATGGATAATGGGAGTCCACTCTCAGATTGTGATGGCTCACAGCTCGCCTAAATATCAAACTGAGGGGGTATAGGGGTCGATTCTCAGATTGTGAAGGGCTCACAGCTCACCTTTATTCAAATTAAGATGGTATAGGAGTCGATTCTCAGCTTGTGAAGGGCTCATAGCTCGCCTTTAAATCAAAGTGATGGAGTATAGAGGTCTATTCTGAGATTGTGAAGGTCTCACATCACGCCTTTATGTCAAACTGAGAGGTTATAGGAGTCGATTCCCAGATTCCTGGATTGAGAAGGTCTCATATCTCCCCTATGTATCAAACCAAGGAAGTATATGGGTCGATTAACAGATTGTGAAGGGCTCACAGTTCGCCTTTATGTCAAACTTTATTCCAAACTGAGAGTTTATAGGCGTCGATTCCCAGATTGTGAAGGGCTAACAGCTCGCCTATAAATAAAACTGAGGGAGTATTGGTATCGATTCCCAGATTGTGAAGGGTTTACAGCTCGCCTATATTTTAACTGAGAGGGTATAGGAGTCGATTTACAGATTGTGAAGGGCTCGCCTTTAAATTAAAGTAGCGGAGTATAGGGGTCAATTCTCAGACTAATTAAAATTTGAAAAAATGAATATACCATGATTGTTAAGCTATGTAAATCCTTTTCTCTACATGAATTTTTTAAAAAGCATTGACACAACAAGGCCGCTTGAAGTTTTTGCTGTATACTTAAATACTTAATTATTTACTATTGGGTATCTCCTCTATGATTATGGTTGATGAGTTTGAACATTGAGTATTTAACCCTCAGAAGATAATTCATTGGGAAAATGCTAGTTTTTAATAGGAAACTTTTAGAGAAAGATATATTTAAAAAACGTTCTATTGCCCTTTTAAAAGTACTGATTTGGTGATCTTTTTTAAACAGCAGTTTCATACGAGATGTTACCTGAGTTATACGAGGTACATGAATGCTGGTTCCCACCTATCTTGCAATATCGTCCTTCATTTTGATAATCAATTGCTCTTTGGTTTAAAAAGTCTTGATTTTTGTATTGAAGATGTTCCTATGCCTTTTCATAACTATGAAAGGGCCATTCCTACTGTGACGCTTACAGGGATATTAGCACGTTTTTTGGTAAATAATCTGATCTCACGAAATTGGTTACCAAATGCAAGACAATAACCTTTTTATCAAGAAAAGAATTTTAAAAAAAGACGGTATCATGATTTTTATGCTTTGTAAACCCTTTTCTGTACATTAATATTTTCAAGAGTGATTACATAACAAGACCGCTGGTAGTTTTTGCTTCAAACTTGATTTAATGTTGATTATTTTCTCTATGATTATGGTTGATCAGGTTGAGAAATGACTATTTAACCCTCTGATACTGAAAGCTATGCAAAATGAGTCCCCCCCCCCCTGCACCCCTCCAGAATTGTGCCACATCACATGATTAAACAGTCATTATATACAGGTGAATGAATTGAAAAATATCATATACTGGTATCATTTACAGAAACATGAAGCTTACTGTGAATATACTCTTTATTCAAAATTATAAAATAACTTGGGTGGGAGAGGAGGGGATAAAACAAAACACGTCTGCTCTCTCTGTTAACCAGCTTCGAAAGAGGCCGGCAATAACTTTACGACAATCACGTGACTAGTTTATAACTTTTCATTGGATAGCCCCCGTTAATGCTGCAAAGTGCACAGCTTACGGTCAAAGGGAGGCAACTCTTGTCACGTAACCTCCTTTACTCCTTCACTTAAATGAATTTATTAAATACAAGATGTGAATAAATTTTCTTCGCGGCCAATGTTGTTTTATCTGTTACTGAAAGCTACGCGAAATGGCGGAGCCTCTTTCCCCTCGATGGATTTATTGTATGCTGCCAATCATTTGGTACATATTACCTGAAACATTCTAATTTAAAGGCATTAGAAAATTAAAGTCTCCTTGTAGTAAGCCTCTCCCACAACTCGAGCTAGTATCCTTCACTTGCTGCTTATTGGACCCTTGCTGCTTTTCCAAAATATCCTAGTTTGAGAAGCTACCTGTTTTTTTCTAATGTGATCAGAGATAAAGATCAGTCTAGTACACCGTAGAGCTGGCAAAGGAAAGGTGATTAAATTCAGCTAGGCTTCAGATAGACAAGGACTTGGATTAGCTCGTGTTATGCGTTGATTATGTTGATTCTGATATTTATTCTAGTTATATGTTTTTGGTGTACATTTCTGAATTCATAATTTTCTAAGGAAGAGAGAAAAAAGTTGTATGTTCATTCGATTCTTTTCTTGTTTGCTTGTACCACTATAATCGTGCACGTGATGTATAAGATTTAAATAACATTTACTCGCTAAAAAGGTTATGAATCAAAATTTTGACATATGAGAAAAGACTCAGGTTATGAAATTAATATGAATGAAAACTTAACTGTCATAAAAATGTCTTAAATACATGTGTTACTGCCTCTTTAAAAATCGATCAGACACTTTCATCACCTTGATGTGTGTTTGCACAATATGTACATGTCCGTTATGTTATTCAAACGGTTTCAAGATTGCATACAAAAATAAAGTAAAAAAGAGCGTACCATGAACTATTAAGCCTTGAGAATCATTTTGCTACCTAAGATGATTAAAAGGCGTTTAAAGAAAAAATGGCCGTCATTGTATTTTGCTACATATCTGTTTATTTCCTCCCCGACTTCATATGATCGGTTTGAGTAAGATGTTTTGACCCGCTGAAGATTTTGGCAAGGTGTAATGCTAATCAGGGAAAATTTGGAGAAAGATATCTTCCATAAAGGATGCGTCTTTGAGAGTTGCAAGCTTGTCGGCTTCGACCACGTGGTGTTAAACTTACAGTTGACAAATCTTGGTCTAACGATGAACAGAACAATGTCATGTAAACAACAAGTTTTACATCTCACAAAAATATAAAAAGTCAAGTTCACTTACTCAAAGCTATTTCCCTACGTCAAACGATTAAAAGATGCTCACGCTGAAATGCCCGCAATCAGATTTTCTTGATATGTTATACCTCATTCTTAGACTAAGGATAATAAGGTAAACTATTTAGATTGTTTACACTCTAAAATATTGTATAACAATACTATCAAAAGGAAAAGCTTTAAACAAATACAATTTTCAAAACCTGGTATCATTTAATCAATTTAAACAATGCACATCAAAGAAATTGTGAAATACAACAAAGTTTGTACCATTTTATTATCATTTGGATACTAGTATTGCATTTATTTAACAAAATGTCAGTTATGTAAATTGACATAATTTTTCATTGAATAATTTGGGGTTATGGATGCTTCAGTTTACTGTTTAATTGATTTGCAGAGTTAGTTCCGTGAACAAAATCTTCAGCTTACGTATCGTTACACTGTCATTAACGTTTAAGATTTTGTAAAAGCAATGTCTCAATTACTTTTAAAAAACTATTGTGAATACGACCAATTTTACTCCACCTACGGACTAAAACATACACTATTTCTTTTAAGTCTTATGACCATTCGATTGCGCTAAAGAGTTAGAAGGGGAGGTTACTCTGTTTAGCCTATCTCGTTAAGTGAAGGGTAGGGAACCCCTCCACTGCGATGGACAGACAATCTTTACCTCGTGAAATAGGACGGGTATATTAGGCACAATACGTGGTATGTAAAGGACTCTGGGTGTTGGAGTTGGAGTCAACGATTACCTTTGAAACCCAGTAGGGTAACCCGGCTATGTGTGACCCAACCACGCATTGCCTCATTGTATATAGCAATATGAGAGGGCGGGTTTCCTGCCTCTCTTTTCTCTCTGCCTCTTTGCACCTGCCTATAATACAAAGTCGCTCTTAAGCTATAACCCTGAGATCAAGACGCAGCTCACCTTCTTAAAATGTTATTTCATGTAACAAAGCGCCTCAGAGAAACGGGGATTTAATTCAGACTGTTGTGCAACCCAAGTCTAGACTTGAGGTGGTGTTTGTGAATACCAGTCTCTTGGGTGAGACCTCAATAGCTATAAATGACTTTCTTCCCAAAAGTTGGCGATTGTGAAGACCAGTCTCTGGGGTTAGAATGAACACTGCTGGTTTACCTTTGTAGCTATGAATGAACACTGATCTGTGTTCCTCTCACCGAAATGAATATTTATTACCCCATGTGGTGGGACATAAGCTTCGACACAATTTGCATGTGTGGACATGATCGAGCAATTATCAAACAGGCCGTGTCAGGGCTATTTCTTTCGACTTAGTTGATACAAAACGGCTTCTACAGAATTGATCACTCGAAAATGTGCCAAATAACTTTACAAAAAAAGAGAGTGTAACCCTCGCTTTCGCTCGGGTGATAAAATATTAAAATCGCTTTTTACAGTCATATTGATTGCCTCTAAGGGTAGTAACGCAATATCTCACATAGTTTATGCGTTTTAGATTCAAACATTTGACATTGCAATTGACCAAAACGAGCGGTTTGCTCTACAGCTCACCAGGTTGTGTGATGTATCATCATTCGCCTGCAGAATACATACTTACGAGCCTAGTCACTACAGTGTCATTTAATAATCATCATTGCAAAAAGAGTCTGAAAAAAATCAATTAGATGATAAATAGTTGCGTTTGTAAAATTTCCGGGATTCATTGTTATTCAAAACCCGCAAATTTAGTTTAAAACCGACAGCGTTAGCCAGAGGTTTTAAACGCATAGATTTGCGGGCGTTGAATAACGGAAATTTTACAAACGCAACTATTTATCGATATTGTAACATGGCCGTTAGTTATGAGAAGTTTAAGAGCGAACTCTGTTTTTGCGTACTTATTTTTGTATGGAAAGGACTTTGCGACTGTTCTATTTCTGTAAGAGGTGACATAACTTCTAACTAATGTGAATTCACGGCATTATTTACATTACAAACATCGTTGTGATATTAGCAAATAGTGGCATTCGTAACAGCGAGACCTTATAAAATACTTTTTTAATTCGAGACCGAAATCAGCAATTAAAAAGCTCGTAGAAAAATATCGTAATACCCCGAGTACAAAAGTCTTCAACTAGCCCAATACCATTGTGAAAGCGACGCAAACATTGTGACGTCAAAACGGTTGACCTTTGTGACGTCATACCATGGGAACAGCATTTTAAAGAAGGCGGCCGCATGAAACTTTGCGGCAAACTTTGACTAAGTAAGCCAGTTGAAAATATTTTCGTTCTTCCAAAAAAATCATATTAAAGTGTATTTGTGATATTTACCGCTAGACAAAATATAAAAAAGGACAAAGACAACTGTCAAATCGGAGTACGGCACGAATTTTCTAAGAAACTGGAAAATTAAAACTTGAGTCGGGCCGACACTAGTGAACATGTATCAATTCGTCGTGATTCGCCTTTGCTATAGTTTGCGGGTATTCATTGTCATTCAACATAGGGTAAGTTTTTCGAACCGACCAATCAGAATCGAGGATACAACGAAGTCATGTTACAATTCAGCTTTAACCATTTTGGAGAAGACGAAAGTTACTTAGGGCGGGGACCCTGAGGCCGTTACAAAAGGACACAGACTCACACAATGACCCGTATCCTTAATTGGCTAAGCAGTCAACACACAATATATCATCTGTCTAACAGCTAATTTTACAAAGGAGTCGGTACAAAACTTTCAGCTTTTCAACCTATTCAATCTGGAAAAAATAACAAAATAGGTTTTAGGGCATGACCACTGTTGCCCTCATTAGGGACCACAGATGCATAAAATCTCGATGTACAATACTCATTCGCAAAGGTAAATATTCAAAAGATTTCAATTTTCCTCAGTCAGTGGTTCTTGAGAAGATTAAATGCGATAAGTTTACGAAGGATCGACGAGCTGAAGATTATTTAAAGATTTACGGTTTCATTAGAGGTTTCATGATTCACACACACGTGTTAGAACCGATTTCATTGTTTCTGAGTTAATGATAATATCACTGAAGAATTGAACCATTTATGTTTCAGCTTGTCCAGTTATTCAACTCTTGATATTTGTCCTTGGTGTATTTTGTGATCTGTTCTTCATTGGGCCTCGCTTTGAAACATGTCAATTTGATTCAATTAAAATAATTTATTTTGGTATGTTGGCCATCGGCCCATATACAATGAATCACAGTCATATCGGTTATTAGAGTCAATAGATAATAACTTTTTTTTAAAAATACATTGATAGCATTAGGTATATAAACGTTTTTCTATAAGCAAGCGCTTCTCTGATAAAATTTGAACAATTTACAAATGTAAATCTACAATTACTACTATGAAAGACTAAATTTGACTGAACATTCGCAAAAATATATTTATCTCTTATATATAATTACATTGTAGGTATTACATTCATACAGACAATGAATAACATTTTCAGTCACACCAAGCTTACACATTCTACAACTCTTAATTACAATCACACCTCTAATATTGCAACGTAAAGGGAGCTAATTTAATCTTAGAAGACAAATATTTGTGATATGTACATGTGAAATGTGAGAGCATTAAACTCACGGGTTGTAAAAATATAATAATCAGGCTCTTATGAATACTTTATCATTCTACAGTCATAGATTCTTATTACAAATACTCAATTCTACAACTGCATTGGGGTTTTTTATATTGAATTCAGAAATCGGCAAAAAAACATGGGGACATCTATATAAAATAATATCCGAAAAACAAACATTAAAAACAGATGGGATGAATAAGAAATAATAAACATGTGACAAGTTCATGGTCGTGAATCATCAGTTTCAGTTTCCTGATGAGAGTTAACGAACAAAGACTCAAGGAAATCAAAACCAGCCATCAGGGACTAAAAGAATAGTAACTAAACTCGATAATTAACAGGCAATTAAGTTTCATTTTCATTCCCGTCAATTTTTAAGATATATTTTGATAAGTACCTAGATGCTCGATGAATAAAGAAGGCTTGGTAGGAAGAGCTATAGTCTGTATCAAATCTTCGAAAGGCATTTACACACGGAAGACAAGGTTATCTCGATAACAACTTAATTATTGTGGAATTCATGACATTTGGGAGTATATGCTTACTCCTTCATCGGGTGGAATGTAATGAATTTGAAATGGAGTACTTATAAACCATACCTCATATCATATTCATATATGATATCATATATGACCCCATTCCTAAACGTCGTGTTCACAAAGAAGAAGTTGTTATCCAGAAAATCGTGTCTTTCTAATGAACTCTGTATGTTTAACCAAACATTAATTAATTACTTATGACTGTGTTCCTTCTTCTAGCGATTAAAAGCATTAACAGTAATATAAAACTGATTTAAGTAAAGCAAGATCCATCAGAAGATATCCCAACGTTCTACGGTAATTCGAAGCATAATTTTTTGAAATAATGAAATTAAAAGTCCAAGAAAACCATTTATTTCCATTGAAAAAAGCTATTTTCTTAGAAATCGGAATAAATCAAATGAGACAATTTCTGTAGGTTGGCAACATCCAAACTATCTGGAAAAATTTTAGGAGCGTTTTTGAAGTTCTTCTCCGGAAACAAATTATGGATTGACAGAATGGTAATGAATAAACCCATGGTATTACCTACGGCTGGTATAATAAGAAGACAGATTCGGAGTTATCCGTCGACCCCCGCCAGAGGTCCTTTTGAGAGAATTTGAAACCCTTAAAAGGTTTTCCTACACATGAGGACTTTTCTGCATAAGTTATAGTCTTATTGTTTATGTCTTTAAATTGTGTTTTCACGGAAATGGCCCAAGTAGAAGCTGAAAACGTTTATAGGCACCAATAAACACGACGATTGTTCCATCTACTCAGTGTCAAGGACATGGGCCTTATAGATTCTTCGTTCTGGTCAGGAAGAGAATGTGCAAAATATAAATGAAACCTCTTAAATCACATTAATTACACAGAATTTCATGTACTTAAAGATTTAACATGAGCACGCAAAGCAAAACTGTTCAAATAACTTATTTTCCTTGCACCGAAAAGTCATACAAAATAACAAAAAATGAACAAGATTTAACCATTCTATACTTTTATATATTTATAAATTGAACAGGTATTCTACTCAAAAGTCAGGTGATTCAGGATAAGAATAACAGGTTCATTTTCATTTTCGCAAAAGGGTATATATGTTTTAGATTAACAATAAATGTTAAACAAACAAGCACGGAATCTTAATGAATTTCAGAACAACTTGTCAATAAAATAAGCCTTAACTGGCGTGGAGCGGTAAAGGGTTTAAGAGAACAGACAGCATTGTAAATACCACGAAAACAGGTCACCCATGAAAACAGGTTACTCCAGTGTACTTTTAAAAAATAAAAGTTTCCTACTACTAGTTGAAATTTTACCAAAATTGTTTTCAAATTTCCCCCCATAAATCGATTTTGAATAAATATATGAAGACAAGAAAAAGCTTGTGTTTATGATAGGAAACAAAAGTAAAGTGTCATTTCTCTTTGTTTCAAACCTATTACACGTGGTTCAGAACAAAGGAATTCAGTGTTCAATTAGATTTACTTGCTAAATTGTTCCTTTGTTCGCTACGTTTTTGTTATATACACTAAAAACGGACAATGCCACCAAACATGAGTGTTTAAAGTTTGAATGAAGATGCAACGGCACAAATAAAGGTTAAATAATAGAGTGTTTTGTCGACCTGACATACCATGAAGCAAATAACAATACTTGTTCAAAATTACCATTCGTATATTACAGGCTTCTCTTAAAAAAATATTCATATTGATAATTGTTGTATGGATTAGATAAATCTTGTAAACATTGTTATCTAGTCACTTGATCAAATAATTAATTATGAGTTGTGTATATTAAGCTATGATGATTCTAATGAAATGTTTTAAAATGTTTTATGCTGATCCATCAATGACTTATTTCATAAAAATTATTTATGCTACGCTAAAGGGACAGTAGCACGTTTTTTGAAAGAATTTTCCTTAAAATTTTCCAAAGAAACATAAGTCTATGCCGAATGTATTGTCTCCGGACGGTCAAAACTTCTCGTTACACAACCTGAACATATGTAGTCCTTGAAAAATATTCAATTATCATGAAATTATCAGTTGCGGCCATTTTTGTGAAATGAATGGAAATGAATTATCATAGCTTAACCAAACATTGCATGTTGATTTTAAAATGTTTCTTGAGATAAGAAAAAAACACTGTCTTGCAATTTGAAACATTTAATTTTGTTTAATCGAGATCACATTTTCCAAAGTGGTACATTCCTTTTAGCATGTATAGTCAGTCTTTGGAAATAATGCTGAGTAATTTATGCAGTAAGCACGAAATGATACGAATTCATGGTATCTTTTGTTAACTTTATTTTTTAGGATGAAGATCTTGATGAACCATGCGACACCACCGAGGCTGTTTTAGAAATGACCATGCTGACTGAGGGAAAAGAAAGCCATGACAGTCCCAAGAAACTCACTAAAGCCTCACTAAACATGATCTCAAAAGTTTATGTAAGTTATCACTTTATATTATACTAAAACTAATTAATTTTTTTAAGGTTGCGTTTGCTGATTGCATTTTAATTGGGTCATAACCAAAGCATTGGCAACAACTTTATATACACTGATTGTATCGTATGCAGCTTTGGAATTATATTTAAACTTCCATTTTTGTGAGGCAAAGTTTTTACCAAACTAGCTACCAAAAAGCCTCAGATAATTAATTTTTTGATCAACTGCTGCTGTCATAATTACATTTGATAGCAGAAGACACTTTGATGAGATTTCTTAGTTGAAGTTCTTCACTTAAATTCAGTAGAACAGTTAGTGTAGCATTTCTCACTTTTCTTTTTAGTTGAAGAATGATGACCTGACCAGCTGCCACAAGGAAGCACCCTGACTACTGATTATCATCAACAAGTCCCTCACCTATTTTGATCATCATGTACTCATGCACAACTTGAAGAGCCACAGTGCCACTAGCTCTTAAGTTTGTTGCTGTCGCTTCTCATCTGTAATTTGTTTAATTTTGATCAGGTCAAATTTGGCCATAAAACAAATAAATAGTGTCAACCTATCAATGTCTTATCTTTTCATTTATCCTTTGGGTTTTTAAAGCATATTTTCACATTTGCAAGTTACTTCATTTTATATTGCATAATTATTTTAACTAACTTTAGATTCCTTTTGATACAAAATCACATTTTATATTATTCATGAAATTATCGGTTATCAGTTATTGACTTCAAGTATTTAAGGTGTTAAATGAAGTTATTTCATCAAAATGTATTAGTATTCTTTCTATCATATGGTGAGGTGCTAGAAGGTTGTTTATGAACTAAAGAAAAACTTGCAAAACTAATATTCAATTCATTGTCGTTTGTGATTGTTTTCTGTTTGCTTAAGTTTACATCTCTTTTTTGTTTAAAGTCTTGAATATCTTAGAAAATATTTAGGTTAATAGTTTACAACATGGTTAATACCAAAACACTTGTCACAACATGTTTTAAATTAAAACACTTTTCACAACATGTTTAATACCAGAACACTTTTCACAATATGTTTAAAACCAAAACACTTTTCACAACATGTTTAAAATCAAAACACTTTTCACAACATGTTTAAAATCAAAACACTTACACAACATGTTTAAAATCAAAACACTTTCTACAACATGTTCTAACCCAAAACGTGTTTTGATATTTAACACTTTACGGAATGTGTTTTGGATTTAAACATGTTTTGAAAATTCATGTGTTTAAAAAACAGGACAACATATGTGTTTGGGTTTGTGTTTAATATCCAAACGCCATTTTTGCAGTGTATACTTTGATTAAAATAGTTAGCCTTTTTGTTGCTGACAGTTCTTTCCTCAATAAACGCTTAAAACAAAACAACCAAAAGACAGAAAATAGTTACAAAATTTAAGTACACAAAGATAAACTGGCAGACTAACAAAGTACAGAAAACCCTGGTTCTAATGCCTCTGGTTATAATGTCAAACTGGATCTAATGCCGTGCTTTTGCAAGAACGGATATATGCAAAAAGAGAGTTAAACAAAGACAATTAAAGACCGAAGCTACTCACTCTAATAAAAAATAATGCCAACAGAAGCTTATTTATTACTTATCACTCTTAGGGAATACAGTTAAAATATACCCGTACACATAACACTCCCCCCACTTTACGACTCTCATAGAGATACTGTAAATAACTCGGATTTACATGGAAACCACGAAAAAATATAGATTCAGGTAATCCCTGCTATAATGTTTTAGGTTTGTAGGGTTTCAGGATCTGGGGTAGCTTTAGTTAACTTCACGGATTGATATCCGTTCGGACGAAACACAAACGGGGTGAGGTCGCCATGATGTTTTTATTCCCAACCTCGTTTTTGTTACAGACTTTTTACAATATCCGTTTCCGGCAAGGGTAACACTTCCAGGTTGTATCTATTTATAGCTGACAGCATCACGCTAATAATATATAAAGCCAGAATCCATTTTGGATGGATTGATAAAGATGTAAATAAATCAGGGATTCATTACACTGCAGAAGGCACAATTATTAATCATCGTGGACATGTGAAGAAAGCTTAAGAGTTGTGTTCCAACAAAAGGCTTGTTTGACATTTTGTGAATAATGGATCCACAAAAAAACATGTAAAATAAAAATTATATCTAAGTGAAACTTTGACCTAATTTCGTTTTAATTCTGTATGTTTGATAACGGCTGCTGTTGATCAACTACATCCTTTTTGCGATTTCTTTTTCTTCTGTTACGGATACAAAATACAGCAATGGTGCCAGCAATGCCTATTATGATTCCGATTACAATTCCGATACCTATGCCCGAACCAAAGCTTGGAGTCTGTGTACCCTCTTCAGTGGCTGAAAGAAATGCAAGTTTAAGTGTCGGAGTGTGTTCATAACATTGAAATTTAGAACCACAAGCTCATCACATTTATGATTAACAATCTGCACTAGGCAAGGAGTCTGTACACTAAATTTTAACTTTCAAGCAGACAAAAATAAGTTTATAGGGCATGATCCATGTGGCCCTTATAGGGGGTCACAGGGTGAACATATCAACAATTCAGAATACCCATGTCCTAGTTAGTTTCTACATAAGATTCAAGCTTTCTAGTCATTTTCGTTCTGGAATTTGAGTCGAAAATTGCTTTTTTGGACTTGGCAATGTGGCCTTTAGTTGGTGCAATAGAGTAACTTTATCTAAATCTTTGCACAACTGACTCCAACAACAAACCCTTTGTCTCTGCGATAATTTGTAAAATGCTTCACAGAGTCGGTAAAACGCAAATCAATGTTGCTACCCCGCTAGATTTTGGAAGCCGATTGGATTTATTTTTCAAAATTGCGAAAAATAGTTTTTGAAACAGTTAACAAATGAATGTACAACGACATGATTCTTTGTTTTAAATCACACAAGTGTCAAATGTTCTTATTACATGTAAAACACTCACCCCTGTCTGCGTAAGGACAGCTGCCGTAATCATCTGTGATATGCAAAAGAGGTTAAACATGTTACTGTGGAGACTATTAATAATATTAGTGATAGGATCTTTGGTAGAATTAGTGAAAAACGAGAAAATACAATACCCAAAAATACAATACTTTGCCAAAAGATTAGTTAAAACACCAATCATCGTTGGTCACCCAGGGTTTATTGTTACGAATCCTACAGCATATCATGTTCATTTGCAAAGTCCCAAATCAAATAAAAGTAACAGATGAAACGTCACAGGGTTGATAAAATGTTTGGACATTCAGCCATTGGTGACCTAGGCAATTCACCATTATCAAGAAAACAAACTTTTCTCTATGCTTCATATATTCATATATTTTATATATTTTATTAGAAATATAAATATTGACTTCAAAGAGATCTCATTAACTTGAGGAAATTCAATGTAAAATCATTGAAATGCGCGTAACGACACGAGTCGGTCCGTTTATTGTAAGCATAATAAAAGGTGTAAACTGTAATGACGGTTATTACAGTTTAGTATGCCATTCAGACCCTCAAGCAGAATATTGAAAAAGCCTTCTTAAGTCTAGCTAATGATTGCAAGTCTAGTTGTCTAAGAACTAGTCATTGTACAGGGCAGAATATGTTAGTCGTGCGGTGAACAAACTTACTCTTGTAAGCAGTATCATTCGAATGTTAATACAACACCACACTTCCTTCATGTCTTTTTGTAATATTTTGTAATAATTGATGTGATGTTATAAAATACAACCACATGTCCACGTTCAGTTTAATAACACATTGGTAGACATTAAGAACCTCATTAAAATTGCTTTATTTTATATTGAAGATTAAAATATAGATGCTCTTATAAGTCAAATACTCTCAATATAATAGTATGTTGAATTGAAGAACGAACGTTCTTCTTAACTAATCCATCTGGATTCCCGATGTAGATTCTTTGTGTGAATCATTCAGATTTGTACAAAAGCTGTAGATACTAAGTTTGCTTTATACATCAAGGGGACAGTAGCACGTTTTCTAAAAGATTTATTTACTCAAATTTTCCTCAATAAATTTAAGCGAATTCGAAAAGAATTTTCTTCAGAGTATCTAGACATCATTCTCATTACTCAACCAATCACCCGTAGTCGTGGAGGAAAGAATAATGTATCAAGCAAACACAACTAGCGGCCATATTCGGATGAACACATTTTAATCAATTAAGGTAGGGAATGAATGCGCATAGCGTAACCGATCATGGTACGTTCGTCTGAAAACTGCTTCATTTGAATAAAAGACATCGTCTTACAATCGGAAACGTTCATTTTCGTTTTCTTGAGATCACCATATTTATCTGGAAAAAAACGTGCTGCTCCTGTAAAACAATCAGTTGCACGGGATGTTATCGCTGTTATTGTTTTCGCCTTGGAAGAAATATATATGAATAAATTATGAGTACAATTTATAAATAATCACTCATTAAGGCCCGCAGCAAAGCAAAATACGAACCAGTATTGGTCTCTCTAGCTGAAACTCAAAAAAGTGCGGTTAAGAGTATCCGTGATAACCTAGGTTATATGTTCCGTTACATCTCCACTCATGCCCTGGATCCACTTATAACTTTTGATGTATATTTACAAAATTCCCTTGCACTGTGTTCAACACAGTCATGTGTCATCGCTTGGAATCCCAGTGTGCACATGAAGGGAGCTGCTATCATAAATTACTTCATTGGCCGCCTGTTTCGCAATATTGCACATACATCCTTGGTTACAAAGACTATCTGAATAGCCCCTGTCAAGAAGGGACGCCAAGCGAGGTAACTCATAATTTATTTCTAACTTTGCAACAAATGGCGTCAATGGATCCAAGTTATTTAGGTGGAAATTCATTGGAAACATACAACATTGGTCATCGAGGATGCAGTAAATACAGCAGTATGGAGAAGTGAAAATGGCTTTGTTTCTAAACATTATTAAAAGTCGATGTACTCCTTTTTCTCCTCGAGTGACCGATTTCTGAGGACAAATAATCACCAACAATGAAAATGATTCTTTAGCCATAACTAAAATATCATAAGGTTTACTTTGATTATTATGTTCAACAAGTACAGTTTAGATCAAATGATACCTGAGCTGTTCAAACTGGGAAATAGCGGAAAAAGTAGAGACTTAATAGTTATGTGTTTGAAATGAACAACAGTGGTCGACGACATAAACAAGTTTTTATTACAAACTAATCCGAAAAAGAGGAGAAGTTTTTAAAAAATTACACAGATTTTATGACAATGATAGCATTTATCACTTGACTTTTCATTTTTTAAAGTCTTTTATAAACATTTTAATCTCAGTAGTGAAAAGACTAATATGACATGGTAACATATAGGCAAACTGTTCAGCTAAAACTGATAAACTTTATAAAGTAAATGCACGTTTGTACCCACTTGCTACATGAGATCTTATACAATAATCACAAAGTTTCGATCACAAACATACAGTAGGCTTGACTACAGTATCACGTTTGTCGAAAATTTACTTGGAATTTAATCTGAGTTCTAATGACCAGAAATACACATCTCAGCAGATATGACAGATAAGACATGACTTACTCAAAAGATCGCTAGAGGGGTTAAAGAAACTTTATCAACATAATGCCTTGTCCATGAATATCAAATTTAATATAATGTTTCAATTCGGAGTTCTATCATCTATCAGAGCTTGAAATCGACCGAGTGAAAAAATCGATTGTTAATTACAAATATCGTCGGCCTTTCGTCATCACAAGCGGAGCTCACGTATCTGTGCTTCCAGCTTTTGTCAAGTCACGTCCTATAAGCAAAAACACATCTATTAGAAACTGAAATTGATAAATTGTCGGCAAAGTTGATGGCACTGGAGCATACATTTTCAGTTTTGTAACTTTTTCAAGTTTTTTGTTGAAGAATCCATTCATCAAAATCTATTTGAAAAATTACTGCCATTTAGATGTATTTCTTTCAGCTGTTTACACGGAAACGCAACACAGGGAAATATTTAAGGGTTTTTTTCTTATCTTGTTTGATTTTATAGCTATCATGTATAGTATAGGGAATATGGTTCAGAAAAAATTATATGTTTTTATCAGACTCATTTACGTTTTTTCTCTTTTTCTATGTCGCCTTTTCCTATTACGATAAAAGAATACCACAACAAAAGCCAGTAAAATCAATAATGAAAATGCCAAACACACAGCAAGGGCATGAACAACAATTTGCAAATCTGTAATGCACTTGGAGGGAGGCAAATCTCTTCCAATTTCTGTAAAAGGAATTTGATATCATCAAAACTATTGCAAATATTGATGATATTATATTCTATAAGTCGTTTTATATACCATGTTTCCCGCCCCAATGCAATCCAACCTTAGAAATCCCCTTACCCTCATCTGCCACTTAAAATTGTTTCCATAGAAACCCGAAGAAATAAAACATTCAGAATAATAAGTAGAAAGACATATTACATAGATGTTGAGGAACTGCCCGGAAAAGGCACCTGACCTTTGTGCTAATTTAATTGTTTCCATGGAAACCAGAAGAAATAAAACAAACAAAACAAGTTGTTTGCCACTTACATGGCAATGTCCCCCGCCATTACGATATATTTGGTGTAATTCAATTTATGCATATTTCTGTACGAGATATCGCGTTAACAATGTATTACAAAGTAGTCGAAGTGTCGTGGTGACCTTGAAAATGAGGTCAAAGTAACGAAAGTCGACTGGCGTCTGAGTCTTCCTCTATTGAAATCTGAACCAAATATGAACACTCTAGGTGCTAAGCTTCATGAGTTATCAAGAATCCGTTAACAAGAATACGGACGTATAGACGTACGGACAGACGCTGCTGAATTCATAGTCCACCGCCAGTCCCCCGTTCCGCGTTGTTCTCAGATACAGGCCGGAAAAATACCCTGCTCCGATATTCTCTCATTTAAATTGTTTCAGTGAGAACCAGATAAATACTTTGATTTAGATTAACCGAACTAATAAATGGCAACGCTTCAATGAAAGGGCTTAGCTCTTTGAAAGATGGAAGATGAATTCAAGAAGAGACTGGAGACTGTTGTTTGTGGTAGACCATTTCTTTTATTTTGCGTTGATGGTTCATGTTACAACGGTCATCCCCGAGCCGGTGGTACAGTCACAATGTGGAGTACACGACAGAGTCCATCCCAAAAAACCAAGTCGTGGAGACTCTACTCCAAACTGTGTCCAGGCTGGGATGTACAAAGGCAAAGCTTCATGTCGGCTACAGCACTGGGTGAAAAGAAGATATTTAATATATTTACAAACATTTACAAAAGATTAAATATCATCTTTAATAGATATTTACATTTTGTAAATATCATGTTTAATCCGTTGTAAATGTTTGTAAATATTTTTAAATATTTTTGAATATTTTTAAATGTTTTTAAATGTTTGTAAATATCATCTTTAATCTTTTTTAAATATTGTAAATAGCGTTTTTAATCTTTTTTAAATATTGTAAATAGCATCTTTAATCTTTTTTGAATATTGTAAAAAACATCTTTAATCTTTATCAAATATTGTAAATATTATCTTTATTCTGTTTTAAATCTTGTAAATATCATCGTTATCCTGTATGAAATCTTTGTAAATATCATTTTAATCTGAATGAAATATTTGATTTCCTACATTTTTAAAAATCTCTTTTAGTTATTTTTTATATGAAATTTAAGCTGTATGTCTGCAAAATAGATAAACTATATATGACATTCTTAAATCTTATATATATCGTAAGATGGGACACATCCTAATTTGGAATCCTTAATTACTTGATACGTTTGTATTTGTCATTGTCTACGAGCAATTGGATATAAAATGCATTGTAAACAAATAATTGAATTAAGTTTTGTCGTTATATATCCCAAAAGTACAAATTTGGAAAAAGTATTGTTTTCTGCTTTTTTTAAGTGTTCAACCATAACAAAAATAGAATCAAGTGAAAACACTAAACGAAATGCATTCGTTTTAAACATATTTATTAACATTGTTGTTAAAAATATGAAATGTACAAATCTATTTTGCCAATACCTTGTTTTTTTCCTTAAAAAATATAGATAATTATTGACCGAGGCTGAAATCATTCTTATAGAGATCCATGTTGATGAATACATATTCTTTTGAAATTGAAATTGAAATTGAAATAACGTACCTGATACGTAGTATATAACCAAATTATCAATGTATCCTACAGTGTTATCAGACAAGGAATTGCAAATTACATCGTTTATCATATTTTGAAAGTCGGCTGTCCAAAATTTTTAATACTTTGCATTGTTGAACGTCTAGGACCTTACCTAGCCTCAATCCTTATATAGTTTACAAACTTATAAGTCAATAGTGAGGAAAATAAACATTATGAAACTAAGACGATATTCTTATTAATAATACATATCTTACCTTTTTATTCAGAGACAGAATGACTCTTGATAATCCCCAACTTCTCTGTATTGGCACTCCAACTTGGAATTTCTCTCAGTTTTCAAAATAAACTATTTTTGAAACTAAGATTATTCCTACTCAATAAGCTGTTACTCTAAGCGTTTATTAGAAGTTAAGTTATACATATGTTGACAGTTATTGATCCACACTGCCGTCCTAGTTTAGAATCACTTTTTTATTCAAATATGAGCCGTTTGGGAGAGTAGGTGATCATTAGCTTTCAACATGTGCATAACTAAACATTTAAAATAATGTTCATATTGCTGATAGTAACATATATTATTGAAGATAGACAGACGGTTATGTAAGTGTTTATTTTTTTTGAGTTTTTAGTTGAGGCAGAAAAAAATCCAAAATAAAACGGTGAGTAGGAGTCATTTCGATTCTTTGATAACATTTAGCTTTACAGCTAAGCGACGGTTATAATACAAAAATGCAGTGACATTTATTACTTAACGTTTGAAATATATCCACGTTGCCTCTTGGTAAAATTATAGTGGATATACATTATTCATTATATATTTTATACATCGTAATGTTTGTTAATATATTTGTTTTCTATTTAAATTTTAGTTTGTGTACTTTCTGAGTATTGAGTTTAGGTTAGGTCCTAGCCGTTCAAATATGCTTAATATTACAATTAGGGACGAACAATGAATGATGTTACTTCTCTAATATTTTTCTATTTTATGTCAACTTAGCTATTTGATATAGTGATATAGTAAGATAATGGTCTGCTTGTACAACACGAACATGTACAACAACGCTCTCTGTTTTAGCCTTATGCAAAGCTGCCACATTAACTTATTTATATATATAAATATACATAATAATATGTATAATAATAATCAAAATAAATCAAACAATCAAATACACATTTATATACATTAAGAAAATTGTTTTGTGCGTTGATAAAAACTATATATCTAGAGACATTTAATGTTTGATGTCAAAGGCATATGATAATACTCTTTGCAGTATCGAATAATACATTGCCCTGTCCTCCATATAACCTATATCTTATAGTGATTTAACTGTGCCGTTTAATGATAAAACCGTCGTTCAATTGAAATGATAGATACGCTTTGTTGCACACGGTGTAACAAGATTCCTTTGATCTCCACTAAATACCTACTGACACGTGTATTAACCCAAATCACTAAGGCTTCAGTCAAATAACAACGTTACGCTTCGTCTGATTGCATTGTTACAGTAATTGCCTGGTAAAAGACTATGTCCCAGCCATATATTAGACACTTGGCTGAAATGGAACAGTCCTAATTAGTGCTCCCCTAGCTTACACTGATCAAAAGGGAGATTACTTTTGAAATGAATAAGATATTTTTATTTGAAAATAAAATACTAATAATGAAAACAGAAAGGTATGTGTTAGCTAAAGAGTTGTTTTCATTTGTCAAATCAAGTCAAATTTATCTCAAAAGTCATAAATGATGACATAGAGTGAACAAAACATACATGAATATAACTTAATAGACATATCAAGCATACGCAGACCATTTTTTATACAAAGAGTCGTAACAAAATGGGTTTGTATGTGATGGACATACATGAAATATATTTTTCAATTGATGAATGTTTACAATAATATGCAGGAAGATCTTTATCTCGTAAAGCATTAAAAAGGTTACACTCTGGCACACATTGAAATTCATCCCCTATCTTCTGCTTACATGACGGACATGATGATAAATTCAAAGGAAGTTGCAAAAAAAAAGTTTTCAATATATAAATCATCCTTATGCTTGTCATAATAACAACCTTTCGGAGATGAAAAGTCGAAATACAAATTGTAGTAAACCCAAAACAAATATATTTATAAATCAATATACTGAAGTAGTATTTTACCATACAGTTGTTCCTGAATAAAAGCATACTACCCACTCATCGTTAACTAGATGAGATATATATGCATTTGTTAACTTTTTCCATAAAGAGGAGATGTAACGTACAAGTTTGATTATTATAAGAATCATTAGAGCCAATTAGAGAGATAATATAATATGCTTTAATTCGACTACTAGGAGATCTTTTATAACCCTGTTTTGGATGACCACCTATTGAGACTGGCGAACGCTTACACAAAATCCCTTAAGGATGACTCGAAGCCACGCCCATTTGACAGAAGTCGTAATTGATGTACACATGTCATGGAATAGTACGCATAGCATCATATTAAAACACTGTCTCTCGCTTGGAACAATACATATAATTAAAGATATATTTAACATCAATTCATCTGAGGTTTGAGTTGTTTGGATGACCTAAACTTTTGAAACAGCTGTTATGACTGTGAGATATCCTGTTGTTTTTTCATTAAGGAGGTTATACTTCCGTTATACTTACTTACTTATTGTTTTGCCCTTTATATCAGTCTATTAGAGGAATTGTTTGTATCTTGTCTTGATAATTAGGAAGGTTTTTAATATGCTTTCGTCAAACCAATACTTTATTCTATACTTAACAATCCCGTTTTAACTCTTGATAGTGCCAAGGCCTGCTATGATATCCTTATGACGTAATATGTTATACAGATGACATGTTTTATTATTTTAGTCCTTTAATGTAGATGCCTTTACTTTACATATCAACATTATAACTGTATATGTGTCTCTCATAAATCGCTGTGCGATTGGTTGTATATACCAGTGAGACAAAAATCTGTTTGTCCGCAAACTAGCACGTCATGCGGCAGGACACGCCTCAGTGACCACGGGTCAGTTCAGTTCTGGTCACTGGTGCTAATTAGCTGGTGATTCGAAAAAGCAGTATCTAGTTGTTTATTGGCCAATTTCGAAAATTTGAATTCAAGTTACTGGCAAATTAGAACACATATATTATGAATCACGAAAGTTTCCGTGGGTCACTTCAGTCAGTCCCCAACTTATTTGTGAAAAAGGATCACCAAGTAGGTTGATACGGAACATTCATATCAAGTTATTTCTGATTCGTTTATAATATATATATACTTATTTTTATATATTATATAATTTATGAACCGATTAATAACTAGACCCTGACTATTTAAGTCTATACCCACAACTGCTTTAAGGGGTTACTTAGTATTCTCGGCCCTGGGAAAGTGGTGGTTTGATCTCGGGATAACGCGCCAAAACCAAAATCAAGTATTCCATAAAGCTCTAAAAGGTATACCAAAAAGGCTACAGGTTTTAGGTGATAAATCAAACAGGCAAGGCTAGTTTTATGTCCCTGCTTAAAGGCGATATGTTTGGAACTTATGTCAGATTTAGCTTTTATTATAAGTGTATATCTGTAATGCGCAGCGTATGTTGTTGTAGCCAAATATGGCATTTTATATGATTGATTTCACTTTAAATAGTTCAGTAAAGTCTCGTTTTCTTAAATTTCCTATTATCAATCATACAAATATTAATACTTCATTGTCTCATTTTATATAATGCATCGCTCAATTTGACTGATAACATCTATATACAGTTAAAAGTTAAAAGAAGTTTAATCACCTCATTAATACTTTGGTAATTGATGACGGCAGATCATTTGAGTTTAAGATGTCAAAAGCTTTGTTGAAAAAACACAAAATCTAATTGTGTACATAAGTCTTAGATTTCAGTAGCTTTGTTGAAAAAGCTTTACTTTGTTTACAGATCTAAGTAACTCAGCATAAACAACACATATTACTTCAACCATAAGTATTTCCAAAATGATACAGAAAATGAGAAAAACTGTTTTATATCGCATGAATGGTTAATTATACACACCTTTATTATTTATTCTGAAAGTAACTGGCGCGGTTTGTCCCGGATCATTATGGTATTCTTCGTTTTGGTTACAGTGTATATTGATCCGGAAGTAAACAATGGCAGAGAAGATAGATATAATTTGAGGTTTTACCCTGTTTATACAGTGGCATTATCCGTTCGCTCCTTGTAATCAAACATATCCTGTGCACTTGTGTTTTTATTGTAGTGATTTGTTTCATTGCTAAATGACTCACTTCTAATGTTTCCTCTATGTGTGAAATATAGATATGTAATTCATTTGTAGTCTTTTGTTTATACATCGTTACAATACATCGAGTGTACATATTAATATTCATATTACATATTTACATAACCATTTTATATATCTTGTTAAATGAGCGTTAATTGTATTACCAAACTAATCAGTCCGCATGTCATATTATATAATATTTATTTTACTGAATTATGGATAACATTTTATCCTGGTATAGTGTTCAATGAATGCCAGATTCACGTAAATAAGTTCAGTAAAAACATACTAAAATTGACATGAGATCCTTTTCGTTTTTGAAATAGATATTGTTTTAACCAAGATGACATGAGTAAATCCTTCCATACCTCATGTAGATCTTACTTACCTTGTATACCTATATCAATAACAAGGATGAAATCCCAACAAAAAATATTAAGTTACTCACCAGAGGAGTTCTTGAATCTTGACCAACACACGAGCAAGAGTCGTAAATCCAGTTCTTTAAATTTTGTTATATACTATGTTTTGACCAATTGTAAGGGGTTCAAGCTAATATATTGTCACATGTCATGTCTCCTGAACTTTTGATTGCCTAACACTCTCCCCTTCCACAAGACAAGTACATCCGTGCACCTGCGATAAGACCCAATAGACTGACTGGAGCCAACTAATTAGCCTTTCCTGTAATTAGTCTTGAGATCATAAGGATCGAAGAGTCTTTACGACAATAATTATGTAATGAACGGGGCTGTAAAATATGGCATTAGCCATGGGTGAGACGTCTCAATTTGTTCCTCCTTCAAGAAACACCCTATCCTGCCCATCCCACATTATCAACTTGTTCAATAAAAATATGTCACCAGACAGTTGAATCTTGAATTCTTAAATATGACCAATTCAGAGAAGATTATCAAGACTCATGGAACACATGCAATTCGTGAAGCGGGAGTTAACATTTCACTCACTGAAAGTGCAAGGTATTATACCTTTTAGTCACTTATCTTTTACAATATTTTTTATATGTCTTTGAGAAAAAAACGCGTGGCACCTCAAAGTCGTGGCTAGAGTAAGAATCTTTGTTTGCTTAAATGTATTTCCATTGAAAAATAGAACACCTTAGAGTTGTATTTCAGTTTCAAAACGTTAGTCAATAGACTAAACGCGTTTTGAGTCAAAACTGATAAAATTTCAAAATGGGACCGACGTATATACCCTTACAAAATTCTTGAAGCCATGTATCATACTAAAATTGATTTTATTTACATGTAGGAACATAACATTTAGTTTCAAAATGTTATTTTATTACATAGTACTGGTAATTTGTAAATTTCCATAAGGATAAGCAGGTCGAATTGTAAGCTGTGCAAGTATGTGACAATACATTGGACCGAAACATATAAAATATCATGCAAGATGATGTTTAAAACTTAAACAATTTTTTCTATTCATTAAAGTATCTACATGATCAATGCAAAAAGGGCCCAATTTGTTAAAACAACATGGACCATTCCGAGATCTGTGTATGTTGTTTTAGCCATACACCAGTCACAAGTGGTGCCCACTAATTACTGTTTGTCATTTATGACTCAATGCCAATCTCTCGTTCTCATGCCAAGCTGTCAGATTAACACTGTGCATGCTCAGTGCTGAATGGAAACTGTTGTAGCTTACATTGTGTATAAGGATATACAAGTTACAAGAATGGATAATATATATCAGTGTCTGAGGTAGGTCATTTTACAAAGGGTTTTTTCAAGTCAGATTTACCACATATATTGTCAAAACTGATTTTAAGAAGGACGCTAGATTTATACAATATTAACTTTGAATTATTGTTATAACTTTTAAAAGAAAGGGTTTTCATCTAACCATGAGTGACTTTGTATGCCGTTTGATTCGATAGAACTAGTTATAATGACAGTCAAAATGCAGATAATTATTTTTTTTCATATTAATTGTGGAATGGTTCTTAAAATCAAATATATTAAAAAAATTCAAATACAGTGGTATTGTAATCAATGCACTTTATATTCAAAGGTAATCCCAGTCAGTAAGTTAACATAACTGTAAGAGCAATTGATGATCGAACTTCATATTTAGATAAAATATTGATGGTAATGAATTTTAAAAAGGAGCAAAACGAATAATATTATTAACCTCGCTGTATATAAGTCTTTGTGAAAAATCATGCCAATTACATCAGATTTCCATTTTAACTACCGTTCATCTTTTATCCATCTTAGAAATTTTAGAAGATAAGGGAATAAAAGAATGTTGATCATCTCATTCCAAAGACAATGCTATCAAATTTACGAAACTTTTTATCAATATATTTCATTACAAAGTAACTTTATTTATCAGATATCTCCTTATTCTCTTTCAATGATATAAGCAAGGCACCAAGGTACAAACCTATACGAATCTAAGTTCAATATTAAAAAAAGATTAAAAATTTTTATATCGACAAAAAAGATGTTCTTTACAATATCTAATTAAAGTTTTTATTGACACTATTTTATACATGTTAATTTCAATATCTGATACAGATAAAAGATGTATTTTTCAATATCTAATGCAGATTAAATATGTAATTTACATAATCTAATGCAGATTAAATATGTAATTTACATAATCTAATGCAGATTAAAGATGATATTTACAAATATCTAATGCAGATTAAAGATGATATTTACAAATATCTAATGCAGATTAAAGATGATATTTACAAACTAATCATCATATTTAAAAATATTTATTTCAGATTAAAAATGATATTTAAAAACATTTAAAAACATTTACAAAACTTTACAAAACTTTACAAACCTTTTCAAATATTTACAAAGGGATTAAATATCTTGAAAATATCTTGTAAAGATGACATTTAATATATTTATTATTTTGTAAAGAAGTATTTTGATCTTTGTAAATATCTTGTAAAAAACAATTTTAATAGATATTGACAAGATTTTAAATATCATTTTTTCCAGAGTGCAGGGAAGGTGTACAGGCAAATTGAGTCTAACCGAGTCTGTAGAAGTCTAACGGGAGTCTAAAGAGAGAAAACCTCTCTAAGTATTTAAGAACATAGATGTTATATAACAACACCCAACATATGCCACATGCTGGATGTTGAACAAAGGGAGCTGATTATGGTATCAGCTTAATAAATGTTATGAGAGATTGAAAGGCCGAATACATAAGGTGACGCAATCACTGACCATTGACTTGTTGAAGATGCCTTAGGCATTGTTGGTCGAGTGAACAGACGTTTGTATTTAACACATGGAGTAAAGTTGACAAACATATGCTATTTATGAAAGATTCGATATGAAATATAAAATTTGGAAGAAATTCGGAAGTGTGTTTACACTATGAAAATAATATCGATATGAAAAATAAAATTTGGAAGGAATTCGGAAGTGTGTTTACACTATGACAATAGCAAGATAGATTATTGATAGACTTTATCTTTACATGTTCACATTTCAACCTTTCCTATTAACAATTACCACAAGTGTTCATCTTCATCAAGGTGAGCATTACGATGACGTTTGTGTTGTGGAAAGGTACCATTTTGGGGAAGGCATGGTGATGGTAGAGACAATTAAAAACTACAGGGATTGCCAACTCCAAACTGTGTTCAGGCTGTGGTATACAAAGGCAGAGCTACATGTTCAGCTACATGGAATGTGTACAGGCAAACCGAGTCTTAACGAGTCTGTAGCGAGTCTGTAGGAGTCTAACGGGAGTCTGAAGGACTCTCTATACGTATTTAAGCACATAGATGTTATATAACAACACCTAACATATTGCTACGCAACTGGTTTTGCATGCCACATGCTGGATGTTGAACAAAGGGAGCTGATTGTGGTTACAGCTCAATGAATGTTATGAGAGATTGAAAGGCAGAATATATAAGGTTACGCAATCACTGACAATTGACTTGTTGAAGATGCCTAAGGCATTGTCGGTCGAGTGAACAGGCGTTTGCATTTTACACATGGAGTAAAGTCGACATACATACATGTATGCTATTTATGAAGGAATTCTTAATCGATATGAAATATAAATTTTGAAAATACTCGAAGGTCTCTTTACACTATGACAGGTCTTACCAGGTAACAAAATAATACTGCATAGAATTTGAGCTACATGTAGAGACTGTAAAGGTGAATACCCCGTACATGAATTTAGTTTAAATTGATAGAAACCAGACAAATATAAAAACCAGAATAACAAAAGTGGCAAAAAACAACACTCCACCATTACGTCTAACCAAAAAACCAAGTTTAATAAAAAAAATATTGAAGGGTTTTGAGCAATAGTCCGGCCACGTAAGCATTCCGAAATGATTGAATTACGGAACAACGGGCGGAGGCGATATGCTGCGATTTCACGTCATCAAATCACTGTGTCCAAAATCTCCACTACCAGACAATAATGAAGCAACTTTTCGGTAGAATATAAACTGTCATACATTTTTAAGACATGTGAGTGCAACAGTTCATTTCATTTTATTAGAGTTTGACAAGCAAAGTGTCATGGTGACTTTGAAAATAACGTCAAGGTTACCATAAGTCACTAATGATTGTGTAATTTCCTAATGTAAACAGAATTTTAAGACTTTTGAGACAAAGAAACACCTACGCAAAGAATACAAAGTTGGCCGTTCCGCGTTAAAGCGGGAAACTATTCATCTAAAATCCTCCTGTCTTTTTCCCCCCACTTTAAACACGTAGAATAAGATATAATACTTAGATATATCTTATTGAATTGATAAATCGTCAAATGTTAAGCGAAACCAAATAGTCGATCAGTAGGTTCCGCATCGTAAAGAGGCAATTTAAAACGCATTTTCACACTCAAATTTGACATGTTCATTTAATTAAGATTTCGTTTCATGTCATAAGATACTTATTATTCTTAACGATTAAACTGTTGTCAATAATTAAAAAGTTCAGGCAGTCGAAGTCAGTACAGGGTACAAAATATCTAAAGTGTTGGCTGTGCAAAAAATAGAAATATTGATTATTGCAAACGGCTTAAAGGCACTAGTGCACGCTTATACAGTTTAAATTGACTATTATAAGGTTTAGGAGGACTTATGCATTCACTTAGACTTTCTATCGATGCAATGAAATACTTAAAATTCTTTACAATTGACCTTCAATCAACAATGAAAAAATTTAGACAGCCGCTGTTGGCTTGGACATATAAAAAATCTAAGGTTAGCTGTGCACAAAACGGATAAATTATAGACAGTTGAAAGTGGCTGAACTATTATTATGTGCAGCTGTTGAATTTACCTAAACTCTGAACTGAGAACAAAGAATGAATTATGTTTTAAGAAAGCAATGTTGTAAATAAACCGATTTAATAAAACAGCATTAGCATTGCTATTAGATTGACCAAAGCGGCTGCCGTTTCCGCTTTTTTGGTTATGAGCAAAAATTTCCAATATCGTAGTTCATGCGGATTTATTGTAACGTAACATTAAATACTTCTGGTCTTTAGAAATCTACCTGAATACGTAAATATTTGTTAAATACTTTACGAGGTAGATTACTTGAGTGAGGATATTGAATAATATCGAGAGATATGCAGTATCGTTGTGTTAACGAAATATTAGTGTGCACTAGTGCGTTTAAAATCAAAATGTTTGTAGGTTTGAAAAAAACCAATCTCTTAACTGAGAACGAAAAGTTGAAGATTTTTCTGTTAGGTTTATCTGTATCTTCACCGATGTATGTTACACATACACACGTTAAACAACAGCTGTTGTAGCTTTTGGTCAAGTATAATTTGAATATTTCCGATATCGTTCTTCAAGCGGAGCTATTGCAAAGTCGCACTGAAGACTTCCATTTTCGCAACCATGCGGTGGACAGCAAAAGGAGGTCATGCGGACAGATTTCAATCTTTTTGGGATCCGTAAAACAATTTCAACAGTCAGGACATCATAGTTTTCATTTTATTAGCCAAGTGTGGCTGGGAAGAGTTGTTATGTCTGTGCTGTGTAATTTTCTGGTTTGCATTATTGTTTTACCTTACATGATAAATTATGTATTGAACACTTCCGGTTCGCATGGTGAAGGCTTGACGTACTTTCGTGGGCTCTCGCTACCCCATGGATAAATCCAAGTAATCCACTAGTTTCAAAGATATATGTTAATATAATGATATTAAAATTGTGAATTAAAGTCTCGCAACAATACTTTGAAACTTTATTTGCAATTTTATTGCAATTTAGATAATATTGAACATACTCGAACAATGTCAGTGAATGAAACACAACGTGTTACTCGTAACAAGGTCGTTGGTGTGGAGGACATCCTCGCGTCTGAGAAGAGAATTGCAGACCTAATCACTAACACTAAACAGGAATTACAACAGTCGATCAACGAGGTGAGACAGGATATTCAGGAGATAAAAGAGAAAGTAAAAGCTGTGGAATTTAGCGTTTCTCAAAACGAAACTGACATAAAGAGTCTCCGAGAAGAGCTTAGACATGAACGGAAGGAACGCGCGAAACTCGAACGCCAGCATCTCCTAAAGGATATACATGACAGGCGGCAGAATTTGCTGTTTTATGGTATTGCAGAGTCCCCTCAGGAAAACACGGAGAGAGCGCTACGAAATTTTTTCATGGAAAAGCTGAACTTCTCCAAGTCAAGAGTGAGTGACATTTACTTTAAATTCGTTCATCGCCTGCCGATATCGGAGTTTCAAAAGGCAAATAACCCCAAGGCTGTGCGGAGCATTATTGCTTCATTTTCTTACATGCCAAACCGCGAAGCTGTTTACGAAGCAAGAAAATCTCTGCGAAAATCAGGCATGAGTATCCAAACAGATCTCCCGCCCTGCTTGAAGAAGAAGAGAGCGATCTTGAGCCATGAAGCCGCCGAAATACGCGAGAAGGATGGTGTTTGGACACGGGTCAGAGTGGTCGGCACTGACGTTGTTTTAGAGTCGCCTTGAAGCCCCAAAATAAACACTGTCCCATTATGTCATTGTTTACATTCTTATGAATAATATTTCCCTTTCCCTTTGCATAACATATACCATATATTCACCTGACAAGTCAGGGTTCTTTTTGTGTATGAGCACGAAATGCAAAGACATTGCATGTTGGATACGTTCACATTTGTTTTGAATTTTCATATGTTAAATGAAACTTCATCATTTCTTTTTTTTTCAAAGACGCATACGACCTGCTAATATGTTGCACTCCAAGCCCTTTCATCTATAAATAGCTACAGTGTTTATCGGGTCATAGAGTGCGCCGCGCTGTCGCGAGCACGTGAATCTTGTTTTATGTGCGCTATCACCACGCACGTGTGTGATGTTCATATGGATATTTGTGTTCAGCAAAGGATTCTCAGATTGTAAATATGCTATTTTGAAAACCTTTATTGCATTAACTGGTCAATAATTAGTTGATGACATGGCCCATTGTATATATATATATATATATATATATATATATATAGCATGATGTAATGGACAAAAGGATTCGGCAATCACGAGAATTTTGCTTGTCGTTCATTCTTATGTTTCTGTTTCTGTGCAGGAGTCGATTTCGACTATAAGAGCACGAGGTGTTATGTTACAAGTTGTATTTGGATTTTACCAAACATTAACAAAAAGTGAGAATATGTTTGCAAATTGTGTTCGATTGTTCATGTGCAGATAAACCTCTGGATACAGGGAAGATACTTCCATATATATAACTGTTAATGTTAATTGGAGATCTTCAAACAAGTCAATTTACTTAGCAGTTATTATTTCTTTTTTCTATGGGGATGCGAAGTCTCTATCCATGCCCCTAAGCCTTACCCATGGCATCAAGGAACATTTCTTTGTTTTTATCTTTTCTTTTCTTTGTTATATTTAAACACAAAAAAACTCACTTGGATACAATTACCACTTCTAGAGAACAACTCATGTATAGGGTACTATTTATAGATACTAGTCATGGAATCCTTTAAAAAAATCAGCATTGTCTCAGCCAATTGCAGAGGTTTAGCCGACAAAAGAAAATGTAAAGAAGTTATGAATATATACAAGAAGAAGAAGTTCTCTATTATATGTCTTCAGGATATCCATATTTCGACCGAACAGGAGAATGTAATGAAAAATGAATGGGGATTAGATTGTGTTATTGCACCTTTTAAATCAAACTCGAGAGGAGTAGCCATTTTATTTACCAATACTTTTGAATATGAAATACATAAGATTGCTAAAGATGATAATGGAAATTACATTATTTTGGATATAACGATTGACGGTATTAGACTTACTCTTACTAATCTATATGGACCCAATTTGGACTCCCCGTCTTTTTACATAGACTTATTTAGTATAATTATAGGTATGGGTAATGATTAAATTGCAATTTGTGGAGACTGGAACCTTGTTTTAGAGCCTTCGATAGACCTAGAAAATTATAAGAATATTAACAATCCTAAAGCCCGTCAAATTGTTTTGGACAACATAGAAACTTTTAAATTTATTAGACGCATGGAGAGAGTTAAATATAGATAATTGGAAATATACATGGTAGAAAAGAAACCCTCGACAACAAGCTAGACTTGATTTCTTTCTAGAACCAGAAGACCTTTTTAACATAAGCACAAATTTACAAATATTACCTGGCTATAAAAGTGATCATTCTGCAGTAGCTCTATCTTTATCAACACAGAAAAGTAAAGAAAGGGGACGCGGTTATTGGAAGTTTAACACATCATTATTAAGACGCGAAAATATATAGAATCAGTTACTGACTTACTAAAGGATACTAAGCATGAATACGCACACCCTAAGTATACTGTTGAGGAAATAGATGAGATGGGAGACGCAGATCTATCCCTAACAAATAATGATACGCTATTTTTGGAAACATTTTTAATGAAAGTAAGGGGTAAATCTATTTCATATTCGTCGTATCTTAAGAAGTCAAAGATTGATAAATGTAAACAATTGGAAGAGAATATATGTCAATTAGAAGATGAAATAAGAAAAGATTTCCAAAATGTTGATGAAACACTTCTCTCAAATTTATCTAAAGAGAAAATCGAACTAGAACAACTTAAAGAAGAAGAAATAAAAGGAATACAGATTCGCAATAGAATACAATGGTACGAAGAAGGGGGAGAAGCCTACAAACTACTTTTGCCATTTAGAAAATAGAAACTATACAAATAAACTCATTAATTAATGGATGATGGTTCTGAGATAACAGAGGGAACTGCAATTATAAAAGAACAGAAGATGTTCTACGAACGCCTTTATAAATCAAATAAGGAAATAGACGATTAAAGTAAAGATATATTATAAAATATTGAAACTCCTTCTTTAAGCTAGGATAAGTCAAATGAATTAGAACGCGATATTAGTATTGATGAAATTTCGCTTGCTGTGAAATCAATTAAAAACAACAAAAGCCCAGGGTTGGACGGTTTTCCTATAGAATTTTTAAAGTTTTTTTTGAAAGATCTCAAAATATGGGTTCATCGGTATGTAAAGGAAACATTTCAGGTAAATGCCACAACAATGACAATGAATAGAGGTGTTATCACATGTATACCCAAACAAGGAAAAGATAGACGTTTTCTCAAAAACTGGCGTCCCATTTCCCTCCTTAATGCATTGTATAAGATTATTAGTACCTGTATTACTAACAGGCTCAAAAAAAACCCTAGATATTCTTATTCATGAAAATCAAACGGGTTTGATGCAGATGCATTACAGAAAACATTCGACTTCTGTACGACATCATGTACGAAACTAAACTACAAAACAAAAAAGGTTTACTAATTCTGATTGATTTCGAAAAAGCGTTTGATACAGTCTCGAAAAAATTCGTTATGATGGTATTGGATAAATTTGGATTTGGCAATGCAAAAATGCAAAAATGGGCGAATATTCTTATAACAAATTCTTCTTCATGTATTGTTCAAAATGGACATCTATCAACATTTTTTGAAAATGAACGAGGATGTAGACAGGGCGATCCTATTTCACCGTATTTATTCTTATTTGTTGCTGAAATACTTGGAATAATAAATAATAAACTTGGAATAATGAAAATATAAAAGGCATTCTCCTCAACGAAATCGAATACGGAATTATTTTTAGATGGAGCCATGAAGACACTCATAACATTTTATCACATGTCTGGTCTTAAAATAAATGTGGACAAAACCAAAGCAGTTTGGCTTGGAGCAATGGCTGGCAGTGATATAACTTTATCCCATGACTATAAACTAGACTGGCATAATGAAAACTTTGAAGTTCTGGGAATAAAATTGATTGCAAAGTTAGAAAACCTTTGGGTGATCAATACAAAAAAAAGACTTGAAAACATAAAAAGAATTCTTTTGAACTGGAAAAAAAGACATTAACTATGATAGGAAAAATAACTGTTATCAAAACATTGGCTTTATCTACTATTGTCCATATTTTTGCTTCTCTTCCAAATCCCACTAAAGATTTTATAACAAACTTGAACAGATTATTTTTCAACTTTATATGGGACGGAAAGAGACACAAAATAAAACAAATAAATTTAATGCGAAAATATGAAGATGGTGGTCTTAGGATGGTTGATGTCAAATCATTTATTGATGCATTGAAAATCTCTTGCTTGAAGAAATACGTTTCGATGTCAAACGACTATAACCTAGCCGGTTTTCCCATTAGATATATTCTTCAGATAGGCGCGAACATCAACAGAAAATACAAACTGCAAAATCCTTTTTGGAAAGATGCACTCGATGCCTGGTATAGATATATCAAATGTCATGTAGTCAATGATAATATTAATGAAATACGTATGCAACCTCTGGGGTATTCCTGGGAAGTAGACATTTGTTATTACAGTAAAAATCCTTTGATGTCAGGGGGAGGAAGACGTGTGTTGTTACAAGGGATTAACTCTCTGGGAAATACAAAATTCTGAACTCCACAACGAAACAGTAGCCAATTAAGTGAACGAAACAGTGAATAAGTGAACACGAAATCAAATATTTGATCAAGTGAACACTACATTTCTCAAAAAGTCAATGCTATTATTAGACTGATTGACATTGATCAAGTGAACACGAAATCAAATATTTGATCAAGTGAACACTACATTTCTCAAAAAGTCAATGCAGCAGTTAGAGTATTCCGACTTCTAGAAGTGGCAGATATCTGGATTTAGATGGGTACATGTTTCGAACAAACCGTAAGAGAAATTCTATAAACTGGATATCTTGGAGATGTTTACAGAATGACTGCCGAATACGTCACGACGTTCTGGGTTGAAGGTGACCTGCCTGTCACATCATGGAACCATCATGACACAGCTGGCCCAAGGACCAACAACCACTTAGAAGGATGGCACGGACGTCTGAAGAAGATTATATCTAAGGCCCATCCAAATCTCTTCGAGATGTTGGCATTTTTGAAGAAGGAGCAGAAGCTGAACGAAATCCGTCTTGTTCAGTATGCCGGTGGCCAGCGTCTTCCCACCAAGAAGAGGAAATACGTCAACATCAACAGCAGAATCACCGTGTTGAAGGATGACCTGGCCGCTGGAAGAATGGGTCTTCTTCCATATGCAGATGCTGTAGCATATTTGTTAAAACTGCAATGATGTGTGAGTGAAATGTGTAAATAATTAAAAATAAAATATGTCCATCTCTCCATTAAATGATATCAAATTTGGTAATTATTAAAATATGACCACGTGTGAACTATGTCCATTCCTCCAAATAAAATGGTTGTCAAAATTGTTGCATATTTTTAGATAAAAAGTGCTAGAATGAATTGTTGAACATTGTTTTCCATGAATAAATACAAACTTCTCTATATTCACTTATGTTTTATGTTACACCTGATCTTTCAATTTCGGTTCATTTCCAGTTGCGAATTTGGTGCTACCCGCATGCTTATCATCACAGATTATGCCCATTGTTTCCCAAATTCCGTCGACTAGAAAATCCCCATGTGTCGCCCTCACTTGTTGTTATAGACATCACAATTGTCTACTTCCAGGGAATGAACCCAACCTCTCTGGTTAAATTACCAAAGTTGCAATCCAAATCTGATCAAATCATCAATAACTGGCTCAAACAAGGTATAGTTCATGTAAAAGATATTTACAAAGATCATGAATTCTTAACATTTGCAGAAATCAAAACAAAATATGATGTTTAAGGCACAGTGCTTGATCTTAATAGAGTCATCCTTAGCATTCCAAGAAAATGGAAAGATGTCATTTACTCTTTTGACTTGGCAACCGTAAGGGATATGCCACTAGATTCTCCTTTTAAGGATCTTATTGCTCCTGTAAAGGGATCAAGATTATTTTACGACAATCTTATATCTGATGCAACAGGTACATTACCGCACGTATGCAACAAATGGCATAATGATTTAAATGGTTTAATCAATTGGAATTCAACATTTTTAAAATATAGACAATCAACTAAAGATACTAAGCTTTTGGAATTCCAATACAAGTTTATCCACAGATAACGGGAGTTGCTAAAAATGAAATTAGTTGATAATGATATATGTGAATCATGTGGAGCAAGTGAGAATATTTACCATGTATATGTGGAATGCCCAATCATTCGAATGTTTTGGAACGAAATCGCCAACTTCTTAAGCAGAACACTCGAAATTTCAACACTGGATATATTATTTTGTTCAACCAATAGCAACTTGCTAAATCACATAATATTATTAGCTAAACGTCATATATTTGTTATGAACATCAAACGTTTGAAATTAAACTTTACAATATTTTCAAAGATTTTAAAAGATGTTTTTGACATCGAGAAATATATTGCACGAAAAATTTTTAACATGAATTCTTTCGATAGGAAATGGATGCATCTCAAAGATGTCATTTAAACGTTTGATTTAAATTTATCACTTATGAGGGATAAATCTTTTCATATGTATTCTCTATTCCCACTGCTGATTGTAAAAAATACATTTGTCATCTGTTCATGTTTATTATGTCATAAATTCTTGTTTACCCTCTCAACTGTACCCACCTTTGATTGTATCCAACTGAAGTGAATAAAAACATTTTTTAAAAAATTATGTATTGAACTCTTATTTTTTCATAATGCAAACTTTGGTCATGAAAAAGTGAAGAAGGGGATGCCCTCATGTACACTTGTAATTATTTTCGTACAATGCATTGAAACCCAACATTTCAAACTTCCTCTCTTAAACAAAACTCGCTTCTACTGTCCATTTTCAGTCAACATGATTCTCAACCATGGTGCCGTTACGTGACTTTCTTGAATTTTCATTAGCCTCCACGACGATAATGATTCTGTTCAACCCTGTGCTTTATACAACGGAAATATGTTTTGCTGCTTCGTGCACGAACTGAATTATATGAGAAACTCTTCTGCATGTCCCAGTCAGAAGGGATGTTGACATTTTCTGTTTGAAAAATACAAGGCCGGGGCGGATACATGATTTTCGGTTGGGTGGGAAGTAACCGTTGGCTGTAGTCGTTTTTATTGTAAGTCAAGCCTTGGTTCGGGGCTCATTTATTATTTTTCACGAATCAACTCCTTACGCATTTTTTGGTACATAATCGACAGTTTTATTTTTTAAAGTAAACCTTGACCTTGTTTAACTTGCCCGTGTGGTCACGCATTTTACTACCTTTCTTTTCGAGGGTTGGGGTAGGGGTTTTGGGTTGGAGGTATGGTTCGACGACCCTCTACCGCCCGGACCCCGAATCCACCACTGGAGAAATAGATCTTAAGAAAGAAAAGATATTTCGCTGTGCGTTAGAGAATTTATCCCCTTACCTTTAGTTATTTTGTACTCATGAGTTACATTACAGAAGGATTTGATGATGCACACAATTGGTTGTGAACAATTCTTCTTGCACATGACCAGAGAACTTCCATTCCTTCTAACATCTGCACCGATGCGCTGCGATGAAATGAAAAATATGTTGGTATAACATCTTTGGATCATGAAACGAAGAAATACGATGTCATGTTTCGTCATAATGATCACAACTCAAGTTGAAAAAGAAACGTGAAGGGGGACAACAACTTTTTGTATTGAAAACGCATACCTTTGGTGAAAATATTAAACAGTTGTCAGACTTAGATCCAGTGGCACTTACTTATATATCATGCAAAATGTGGATCTACAATATACACCCAATAAATCCACTGACATCCACTTTCAAACGGTGCTGTATTCAAACACAGCTAACATGTTCAGGAACTAATCGGATAAGGTTTCTAAAATTGAAGGGCAAATCTATGTTAAAAAAGTAACCTTTTTTATTTTAAATATTTATGTTCATAAGGTACATGTACTTGAATATAATGACTTCTCAATAGTAAATGATTCCAAATGTACTTTAGCACCATCCGTTAACATATGCTAAAGTCAATACACATTTATCCTTGATATCAATAAACGCAGCGCTACGCAACCAAGTCGCCACATCCTGATATTATATAAATGCATTTATAATTACCTCCCTTGACTCTGGTTATATTCTTGCATATGTTTGACAGGGTTGAAAGTTTGAATCATGTTAGATGTGACCAGTTGAAGTGTTTCTTTGTATTTAATGTTCCGTTACATGGCTTTGATTTATCAAGTAGGGTTAAATGTATTTTCGAAAATGATAAATATCTCCATTGTTTTATCAATTGATCATTGTTGTCAAGTTATCTTAATTAACCTTACACTTTTCAAAATTAAGACTTGTGTCCCTTTGACCTAAATGACAAAAATGCACTAGCCATAATTCTGTATCAAATTTTCTTAATCGGATTATGTAATCAACCATTTTTACTGAAGCTAATAATTATTCCATCGTTTTGTTATGATTTGAATTTGTACCAGAAAAAGTGTGGTGCACAAGTTGGATTTTCTTCTTTCTGTTTTCAAAATATGAGTATGTAACAGCGTTTCTAATATATTGGAACGTGATTTTTATGTTAACCTTTGCAGATCTAAACACTTCGCGATATTTTGGTTTGAAAACTGATAGATTTTTATGGAGAAAAAGACAACGTTCAAAACTTGTGATACTGAAGATAAATTTCTGGACAGTTTAATCAGTAAAACCATTTCATATTAACGCGACTAACAAATTTGACCAAGTAAACAGACTATATTGGTCAGACACTGTCCAAAAGTGTTCGCGCTTGAATTAACAGGAGGACAGGCCGTAATTATGTTTTGGTTTGTGACTTAAGACAGTTGATTAAATTTTTGAAAATAAATTTGTCTTCGTAGGTATTTGTGGGACTCATTTTATGTAAGGGTAAAATCTTCCCCCTTGATGGTAAATGATAGGTCTTGCCATTGTACCATAAATAATACTTACTCATCAAAAGTGTAATGACATCGAACAATCTTTTCATAAAACAAAAACATAAATTTAAGATATACAAATTCAATCTTAACATTAATTGGGATATAGAGTCAGAAATGTTTCTTACCCAATACATGTCAACTTCCATAGTCTCATTATGTGAACAGTTATATGTTACGCATCCCGACTTGTCTTCGTTTATGTTATGTATTTGTGGTTTGTTTAGATTTGTCGAATCTGAAATAAAATAGACTTTTGTGTTTAAATTCAGTGAGAGGTTCATAACGGATAAATGCCTCCTCGATCTAAATGAATTTATATCAACAGATTTATTTTTTAAATATAAGGTTATAAAGTTAATCTACCATTCATTCTTTAGTGTGTAATGTTTATCAAAAACTGCTAGCGAGGAGTGATAACATAACTTAATTACTAGAATATTCATTACTACTGATCTGTTCTGTCTAAGATTAAAAAGCGAAAAATCTTATTTATAAAACAAAACCCGATTTCGCATCACCTCAATACCATCGCCTTTCTTTAGAAGTAATTAAAATCATTCTCTACTCGATATTGTTCATGAATTGCCAACCAACCAGCCAAACTATCAACCAACAGACCAACTTATCGTCCGGAAATCAGGGACCAAAACCTGACATAGGTGTTTTCTAAAGACGACTTAACATTAAAAATTTCAAGGTAATACCTTTTAGATGTAGACTCCAACTTATTCGTATTTCGGTTCCGTTTTGGTATAATACTGAGCACGTATAGTTCCCGACGTCTGAACTGCTGACACCCTTGAGAGTGAATCCTACTGCAGAGGTTGATTTGATGGTAAAGCGATCTTTATAATCGTCGTGAAGGGTTGGTTCCTGACAAGGCAAGGCATTAGTGTTACAAAACCGCCGCACCAAATCAAATGATGTTTCAATATCTTGGAATCTATGAAGACATCTTGTACACTTTATGGTCGATAAGCTTCGATGGCAAGACACTTTTACAAAGCGTTTTTCTTTTAAGAAGCATTTTGATTAGATTCATTGTTTTTTATTCCAGGTATTTGATTGATTCATCCATGTTTCCTGGCAAACATTACTCTGATCACTCGGATTACGGAGGGTTATGCATATATGGGTTAATGGACATGTTTTTGGAATGAAATACATGTTGTTATGTAATATAAGGCCAGATGCATCTCGTTATCATTTTAGATAAGTAAGAAATACAAAGTATGTGGTAACGCCTATGTGCACTCACCGGTTCATCGAATTTCCTTTTCCACATGTCAAGAGATTGTCCGTCCTTGTCAGTGAAGAAGTATTCGAGTCGTCGGTAACCTTCCGGGTTGTATTTATAGCTGAAAGTAGCAGCTTCACCTGGACAGACAGACAGCTCTTTTGTCTTCTCTCCCTCAGCTGTGGGGAAAAACGATTGATACATGCACCTCTCTATCTGACAAAAAAGTTTTTCTCAAATTAATGCATTTTTTCAAAATTGACAGTGCCACAGTGCTAGCTTCATTCACAAAATCTAAACCTAGCCTATGTTTGAATACGATTATTAACAAGGCTAGAAATGGATGAGTCTGACTGTATCCAATTAAAGTTAGATGTACATTTCAAGACCACTTTTAAAAGTAATCTTTATACTTTGGGAAAACTAGAATTTATTCATTTATAAATTGAGCAATTCGCACTTTGAGAAACCGAATCATAGCATAGGCTGTTGTGTCATCATGCATCCTTTTAATGCAATACCATTTTTCAGATTCTGCTAGTGTTGCATTTATACATTTTTGCTGCAAGAGGAACGTGCCAGTAGGCCGCAAATGCTCGTATTCAGACAGAGGTTTGCTCAGGATTTTATGACTCGAGTTACCTCTTGGCGGAGAGAATGATGAATGTCTTTGAATGTCTCTTCACCAGTCTGTTGATTGCTACATTTATGCGATGAGGCAAAGATGATCTTGATTAAGATTTTGTTTGTGAAATCTTAACGACTATGCTGTGAGGGATCTTTCACTTTGTGAAATAATATTAAGTATGGTAAATATTTTGACATGATTTCCCCGATTTTTAAATAGATCGCTTCAGAACGTAGCACGACTTAGTTCAGTGTTGCCACCAGGATAAATCGTTTTGAAAACTGCGATAGCTCAGTATAAAAATGTAAAGAGGGCTTTTGCATATAACAACAGATAGCCGTTTGAAGCTCAAGTGATGCAAAATGGTTGTTAGAGTTGTTTGCATGTGATGGCGTAACCCCTTGTGTGGGATCTATTAAACTCAAAAGTTCTCAGAATTTTTAACTTTGTCCCTTAGCATTATAGGCATTAAGGGAATATGAACACTGGCATGTTCAAATCTGGTTGTTACCATAAATGTCCAGGGCGCAATGCCGATTTCAACAGTATTATGTATATAATATATGTATATAATAATCATGGTTAGATTTGACAATTTCCTATTTGTTTAAATAGTACTTTTTACTCATCGTGAAACAGCGATATGACTGCCGTAGACAGCTGCGACCATACTTTAGTATAACCTACCTAACAGTTACACCATGGAGTTGTCATAGTAATGGAATTTGAAAGCCAAAAAACATTTTACAGCTGAAAGAAACGGCATGACGTACCTATGCAAAGGAGAAGAAAAAAACTTGTCACTGATAAGATAAGTTCAATCCAGCGATGCATCTAAAAATAAATGAAAAGTAAATGAACATAAAAAGCATAACTCTTCCTTATCAACAGGTTTTAAATGTAATATAATCTTTTAAATAGTTATTTCAGGAGTAAGTTCCAATTCTCGATATGTCCAAGGATGCAAATCTTAAATTTATATTCTTTCAATATCAATTTACCGTTTTCAACTTAAAACTTGGAAAGTAATTGATATATCTTAAAACATGAAATTCATACATGTATATCCAAATTTGGTTACCAATCATTAACCTCGTACTAAGTGATTCGTAACCTAGATTATATTTTTTAGATTATCTGGCCTGAAAGGCTCGATTGACTTATTGCGTCCGTCCATCCGTCTGTAAACTGTTCACTTTTTTATCTGTTTTACCAGAACCGTTGACTCGGGATCTGAAATCTATGTACAGACTCCTTGACTAGTGAGGTCTTCAACCTATAGACCCTAATAAGAGCCACATCTAATTCACTGCGTGAAAAAATGATATTAAAATCTTGTAAATATCTATTAAAATTGTTTTTTACAAGATATTTACAAAGATTAAAATACTTCTTTACAAAATAATAAATATATTAAATGTCATCTTTACAAGATATTTTCAAGACATTTAATCCCTTTGTAAATATTTGAAAATATTTGAAAAGGTTTGTAAAGTTTTGTAGAGTTTTGTAAAGTTTTGTAAATGTTTTTAAATGTTTTTAAATATCATTTTTAATCTGAAATAAATATTTTTAAATATGATGATTAGTTTGTAAATATCATCTTTAATCTGCATTAGATATTTGTAAATATCATCTTTAATCTGCATTAGATATTTGTAAATATCATCTTTAATCTGCATTAGATTATGTAAATTACATATTTAATCTGCATTAGATATTGAAAAATACATCTTTAATCTGCATTTTGATATTGAAAATTACATCTTTTATCTGTATTAGATATTGTAAATAACATATGTATAAAATAGTGTCAATAAAAACTTTAATCTTTATTAGATATTGTAAAGAACATCTTTTTTGTCGATATAAAAAATGTTAATCTTTTTTTAATATTGAACTTAGATTCGTATAGGTTTGTACCTTGGTGCCTTGCTTATATCATTGAAAGAGAATAAGTAGATATCTGATAAATAAAGTTACGTTGTAATGAAAGATATTGATAAAAAGTTTCGTAAATTTGATAGCATTGCCTTTGGAATGGGATGATCAACATTCTTTTATTCCCTTATCTTCTAAAAGTTTCTAAGATGGATAAAAGATGAACGGTAGTTAAAATGGAAATCTGATGTAATTGGCATGATTTTTCACAAAGACTTATATACAGCGAGGTTAATAATATTATTCGTTTTGCTCCTTTTTAAAATTCATTACCATCAATTTTTTATTTAAATATGAAGTTCGATCATCAATTGCTGTATATACTGCTCCTAAATACTTTTACAGTTATGTTAACTTACTGACTGGGATTACCTTTGAATATAAAGTGCATTGATTACAATACCACTGTATTTGAATTTTTTAAATATATTTGATTTTAAGAACTATTCCACAATTGATATGAAAAAAAATAATTATCTGCATTTTGACGGTCATTATAACTAGTTCTATCGAATCAAACGGCATACAAAGTCACTCATGGTTAGATGAAAACCCTTTCTTTTAAAAGTTATAACAATAATTCAAAGTTAATATTGTATAAATCTAGCGTCCTTCTTAAAATCAGTTTTGACAATATATGTGGTAAATCTGACTTGAAAAAACCCTTTGTAAAATGACCTACCTCAGACACTGATATATATTATCCATTCTTGTAACTTGTATATCCTTATACACAATGTAAGCTACAACAGTTTCCATTCAGCACTGAGCATGCACAGTGTTAATCTGACAGCTTGGCATGAGAACGAGAGATTGGCATTGAGTCATAAATGACAAACAGTAATTAGTGGGCACCACTTGTGACTGGTGTATGGCTAAAACAACATACACAGATCTCGGAATGGTCCATGTTGTTTTAACAAATTGGGCCCTTTTTGCATTGATCATGTAGATACTTTAATGAATAGAAAAAATTGTTTAAGTTTTAAACATCATCTTGCATGATATTTTATATGTTTCGGTCCAATGTATTGTCACATACTTGCACAGCTTACAATTCGACCTGCTTATCCTTATGGAAATTTACAAATTACCAGTACTATGTAATAAAATACTAACATTTTGAAACTAAATGTTATGTTCCTACATGTAAATAAAATCAATTTTAGTATGATACATGGCTTCAAGAATCTTACAAAGGTATATACGTCGGTCCCATTTTGAAATTTTTTCAGTTTTGACTCAAAACACGTTTAGTCTATTGACTAACGTTTTGAAACTGAAATACAACTCTATAAGGTGTTCTATTTATCAATGGAAATACATTTAAGCAAACAAACATTCTTACTCTAGCCACGACTTTGAAGTGCCACGCGTTTTTTTCTCAAAGATATATAAAAAATATTGTAAAAGATAAGTGACTAAAAGGTATAATACCTTGCACTTTCAGTGAGTGAAATGTTAACTCCCGCTTCACGAATTACATGTGTTCCATGAGTCTTGATAATCTTCTCTGAATTGGTCATATTTAAGAATTCAAGATTCAACTGTCTGGTGACATATTTTTATTGAACAAGTTGATAATGTGGGATGGGCAGGATAGGGTGTTTGTTGAAGGAGGAACAAATTGAGACGTCTCACCCCTGGCTAAAGCCCCGTTCATTACATAATTATTGTCGTATTGACTCTTCGATCCTTATGATCTCAAGACTAATTACAGGAAAGGCTAATTAGTTGCCTCCAGTCAGTCTATTGGGTCTTATCGCAGGTGCACGGATGTACTTGTCTTTTGGAAGGGGAGAGTGTTAGGCAATCAAAAGTTCAGGAGACATGACATGTGACAATATATTAGCTTGAACCACTTACAATTGGTCAAAACTTAGTATATAACAAAATTTAAAGAACTGGCTCGCCGACTGGACAACACCTCTCGCCTGCTGTACGCTCTGCTGCTCTCCTGACTCCCGGATCACCTAGCCAAAGGACTCCACCCGGATTCCCACCTTACCCTCAGTTAAGTCCCTACCATATCTACTACATTCCTCCAACCTCTCCGAGGCAATGGAAACACCTAAAAACACACATACACCTACACTCCTAACCATCTACACACCAGCAACCATCTACTCCGAAACAACATCCAATACACCACAACAACAAAACACTTTCTTCAATTCACCGGCTAAACTTCGGCTTACAGCTTCCGAGCGTAAGCGTAAAAACCCAGAATCTGGGCAAAATTCTTTTCAATACTCCTATGGCCAACATTTTCCAAACTTACCAAATAAGGATCCCGTAGATCCAACTATCCATTTCTCTAATTCGGCCACCAAGCGCGCGCGCTCCACCACCAACACATCACCCAACACATCTCAAAACAACTCACCTCAACAATCACCTTCTACAAACATCACAACACCACAAGCGCACGCTACAAACACACAATCACATACCCAAGCAACCACTACAAGCAACCAATCACCCAACATAAACACGCAGACACCTACAACTCACGCTACAAATCACAACTCACCCAACACTCACACACATAACACGCACCGCTCAAACACCAGAAACAACACAGCAAACAACACAACCACTCAAGACAACCCACTACACGACATCACACTTAACCTCTACATATTCGCTGCAGCCGTAGGACAGCACTTATCCGCAGTGCTAAGCCGTGAAAGGATCGGCTCAATCCTACACAGCAGAGGATACACATACACTCGCCTGAAGGAAAGCGGTAAGGGCTACCTTACCACCTTCAAAACACAACACATAGCAAACGCATGCAAAAGCACACTACACACCATCGCAGGCACCCAGGTCAAGTACCAAACTCCACTTTGGTTCACGGAGTCACGCAGGGTCATAAGCTTCTCATCAAAAGAGAACAACCTACAACAGTATCTCGAAGAGGCCAATGAAATAAATACAACGCAAATAATCTCAGCTAAACGTATCACCAAAACATTGGCCTCTGGTACTCAATCAAATACCCCAAAAGTTATCCTTACATTTAACACAAGTAAACTTCCAACCAGCATCTCCTTGGCGCCAGCTCACGCCCAGTTGAGCCCGTCGACAGAAGCCCCACAGTTTGTACAAACTGCTTAAAATACAAATCACATTCTACACAACAATGCAGGGGTAAAAAGAGGTACAGGACTTGCGGCATGCAGGACTGTAACAGAACGGATGAAAATCCGGACTGTAGCAGACACTGCATACATTGCAACTCCACCGCTCATCCCTCCCTCCACTACTCCTACCCTACATATAAACACCACAAGCAAATCGCAAACCCTCATAAACAACACACACAACGCAATAAACAACAACCCACGCAACATACACGCCAGGCCCCACCCCAGCCCACTCCTGCCTCCACACCCCAACCCACCCGCCCTCCACTCCTCCCCAACCCCCCCACCCGAACCCAGACCCCCCCGGCTCTCATCCACCTCCCCTAACACATACCCGCACCAGCCGCACTCTCTTCACCTCCTCCCTACCCACAGCACAACCTAACCTGGGAGTCGATTTCATCGACAACCAACCTACCCAAGCTAACCATACCTCTAACCAATCCGAGTCTATGGACACGGAAACCACCCCCGCTAATCCCCCCTTCCCCACATCCCAACCACCCAGCATGAAGCCTCCAACACCATAACCCCATCTCTCCCCACTGACACCAACCCTCCCCCTCCTCCCACCTCTGCACAGCCTGATACCCACACCGCCGCTAACGCCTCTCTCACCACTACCCCACATGCTAATACCACCCCCCCCCCCCACCCGATCCCACCCAGCATGCAACCCCTAACACCACTCTCTCAGCTAACCCCTCCCTTCCTTCCACTTCCCAACCAACCTCACACCAGACTAACAACCCCCCCTCCCAACCCACCCTTTTCCATGCCCCCCTGCCCAAAACCTCCAAACCCAACTTTATCTTCCCAACCCAAACCCGCCGTAAATGTACATCTACCCGCCCCCCCCCCGCCCCCCCCCCCCCACACCCAACCCGACCAACCCATTCCCCAGGCAACCCTACATTCCATACTCACACTCATCGCAGCAATAGCTACAACACCCGACATCACGTGCAAAAAAATACACACCATGGCTCAAAGAGCCAACCTCACTAACATCAACCAAACTTCATTCTCCACCGCAGTAAAAAACCTTAAAAAAAATCTTTAAACCATAAATAACATACTACATACACACATACTAAAATTATTCCATAACCCAACCATGCAGCACAAAATAATTATTATTATTTTCTCAATTCTAATATTCCTTCTTATTCCAATGGCTCAAATTCTCCAATGGGATGCTTGTGGCCTTTCGGCACACGGCAGCGAGCTTAAAGCACTTATAAAACTTAGGAGGCCTAGCAATTTTTATCCAGGAACATCTAAATTATTCTAAACTAAATGTAAATACACCAAACTTAGAGGCTCAGGCCATAACAGTTAAACATAACAACCAAAACCTAAATATCTTTAATATCTACCATAGGGTAACTCAACCTTTTCAACAAGAGGACCTTAATGTCCTACAAAATTCTGCCCCCGGTCATTCCATGTACTTGGGTGACTTCAACTGCCATCACTCCTCCTGGGAGTGTAATAATAAGGAAGATACCAGGGGCAAACTACTTGCCGACTGGATCATAAATAAGGATCTTGTTATCCACAACAACAACTCACCAACTAGGTACGATAGTCAGCACAATTCAATGTCTGCTATCGATTTAACCATCACTACCCCGGACATCGCTAGCAATACCGAGTGGCAGGTATACGATGATCCGTGGGGAAGTGATCATTTCCCCATACTTATTACCCTAAACAACTTCCTACCTCCAAATAAAGTAAATAATCAAAATTGCCCCCAAAATCCTAAATTTAACTACAACAAGGCTGATTGGAATAAATTCCAAACTTTATGTAATCAATTAGACCAATCAGACCTTGAAAATAAAGACCCCCAAATCTTTTCAAATAACTTCACCAATGCTATTATAAATGCTGCAAAACAATCAATACCTTTTACTACACCTCACCCCTACAAACCCTCAGTTCCATGGTGGAATGAGGAGATTAAAAACGCGCGTAAACAGCGTAAAGCTGCATTTAAAAAAGCAAAGCGCGACAATACACTACTCCCACAAGCTAAACAATTAAAAAACCAAGTACATACACTCATTAAAAACACCAAAAAACAACACTGGGAACGGTTCTGCGAGGGGTTAAACGGCAAGGCCAATTCTGCACAAGTGTGGAAAAAACTCCAAGTCATTCGTGGCGGCAAACGCAGAAGCAAACTCCCACCAATAAATAATCTAAAAAACCCTAAAGCTAAGGCCAATGCATTGGCATCTCAATTCGCTACAGCAAGTAGCAATAACAACAACTCACCACAATTCCAACAACATAAACACACTACACCCATCATTCCCACACAACCCAACAACAACCAACCCATCAATCAACCCTTCACTATGGAAGAGCTTCATCATGTTCTAAATAATAGGAAAAAAGGAACGGCTCCTGGGCTAGACCTCACTTCCTACCAAATAATTAAGAAGCTACCCACTTCCACCACAAACACATTATTAAAACTTTATAACACCATTTGGCAATCAGGCAAACTTCCATCCAACTGGAAGGAAGCTTTAGTTATCCCTATCCCTAAACCAAATAAACCCCCCGGGGACCCCAACTCCTATAGGCCAATCTCTCTAACTTCCAACCTTTGCAAGGTAATGGAGGGGATGGTAAAACATCGCCTTCAAAGCCACCTAAATATCCATCCCTTAAATAACGACCAGAGTGGTTTCACTCCGGGTCGATCTACCCTAAATAATCTTGCTCGCCTCGAGCAAGACATCAAAGTAGGCCAAATTCGCAAACAATACACTTTGGCAATCTTCCTGGATTTCTCAAAAGCTTTTGACATGGTGTGGCATAACGGCCTCATCACTAAACTCATTTCCAAAGGCCTCTCAGGCAATATAATTAACTACATCCAGGATTTCCTTCACAATAGGCAAATAACTGTCGGGGTCGAAAATCAGCAATCTGATAATTTTCTTTTGGAAAACGGCACCCCACAAGGCAGCATTCTCAGCCCCACCCTCTTCAATATAATGGTGGATGACCTTTTCGAAGGCATCTCCCCTAAAATAAATACTTCCAAATTTGCAGACGACGCTGCCCTCTGGGTACGTTGTAAAAATCTCCAAACAGCTACTAACCTACTCCAGACCGCACTAAATAAAGTTACCCTTTGGGCTAACAAATGGGGCTTCAAATTAAACGCGGACAAAACCACTGGAGTAGCATTTAAACGCAACAACATGCGCCCAACCTCTCCTAAACTCTACCTCCAAAATAACCCAATTAAATTTCAAACCCAAACTAAATTCCTAGGGCTAATCTTTGACCAACATCTCTCATGGGATGCACACGTCAAAGAGCTTAAAACTAGATGCTCAAAGGACCTTAATGTCTTGAGAGCCATCTCCGGTACAAACTGGGGAGCAAATAGGCAAACATTACTCCAACTTTATACCTCATTAATTAGGTCCAAACTGGACTACGGCGCACCAATATACAACACACTTAAACCTACATTAATTAAAACCCTAAACACCATACAATACCAAGCACTCAAAACAGCTACACGCGCACAAAACAACACATCCCTCGAAGCTCTGCTGGCCCTAACAGGTGAAATTCCCCTCCCAATCAGAAGGGACCAACTCACTCTAAACTTTTGGGCCGCATCTTCGGAGGATCCCCTCATACAACAACTCATTAAAACCAAAACACAACACGCAACAGCTAAAAAAAACACCCTTCTACAACCTATTGCAACCCGCATCCAAGCACTCATAAAACAAGCAGACATCCACCACATCAACCTACCCACCCAAAACACAATACACCATCCCATACCACCACTACCTACACCTAAAATCAACATCCATCTCACCAAAATCACCAATAAGCAAAACCCACAACAAGCACAAGCCATCGCACAACAATACATACAGGACAACTGGCCCGACTGGTGCCACATATACACCGACGGGTCCAAGGACCCCAAGGCACGCACCACAGGTCTGGGGCTGCACATGCGACAGCCCGAGCAACACACCTACTTCCACCGGCTACCAAATGACCAATCTGTCTTTACGGCAGAGCTCATGGCCATCTTGCTAGCCCTACAACAAAACTTCACCAAGCACCACAGTAAAATACTTATACTCACAGACTCACTCAGTGGGCTGCAAGCACTCCAAAATAAATCCACCAAAAACCGTGCAGGCATCATCTCTAAAATACTACATACCATACATACACTCAACACCCAGGGCAATGCCATCAAACTCCTTTGGATACCCGCCCACGTCGGAATAATCGGAAACGAAAAAGCCGACCAAGCGGCCAAGGCGGGGCTCTCCCTACCAACACCCACACTACCACTATATCACTCCAAGCAGGAGGCTAAAAGCATCACCAAACAACACGCTAAAGCCAAATGGCAACACCAATACCAACAATCCACTGTAGCCACCCACACTAAAACACTTCTCCCTAAACCACTCCGCAAGCAAATAATATACTCTAAAAACACCAACATAGATAGGGCTATCATTAAATTACAAACGGGGCATACCCGCCTCAACACACATAAACATAAACAAAAACATATTCACAGGACAAAAAGTAGTGGAATCCGGTAAACGGATTCCTTCCGGATCCCGCCGGATCCCTGCAAATTTGGTGTACTGGGATCCGGTGACGGATACCTAAACGGATCCCAGATCCGGCCGGATTCCAACGGATACCTTAACGGATCCCTACAAATTTGGTATACTGGGATCCGGTGACGGATACCTCAACGTATCCCGGATCCGGCCGGATTCCAACGGATACCTTAACGGATACCGAGTAGTTGAGATTACAGGGATCCGGTGCCGGATACTTGACGGATCTCTTCTTCTTGCTAGAATAGACAAAAATTGAACTTTGAAAGGTTTTCAACTATCATTTAATTTATTTTTCATATAAGTACTGGTATTCCCATTATAGATTACAATTGATGATTGATTGAGTACCCTTAACAGATGAGATATTTGTTTGCAAAATTGATTAATAATAATTGATTATTACTTGGGGTAAATAAAGAATTACCTACTCAATTATCTTAATAGGTTTTTAGGAATAAAAGTTACTAACTGTTTGATTTTACTTACACTATCTGCCACTGTGTCATGTGAATTGTGATATATACATCAGGGTTTCAAAAATCATCTCATTCTGCACTAAGTCACAAAGCTCTGTTTCAAATTCAAGAAAATTTTGCTTAATCTTTTTAAAAAATGACACATGTTAAAACTTTAGCTTTATTTAATTTTTTTGGTGATTAAAAGTAGACTTGAAGTAAGTTACTTGTGACTTCTGTGCTTTTCCAGATTTTTTGTATCCACTGTACACATACATGTCCAGTGATGTTTCATTTTCTGTCAGTTCTAAATTATTGATAGAAACTGCAATGATTATGAAGACAAGACCATATTCTTTTTTTGTCCCTGCTTTATAGTCACCTAGCTTCTTACTAGGAGTCTGTAAAAGTAAAACTTTTGTGGACAGTGGACATCTTATAATATCTAATATCCCTTTAAAAATTTGATGAATTCTGATTTAACCAATAAGTAATTGGTGATTGATTGGCTGGGTCAATATCATTGTAGACATTGAATAAATATGAAATTAAAACTGATTTCCAATACTACTGATTAATAATTCTGTCTTTTTTTCAACAATTACTTGAGGCGACAATTAACATACTGGTATGTTGTATAACTCTTTAACTATATTTATTACATGACTTCTTAATTGTGAGTATTTGCATTCATGTGTTTTTCAAATATGTCTCCTTGTTATAAACAGAATAAATCATCCTGATTTGTGTTACCTAGCTATTTCCTTTAATTTCTTAATCAAAACTATTTCAAAACCAACAACTAACTGGCTCAATTGAAACCTTTATCCCTGATCATCTGAAGAGTAGCCTACAAGATTGAAACTTTAGCCTAGTCCACAAAGATAGTCGATTGATAATTAAAAAAAATACCATAAGTCAACAATATGATTCTCACATTCATGATAAAACCTACGTGTGTGCCTGAACAAGGGATGAACAGATGAATGACTTTCAGGCGTTGAAAATGGATTAAATTTTAAAAAGCAACGTTCAAAACGTTTTTCTCATTTAGTGGTGAGCTTTAAATTACCCGTTCTCAGTTTGTCAAACATTGTTTTCCTTGCTTCAAGAAAATTACTAAGGGTGGCAACTCCGCGCTCCTCACCTTACATTAATTGCGTACCGCTAACAGATTCTTTACCACAAAAATTTATCGAACAAGCTCTTGAATAACATTCATGTGTGTTTCGTTTCTTATATTTAGCGAAGGTAAGAACGACATCTTTAGATCAAAGCTGTATTAAATTGCATAAGTTAGCTTAAAAACCGTGCAATATTCCGCACTGGTCGTCACACTTGAATGAACTCACTTAAGCACACGGCCGCGGCACCTGCATGTCGGTTACTTCATAAGTCACTTAGACAATTAAACAGGTGGATGGGCTAGTGTCCGTTAAGTAGGCAAGTTCGTTCCGCTTTTGCATGTGGTCGAGTCTAATTTGATGTATGTTAATTAATATCAATTTGAAAAGATGCTCCTTTTCATGGGATATTTTTGGGCTCGGATACGATCTTAATACCATATCTTGATATCATATTAAAACTCAAAATTTTATCGATAGCTAGTATTCACACTTTATACACTATATTCATAGAAGACAAAACCATGTAAAAAAAAAGGTTCAAGACTACTAAAATATGATCTATCAAACACTCTCAACTGCTCGCTTAGTTGCCTTCTGTGCGTTAATGACTTTCCCTTTTTACTGTACGATTTGGAGTTCGTTTGTTCTTTTTCCATAATTTCTCTCTCTGAAAATTCGATTCTCTATCAATTTACTTATATTTTTAGGAACTCTTCCATTTAAAGCAGATCAAAAGATAAGACAAAATCCATTTTACAGGCGATTTTGTTAATTTCATTACTATCATTAACAAGAAACCTCTAGCAGTATATATATTATATAAAATATGTCGATCTTACTATAAGTTTCGACAGCTAACATGTAAAACGATTTCATTTGTTCTGAAATGTGAAAAATAAAGCTGGATACTTGATTAAACTATTCCATTGTTGTTGTGTAAGTATATTAATCGGACTAAACCAACGATATTTTGATGAATCCATCAAATAATTCATACAAAGCGTCATGTATATAAGAAATATTATAGTAGGTCTAATAAATTCTGATGACATCTATCAGTATCATGTTATTATACTTCTTTGGTTGCATGTCGCACTCATATCAGCACCTGGGGGTAATAAAACGCCTGTGTATTGTCAAGCAATTTAGTCGGAGAAAAGGCTCTCATCTCCTGTACGAGCCCGATGCTCAGCCAACCGTAACATGTAATGTTACTTACCGAAGGAGAGTTTGAGGTTTTATTTATTTAAATCGTTTTAATAATTTTGTCTCTTGAGAAACTATTTCTTCTGTTACTATATATAAATATCATAAACCATAAACATATTTTTGATATTCTAACAGTTTTGATAAGGAATTAAACCACAGCTCTCATTCATTATTAAGTATAATTGAATATTGCATATATATATATATATATATACATCGTCGGAGGTTCAGTAATTCTGTTCTATATTTTCGTCGTATTCTTATTAGTTATACAACTGGAAGATAATTCGTCTTTGTTATTACTTGTAAAAAAAAGTGCACATTCTTCAATTAAATTTAAGTTTCTTTCCCAGCAGGCACAAGACGTCTTTTAGACGTCTAAATTAGGTCTAAATTGGCTTAGACGTCTATTAGACGTCTATTCGACGTCTTCATTTAGACGTCTAAGCCTAGACGTTGAATAGACGTCTAAAAGACGTCTTAAGATAGACCTGCACTTTCATACAATTTTATTATAATGCTTTGATATTTCAGTTTGAAAGATGTTTCCTTTGCTTATTGAATATAAACAAACCTTTCCAAAATTAGTTATTAAACATTGAAAGATTTCTGTCACTTTACATGAATATTACAATATATCTTGTAGGTAAAGAAAATATTTGCATCGAATAATATATAACACTCAAATGTAATTAATATTTATCAAAAGTACAAATTTATAAGAAGAAAAATTATGAAATGTTCTGGGTGAAGAGATTCGAACTTCAATCCAGATCGAAATTGTAGTCAATGCAGTGCTCTGGGCCATGCAGAGTTGCGACCCTTACAATTAGGCGCCATTTTCAATCCTTTGTTCTCAAAAGAGATGGGATTTCCCGATATCAACGCATCTGAAGTGGTGTTCCTTACGGATTTTTTCGTCCACAGTTTAGGTAAGACTATGTTTAATGTATATAGGACACGCTAATTAGTTTTACCTTGTCAGTAATCAAGATTCTCATTCGTCGGTATCTTTCCTTTGTTTACAATGGTCGTGCATCTGATGGTATGTACAGCCTCTTCCATAAATAACTTTCAGCTCGTAATTTTGTGTTGCTACTTCAAAATATGTGTGTAGTGTGTTAGTATACATATTTGAAGGAAAATATAGCTATAGTACAAATGTACAAAATCATAAATTGAGATAACAATTAATTGGTATTTTGTTACCCGAACTTTCATAGTGGAATATTAATTATTAAGACACCCTTATTAAATGCAGAGAACCTTATTCAGTGTGGAACATTTTAATTTTCAGATAACTGTCATTTTAATTCACTGCAATAGAAACCTTTTTATAATAGTTGACTTATGACGTAGATTCAACTATTATTATTTTCTTGTTAATAATATGGTTTCATTTGGTGTCTGTGTACATTTATATTGAATTTTTCAGGACACGTAGCTTACCAAATATTTAACAGTGTTAACATATATTTTTATTTGAATCTGAATGTATAGGTACAAATGTTGACCATGATCATGAGTTGAGATAACAATTAAGGTTTCGATTTATTTTCAGATACTTTGACAAATCTGTTACAAGGACGCAGTCAAGGATACAATTCTCAAGAACGGCGGAATTCTTTTAAGATGCTCTTCGAGGGTGCAGGAAGAAAATGGCCTTGAATCAGGACATTCATACTTTAAGAATTAATCTTCAGCTTTGGACAGTGATATGAAGATTTGACAAATCTGATTCTAAGTAAAGTTAATTTTTCAAAACATATAAAAGCAAATATTTTTGTATTATTACAATATATACGTTGATTGCATTAAATAGATTTTTATATTGAATAAATATTTCATCTTATTTGAGCTTTTTTCTTGCTTATTTTCAAGGCACAATTGCTCATCATTTTGAATCTATTCATAAGAAAATGTAAACCTAAACATGAAATTAAGTTACCATATCAATTTCTAAAATGGTATCCATTATTAGTAATTATATTGTTTTAAATGTGAAATAATTGGCCTTAATTGTATCCATTTTCACCTAAAATATGCAATTGTGCCTTACAAAATACAGGTTTTTTCTGAAACCTGATGAAGTTCCCACTGCATAATATTATCATACTGGGGTATAGCACAACCAGTAAAGGACATGTGTTAAACTTTTTCCAGACTTCTGTTAAATATTTTGGGAGGTATTTACACTTCTAATAGAGGTTTAATGTAGGTCTAACAAACGTCTAAAAGACGTCTATTAAACGTCTAAAAGACGTCTACTAGACGTCTGATAAATGTCTAAAAAACGTCTAAAAGACGTCTAATAAATGTCTAAAAGACGTCTAATATACGTCTAAAAGACGTCTAATATACGTCTAATAGACGTCTACCTTTAGACGTCTAATAGACGTCTAGGCTTAGACGTATTTCTAGTCCCACAGATTAGACTATATTTAGACGTCTAATAGACGTCTAGGCTAGACGTCTATTAGACGTCTAATAGACGTCTATGTGCCTGCTGGGTTATTGGTCAAAGTATCCACATGCATTCAATGAATAGGATAGAAAAAATAGTGTAAGTCTATATAATACTGATAATTATAATATGATAATATATAATTAATTGGGGTAACTCGAGAAAGTTTGGATTATAACAATAAGAAATATTTCGTGATCTTGAAACGCCCGAGCGATTCCGATTGCAAGGCAAGCTCCTCGCACGTTTTGTTGCTAGCGCTGTTATGGAGCTTGTGCAACGGAAGTCGGGACTTGTCAACATGACCCCCAAGTTTTCTCGTAGAAGAAATCGAGTTGATACCATCGATGTTTTAATCATTCTCTACATACCTGATGACATCAAACTTATAGTGTGACAGAAGACTGACGTAACGGACATTTAGCAGGTAAGTAATATTTATTCATACCGGCACTGGTTATAGGCCCTAACCCAACTGACAGATTGTTGATTGTCATGAATCGTCAATACTGAGTTTATTAAACTCTAATTAGGAACCTCATAACATCAATACAGATGATGTTTGATATTCCGATTCTGAAATTAGACACTTTTGATTATTGTCACTGTGAGAAATTTATCAATACCTCCGACTGGAGTAACATATGTTTCTTTTAATGAAAAATAAATCTATAGTTGTTTTCATCTTTTGATGAATCTGGTTTCATTTTGAAAATAGTCGAAGATTTTTACATATTTCTTTGATGTCACCTGTTTTTATGTTAGTTGTTATAATCATGATAGTACATGCCACAAGTCAAGTTTTATTATTAACAGATTAATTAAACTTTGGTTCATGTGCGATGAATGCGCACCCAAAGTTAAGATCTTAAACCTATCTGTTGTGGCTTGCCGATGATTTTGATCAACAAACAACAAAATTTTGTCAATAAAAAAACAAAACATCCCGCTTTAATCGACACATGGCTAAAGAGATAAAACATTTGGCTAATATCTCCAACCAGGTTTTTTATTTAGAAAATCATACTAATATTGCTAGGTTATATTTCATAAAATTTTAGAGAAAAAATATCAACTTCATTTCTCTCAAAGTCATTAAGTAGTTGAGTATGAGTATAATTATTTTGTACCCTACAGTTTATTGCCTGATAAAGGATAATTTCACACACTTTTTAATGTAGGTCATGTTTATATTTGAGGTTGAACTGCTTACAAATATCTTAGTCGACTTTCTGGTTAAATTTCGAAAAAAAATTATGGGAGATATTTGTATAAATCAATTCAGTCATATTGGGGACTGCCGTGATATATCATCTTATGATGAGTCTTGAATACAAAATGCTCTTTAGTGTGTTTCACCCCATAATTTCTTTTTAGAAAAAGACTTGGAACTATTGAAAAACACTTTCCCATACAGAAAGTTCTTCTCATTAAATTGATGTGTTTTTTGTTGTATTATTCACCATTTCATATATTCAATTGCAGCATGGATTCACAGGATCAGGATAAAGTGTGTTGCTGTAACTTTGTTTCCAAAAAAATTAAGGCCTATGTCCACCTCCAAAGCCATGAAATGGAAATGTCGATTTGAAGAGCTGGGTATGTTAATGAGTTTATGGATTCAAAGTCTTTTAAGTTTTGTTTTGTATTGCAAATAAAACCATAAAATTATCAGTTACAGTGAATACTTACCAACAAAATGGCCTCCCATATGCTTAGGGTCATTTCATCTTTCAAAAGATAAAAGCTGTCTGTTAAATAGAAAAACTTTGACAAAGAGTCAAGGTAAGTAGCATGACCTATGAAAATCTAAAGATGGTGCAGTGTCATTGTGAATTCAGAATAGTTTCAGCTTGTGGTGAATGGTTCACCTATGGTGGCTGATTTCTGCCATTTGCGTCTTCGCTATTTCGTGATATCCCAACCTGTAGCGAAATGGCGAAGCAGCGATGCGAAATGGCAAAATGGCAATGCGAAGTAGCGATGCAAAGTGGTAAAGACACAAAGCACTTTTGCGTCGCTATTTTGCATTGCACCTTCCCTTTTTTGCATTGCATCTTCGTTATTTTGCATTTCTATTTCACTGATTCGCCCTAGGCTGGGATAATGCAAAGATGCAAATGGCAGAAATCAGCCACCATATGCCCTTTAGCTTTTGTGTGGTGTGTATCAATACACACTAGTTCTTTTGTCAAACTTTAGTCATCTTCCCATACTGGGGCCTGACTTGCGCCAATGACATGCTAAGATAGTCCTTGCAATATTTCCCCAACTTTTCTTATCCTGTGTCAAGGCTGCTGCAACAAATCTTGATAATCCAATGAGAAATGTTATGAGAATTGCAAGTTATTGCCATTTAGGACACTGCTCTCAAAACACAAATATTGACAGGGAAGCGGCAAGGTTTGGATCAGCCAGTGAGGAAGAATTGCCTCTTGAAGTCATGGGGAAAAGCTTTATTTGATATTCATTTCATGATAACTCATAGTATCTTTTGTGTGCAAATGCAGAGGTGTTTATCCTGCAAAATGGATGTTCAGTTTTAACACTGGCAGGTCCAGCTGTGTACACATGATATGATAGTAATTTATATTTTGAAATTAATGTTAGTTTCATAGTGAAGACACTCTTTGAAATTGCAATTTATCATTAAAAGACATATACAATTGTATCAATCTAAGCATGGGATCAAACCTGGGACTGTAGGTTTTTTCTCAACTGGCTAACCATTAAAAAGTATATATACATGCTTAAAGTGTGACAGGCTTTCTGTTATAAATGATAATAATAAGCATCAAACATGAGGAAAATTTGATCATTTATGACAAAGGATTGTTTTTCACCTCGAACATCATTATTGTCAAACAATGTTGACTATCTTAAAGCTTATGTTAAATCAAATCTTGGTGAGTCAGTTTAGTAGACATTTTCAATTTTTAAAATAGGAAAGTTGAGTAGATCTTTAAATGATTGTTCTATTACTAGTATTCATTGAAATAAACCATCTTTCTTTTTGTGTTAAGGATACTAAGATTAAATATGTTCTTCCTCTACTAAAAAGTAAAGGGGCTTTACTATCCACTCAAAGGTGGTGATTGATAAAATATTATAAAAAAGATCCGGTAATAAGTAATAAGTATTCAGACGAGCAATGTGTATGGCACAATTGTATACCCCAAATGTCATTGTATAAAAATCAAATCAACTGGTCTGTCAAGCTACTTTTTGGAATACACAAGCTCGTTAGGCCTGCTGGCCTGACATCTGACTCGTTTGCCAGTAATTGCATGTATATTGAACTCATTTGGGGTATTCCTTCAATACACAAATTTATGACCATGTCTAGTTAGATCTTTTATAAAATAAATATGTAGATGCTTGTAGCAACAGGGAAAGAGGTATGTGGGATATGGGAGGTTAGGTGTACTAATGCCTACAGTGATTATTGCCTACATGGAATAATAGATACACTGCATGCTGTGGTTATGAGACGCTAACCTGCACACAAGTTAACTGATCCAATTTGTATAAACTGTTCCATTCAAACTATCAATCTCAAGCATCTTAGGTTTAAATTAAAAGATCATGAAATAATGACATTAATGAAAAAAAAGGGATTGGAAAAATATTTCAAATAAGTGTTATAATGACTTAATGACATAAAGTCATTTTGATAACAACTATGCTTTCTTGAAGTAAAAGACTTTGGAAGACAAAAAGTTTGTCATTGCTTTCATTAACTATATCACTATGATACTTATGCCACCAGGCTCAAAATGTAGGATGTGAAAACTTAATCCTGTATTTCCTGCAAATTTCTATATGTATGGAGGATAATATTTGCACAAAAGTGATATCAATTATTATATGTAGATGTTTATGTCAATTTAATTGTAGCGATGAAAAGCATTTTCTGTACAAGCAATTTTTCATCAAAGTATTATTGTCATTAATGTCAACAAAGTCAATATTTCATTAGATTATCAACATATTAACTTAGTAATAATCGATCTAAATCTTATATAATGAAAGTGATTTTTTTTTCAAAATAATTTGATCTCAACAATTCATTATTATCAATGAAGTAATAATTGACAATGAACTATACTTTGTGAGTAAATACTAAATGTCTTGTTCTTAATTTTCATTGTAGGCATTAATGCACCCCCCCCCCCCCTCCCCCCAACAATTTATGTCATAAAAATCCAAGAAGAAATAGTCCCTTTACCACCTCTCTGTCCTTATGTTTCTGTTCTCTGTGAAAGAAATTTTCTGAAAATTTGGTTAATATCTTATGATTATATTTTCATGTATGAAGATGAAGACAATGGACCAATATGGAGTGACAACCATGATAACTTTGCTGATCAGTATCAAGATGTGAGTATTTTGACAATACAGGAACATTTATATCTTTACTTTAACTTTTGATGTATCTTATGTAACTCAAGAGTCTAAATAAATAACTTACTGTTACGCACATCTGTAAATTACAACACTCAAACTTTGTTCATATATTGTGAAAATATTTGTCTGACTGAATGTGAATATGTCTATTAATACATCAATAATTTTAACTAGATTTGAGTTTCCTCTGCCTCTTATGTCTCATTCATTTTTCCCTTTCTTTCAGTTACCTGTTGACTTGTACCTTCCAAAATAACAATTTGACTACATCAATCCTGTCTTAGTCTGCAATGGGATCAGATTCTGGTCATACAAGATTCAAAAATTATAGTCCATTGACATTGCTCAATCAACAACACTAGCTGTTTCTAGTTTAGCCCACAAAGCAAATCAAGGAAAGATACAAAGTTACAAAATACATTTCCCTCTGTCCAATGCTTTATACTTGTGAATCAAGGAAAAGATGTGCTATAAAGTTTATCTTCATTACAAACATCTGTAACTTGTTGTTTTGTCCAGCTTCCCTTTGACTGAAGGAAAATGCAACATCCATTTAGGGCCATTACAAATTGATATTTATAGTTTGCCTATTACAGGAGCATACAAACTCAGAATTTGCTTCACACACAAAAAGCAAATCCTTTATTTGTTTCAATCTAATTAGTCAAGGTAACATATGTGATTAGGCTGACAGGTGCTGGGTGCTCAAGCTTGTGCGTTCAAGCGTGAATACCGTTATGGAATACTGTACTTAGCTCTCTAAAACTAAAAAGTTCAATCAAATTTGAAAACTCTTTTTTCTTATTACGGCGTCAACAAAACAAATGAGATGATATATACCTTACTTAGGAATTTTTTAAATGCAGTATTTTTAGTAAGGTTATGATAGTAATTTCATCTAGAAATGATAATAAGTTCTTCTAGGAATTTGTCAAAGAGGCTTGGAAAGGATGAAATTGTAGTGGGATCCAAAATATAACAATGTTAGATTTATTCACTATCTTAATTGCATGTTGCTTTAATTTATGGCCTTAATTTAATTTTAATGTGCAACTTACTTGTTCGCTTTAGTTGAATGTCAAGGTCAGCCTTCATTAAAGTTAAGTTTTTTAATAGTTTTTTTAAAATATTTCTAAACCTGAAATTAGCTCATCAGACTGGCAGGGACCAGGTTTTGGCTTATTGAAATGGTCATTGTAATCACATTCATGTTCTAATGAGGATTCAAACAAGCTGAAGTTCATGTCAGTATTACACTTAAGAAGCAAAATATGAACCTAACATAGTTAGCAATGTTACAGTCAATCACCCACCTCGTTAAGTCTGCAGTTTTTTATTAGTGGGCTCATAGTAGCTTGGGACAGGCATGCGAAAACCTGATATCATTGCGATTTCTTTGCGAATTCGCACGGATTTGGTTGATGTTAATTAGGGATGAGTAAACAGCAAATGGAGAGTCAGTAGTTGGATGTAGAAAGTTGGTTAGAAATGATGTTTGAAGTGCCTTTAGTGCTTACAGAAGGTATTTCAACAAGAAATGAGAGGGCAAATATATATATAAAACTTGTATTTGACAACTAATATAATTATTTTATTTTTATGACTAAAGGTGTGAATAAGAATAGAAATATAGTAATTTGCAATTTGTAAAAAGGATCTGCTTTCTATTTGTTTCATGATTTAAGGAACAATATTTAGTTTTATTGATTTTATTCAAATTTTATGTGAAAGCAGCTTGTCTAATGTACTGATATTGGACAATCTTTTTTATGTATTTCTCTTTGAGACCTAACAGTTATAAATCTAGTCTTAAATAAAGTCTTGAACATCAACAATACAAAGGCTGATTAGTTACAGAGACTGCTCTATTTTTGTCATGAAAGTAAATACCCAAAATGGTGAAGTCATTTCAGTATTAAAAAAGTGGAAAAATTGTCTTTTTGCAAGTATGAAAAATAAATTCTACTAGAGGTGTGAACCTTTCATTGTTCAATTCTTGACCACTTTAGAAATAAGACAGGATCTGGTAATAGGTGTCAGGCACCGGATCCCTACAAGTCGGTATCCGGTGAGGTATCCGTTGGAATCCGGCCAGATCCGGGATCCGTTAAGGTATCCGTCACCGGATCCCAGTATACCAAATTTGCAGGGATCCGTTAAGGTATCCGTTGGAATCCGGCCGGATCTGGGATCCGTTGAGGTATCCGTCACCGGATCCCAGTATACCAAATTAGTAGGGATCCGGAGGTATCCGGAAGGAATCCGGTAAACGGATTCCACTACTTTTTGTCCTGTGATTGCATCCCCCAACTGCCCACATTGCCGACACCCAGAAACAATACACCACATTCTCACCCAATGCACACACTACTCAACACATCGCACAACACTCAACGCAACACTAGCAACAAGTGGCCTAAACCCCACCAACATACATCAAATACTAAACCCTCTAAATAAAACACACATACACCACGCCTATGCACATACCTAAAAGAAACGGGCCTCCTGGCTCGTATCTAAAACTAAAATACTCTACAACCCACAACATACCACACCTCTCCCCCCTCCCAACCCCGCCCTTCTTCTCTCTCTTAACCTAGGCTCTACTACCATTCCAAATTTCTAAATTTCGAAAATACTCCCTCCCACCTTTTTAGACCAGGCTTCAAAAATAATCACCCCCTTTTAGGACCTATTTATAAAGGCTGCGGCCCGAGCGTGACATCAGCATTCGCTGGAAAGCGCTCGTTAAACTCTTAACATAAGTAAGTAAGTAATTGGATTTACGACTCTTGCTCGTGTGTTGGTCAAGATTCAAGAACTCCTCTGGTGAGTAACTTAATATTTTTTGTTGGGATTTCATCCTTGTTATTGATATAGGTATACAAGGTAAGTGAGATCTACATGAGGTATGGAAGGATTTACTCATGTCATCTTGGTTAAAACAATATCTATTTCAAAAATGAAAAGGATGTCATTTCAATTTTAGTATGTTTTTACTGAACTTATTTACGTGAATCTGGCATTCATTGAACACTATACCAGGATAAAATATTATCCATAATTCAGTAAAATAAATATTATATAATATAACATGCGGACTGATTAGTTTGGTAATACAATTAACGCTCATTTAACAAGATATATAAAATGGTAATGTAAATATGTAATATGAATATTAATATGTACACTCGATATATTGTAACGATGTATAAACAAAAGACTACAAATGAATTACATATCTATATTTCACACATAGAGGAAACATTAGAAGTGAGTCATTTAGCAATGAAACAAATCACTACAATAAAAACACAAGTGCACAGGATATGTTTGATTACAAGGAGCGAACGGATAATGCCACTGTATTAACAGGGTAAAACCTCAAATTATATCTATCTTCTCTGCCATTGTTTACTTCCGGATCAATATACACTGTAACCAAAACGAAGAATACCATAATGATCCGGGACAAACCGCGCCAGTTACTTTCAGAATAAATAATAAAGGTGTGTATAATTAACCATTCATGCGATATAAAACAGTTTTTCTCATTTTCTGATAATGTTGGAAATACTTATGGTTGAAGTAATATGTGTTGTTTATGCTGAGTTACTTAGATCTGTAAACAAAGTAAAGCTTTTTCAACAAAGCTACTGAAATCTAAGATTTATGTACACAATTAGATTTTGTGTTTTTTCAACAAAGCTTTTGACATCTTAAACTCAAATGATCTGCCGTCATCAATTACCAAAGTATTAAAGAGGTGATTAAACTTCTTTTAACTTTTAACTGTATATAGATGTTGTCAGTCAAATTGAGCGATGCATTATATAAAATGAGACAATGAAGTATTAACATTTGTATGATTGATAATAGGAAATTTAAGAAAACGAGACTTTACTGAACTATTTAAAGTGAAATCAATCATATAAAATGCCATATTTGGCTACAACAACATACGCTGCGCATTACAGATATACACTTATAATAAAAGCTAAATCTGACATAAGTTCCAAACATATCGCCTTTAAGCAGGGACATAAAACTAGCCTTGCCTGTTTGATTTATCACCTAAAACCTGTAGCCTTTTGGTATACCTTTTAGAGCTTTATGGAATACTTGATTTTGGTTTTGGCGCGTTATCCCGAGATCAAACCACCACTTTCCCAGGGCCGAGAATACTAAGTAACCGCTTAAAGCAGTTGTGGGTATAGACTTAAATAGTCAGGGTCTAGTTATTAATCGGTTCATAAATTATATAATATATAAAAATAAGTATATATATTATAAACGAATCAGAAATAACTTGATATGAATGTTCCGTATCAACCTACTTGGTGATCCTTTTTCACAAATAAGTTGGGGACTGACTGAAGTGACCCACGGAAACTTTCGTGATTCATAATATATGTATTCTAATTTGCCAGTAACTTGAATTCAAATTTTCGAAATTGGCCAATAAACAACTTGATACTGCTTTTTCGAATCACCAGCTTATTAGCACCAGTGACCAGAACTGAACTGGCCCGTGGTCACTGAGGCGTGTCCTGCCGCATGACGTGCTAGTTTGCGGACAAGCAGATTTTTGTCTCAATGGTATATACAACCAATCGCACAGCGATTTATGAGAGACACTGATACAGTTATAATGTTGATATGTAAAGTAAAGGCATCTACATTAAAGGACTAAAATAATAAAACATGTCATCTGTATAACATATTACGTCATAAGGATATCATAGCAGGCCTTGGCACTATCAAGAGTTAAAACGGGATTGTTAAGTATAGAATAAAGTATTGGTTTGACGAAAGCATATTAAAAACCTTCCTAATTATCAAGACAAGATACAAACAATTCCTCTAATAGACTGATATAAAGGGCAAAACAATAAGTAAGTAAGTATAACGGAAGTATAACCTCCTTAATGAAAAAACAACAGGATATCTCACAGTCATAAAAGCTGTTTCAAAAGTTTAGGTCATCCAAACAACTCAAACCTCAGATAAATTGATGTTAAATATATCTTTAATTATATGTATTGTTCCAAGCGAGAGACAGTGTTTTAATATGATGCTATGCGTACTATTCCATGACATGTGTACATCAATTACGACTTCTGTCAAATGGGCGTGGCTTCGAGTCATCCTTAAGGGATTTTGTGTAAGCGTTCGCCAGTCTCAATAGGTGGTCATCCAAAACAGGGTTATAAAAGATCTCCTAGTAGTCGAATTAAAGCATATTATATTATCTCTCTAATTGGCTCTAATGATTCTTATAATAATCAAACTTGTACGTTACATCTCCTCTTTATGGAAAAAGTTAACAAATGCATATATATCTCATCTAGTTAACGATGAGTGGGTAGTATGCTTTTATTCAGGAACAACTGTATGGTAAAATACTACTTCAGTATATTGATTTATAAATATATTTGTTTTGGGTTTACTACAATTTGTATTTCGACTTTTCATCTCCGAAAGGTTGTTATTATGACAAGCATAAGGATGATTTATATATTGAAAACTTTTTTTTTGCAACTTCCTTTGAATTTATCATCATGTCCGTCATGTAAGCAGAAGATAGGGGATGAATTTCAATGTGTGCCAGAGTGTAACCTTTTTAATGATTTACGAGATAAAGATCTTCCTGCATATTATTGTAAACATTCATCAATTGAAAAATATATTTCATGTATGTCCATCACATACAAACCCATTTTGTTATGACTCTTTGTATAAAAAATGGTCTGCGTATGCTTGATATGTCTATTAAGTTATATTCATGTATGTTTTGTTCACTCTATGCAGGGACCTTATATACAGGGATATGAAACTCTTAGCTGATTGTACTATATTACTGCTACGCGGGGGTTACACAACTCGTCTCGCTCATTAGCAGGTCACGGTCCACCGCACATTGAAACTGGGTTCTGTTTTGGCGCAAACTTCAATGCGCGGTGTCGTGTAACCAGTTGCGCAATGAAAACAACAATGCATTGTGGGTCTTTTTTTACGGATGGAGCTGGGAATCTTCGTAAAACGGTTCCGCTGAAACTGTGTGCTAATGAGTATGCGCTGTCCCGGACCCAGTCGTGTGTGCGTTGAACCGTAAAGCGAGACGACCTAGATTGCTAATTAGCCTTAGTTTCATATCCCTGTATATAAGGTCCCTGCTCTATGTCATCATTTATGACTTTTGAGATAAATTTGACTTGATTTGACAAATGAAAACAACTCTTTAGCTAACACATACCTTTCTGTTTTCATTATTAGTATTATTTCAAAATTAATCTCCCTTTTTATCAGTGTAAGCTAGGGGAGCACTAATTAGGACTGTTCCATTTCAGCCAAGTGTCTAAGATATGGCTGGGACATAGTCTTTTACCAGGCAATTACCGTAACAATGCAATCTGACGAAGCGTAACGTTGTTATTTGAATGAAGCCTTAGTGATTTGGGTTAATACACGTGTCAGTAGGTATTTAGTGGAGATCAAAGGAAACTTGTTACACCGTGTGCAACAAAGCGTATCTATCATTTCAATTGAACGACGGTTTTATCATTAAACGGCACAGTTAAAGGTATAGGTTATATGGAGGACAGGGCAATGTATTATTCGATACTGCAAAGAGTATTATCATATGCCTTTGACATCAAACATTAAATGTCTCTAGATATATAGTTTTTATCAACCCACAAAACAATTTTCTTAATCTATATAAATGTGTATTTGATTGTTTGATTTATTTTTATTATTATACATATTATTATGTATATTTATATCTATAAATAAGTTAATGTGGCAGCTTTGCATAAGGCTAAAACAGATAGCGTTGTTGTACATGTTCGTGTTGTACAAGCAGACCATTATCTTACTATATCACTATATCAAATAGCTAAGTTGACATAAAATAGAAAAATATTAGAGAAGTAACATCATTCATTGTTCGTCCCTAATTGTAATATTAAGTATATTTGAACGGCTAGGACCTAACCTAAACTCAATAGTCATAAAGTACACAAACTAAAATTTAAATAGAAAACAAATATATTAACAAACATTACGATGTATAAAATATATAATGAATAATGTATATCCACTATAATTTTACCAAGAGGCAACGTGGATATATTTCAAACATTAAGTAATAAATGTCATTGCATTTTTGTATTATAACCGTCGCTTAGCTGTAAAGCTAAATGTTATTAAAGAATCAAAATGACTCCTACTCACCGTTTTATTTTGGATTTTTTTTCTGCCTCCACTAAAAACTCAAAAAAATAAACACTTACATAAGCGTCTGTCTATCTTCAATAATATTTGTTACTATCAGCAATATGAACATTATTCTAAATGTTTAGTTATACACATGTTGAAAGGTAATGATCACCTACTCTCCCAAACGGCTCATATTTGAATAAAAAAGTGATTCTAAACTAGGACGGCAGTGTGGATCAATAACTGTCAACATATGTATAACTTAACTTGTAATAAACGCTTAGAGTAACAGTATTGAGGCTAGGTAAGGTCCTAGACGTTCAACAATGCAAAGTATGAAAATTTTTGGACACCCGACTTTAAAAATATGATAAACCATGTAATTTGCAATTCCTTGTCTGATAACACTGTAGGATACATTGATAATTTGGTTGTATACTACGTATCAAGTACGTTATTTCAATTTCAATTTCAATTTCAAAAGAGTATGTATTCATCAACATGGATCTCTATAAGAATGATTTCAGCCTCGGTCAATAATTATCTATATTATTTTAAGGAAAAAAACCAAGGTATTGGCAAAATAGATTTGTACATTTCATATTTTTAACAACAATGTTAATAAATATATTTAAAACGAATGCATGTCGTTTAGTGTTTTCACTCTGTTTACTTCGATTCAATTTTTGTTATGGTTGAACACTTAAAAAAAAGCAGAAAACAATACTTTTTCCAAATTTGTACTTTTGGGATTTATAACGACAAAACTTAATTCAATTATTTGTTTACAATGCATTTTATATCCAATTGCTCGTAGACAATGACAAATACAAACGTATCAAGTAATTAAGGATTCCAAGTTAGGATGTGTCCCATCTTAAGATATATATAAGATTTAAGAATGTCATATATAGTTTATCTATTTTGCAGACATACAGCTTAAATTTCATATAAAAAATAACTAAAAGAGATTTTTTTAAATGTATGAAATCAAATATTTCATACAGATTAAAATGATATTTACAAAGATTTCATACAGGATAACGATGATATTTACAAGATTTAAAACAGAATAAAGATAATATTTACAATATTTGATAAAGATTAAAGATGTTTTTTACAATATTTAAAAAAGATTAAAGATGCTATTTACAATATTTAAAAAAGATTAAAGATGCTATTTACAATATTTAAAAAAAGATTAAAGATGATATTTACAAACATTTAAAAATATTTAAAAATATTTACAAATATTTACAAACATTTACAACGGATTAAACATGATATTTATAAAATGTAAATATCTATTAAAGATGATATTTAATCTTTTGTAAATGCTTATAAATATATTAAATATCTTCTTTTCACCCAGTGTAAAAACCTATTTTTAATCTCTTCTCCAAAAGCAAGAGGCCTAGAACGCTGAAAACCTTATATCCGACTCCTTAGCGGATTTGGATTCTAGTTTATTGATATGGTGACCCTGTTTCCGCAAATAAGTGCCACATAGGCCACGCCCTAAAACTAGTTCCATTCATTGAAAACAAATCAAAAGAAAGTCCTACGAAGCTAAAATTGTGTTTAAGAACATACCCTACCCAGAAACAAAAATATTTAGATTTTTTTCAATCTTGGCTTGTTTGTAGAACTGAGTTTGCTGAATTAAAAAATCAAATAATAAATGGGGGTAACCATGTTCGTTTTCGAGTAAAATCGTGTCGAAAAATGACATTTTTTGTGAAAAAGCCAAAAAATATGAAATATCTTTTATCCCTTATAAATTCTTAAATAAGTAAAATTTATTCAAAACTTTAATTGTTTAAGTCAGTTAAAGAATTGTTAATCTTAGTCCCAAAAATATTTTAAATTTAATATTAAAATTATTATTTTCGGGTATTTTTTGTCAATCAAAATTTCATTTTTAGCATGAAATTTGTATGCATTTTCTAGAAAAATTAATTTTCCAAATTTAGAATTTTTAAAAACATTAATGATATGAACTTAACATTATATGAAACTGAAATACAAAGAAAAAAATAGGGGTCACCAGGGAAAAATTGCGAACTTTTTGTCGTTGATATACGTTGAAATTGTATATCGACATTGAGAAAAAGCCCACTGCAGCCGTAGCGAGACTAGAATGAGGTCGGCTTTGCTTGAGAGGCGACCTTCTTGTGTAAGATTGTTGCATACATCTAGTTTACAAGTTTAAACCCTTAAATAGGGTCTATCATCTATGATCATCCACAAATTCTGAAACGATAAACACAACAACGAAGGATTTTCTGTCATGACCCAAAACAATCAAGTGAAATCTCACCCGACTAATACTATATAGCTCCATCACTGCATTCAAAATACTAAATATAACCCACTGCACGCTCGACTTTCAGCAGCGCATTAGACGTGTTTTGATGCTTTAAACTTTAAACTCATACAAATTTCGCACATTCAAAAGGAAAGCGCCAACTCTTCCAAATCTGCCCCCAACATCACGGCCGCGGTTTTTAGTGCTATACTTTAAACCAACTTTAAGCGCTTTTGATAGGCCAATCAGGGGGTAGCTTGCAAAATTAACTTCTATGTCGCATGATGGTATGTGAGCACCTACGAAGACACATTTATTTTCAAGAATTTAGTCAACTGCCTCATACAACCATACAGTTAGCCCTTCTTGATAAATTAAAGCCATGTAACGGAACATTTAATACAAAGAAACACTTGAACTGGTCACATCTAACATGATTTAACCTTTCAACCCTGTCAAACTGCATATGCAAGAATATAACCAGAGTCAAGAGAGGTAATTATAATATAGTGCATTCATATAATATCAGGATGTGGTGGCTTGGTTGCGTTGCGCTGCGTTTATTGATATCAAGGATAAATGGGCATTCACTCAAGTATACCTTAACGCATGTTGCTTCAATGTATGACTATTTTTAAATAACACAGTTATATTCAAGTAACTTATCAACATCAATAAATTGAGCTGCTAAATTAAGCTGTGTTTTTCTTGTTTACAGTACCGTTTTTTGGTAGATATCAGTGGATTCTTTGAGGGTATGTTGTGAATCAACATAAAATCGTTGACATTAACTAACTACAAAGGATCTGACCCCGACAACTGTGTCGTATTTTCACCAAAGATATGCGTTTTCATTAAATAAATTTATCTCCCCCTTTACGTGACGAGTTTCGGTCTCTGGAGTAACGAGCGTTCATTCCAAAAGCTTAAAGGCGTCCTTTCCAAGAGGAAAGAGGGCACTATTCCAAACTTTCCATAGAAGGAAAGAGGCACCCTTCCACACCTTTCCAAAGGCATAAAGAACGCCCTTTCCAAAGCCTCTTTGGAAAGAACGCAAGGCAAGGGGACCTTTCCACAGCCTTTCAAACTAATTAGCACCTTACCTGTCTGACCAAGAGTTATGTCCCTTTATTCTGTTTGTCAAAGTCGTCATGTTATGAATATCTTTAGAAGTTTCTGATTAAGTTAACCTATAGTTATTTTTACATTTTGAAAACCTTTATTTTGTTTGAAAGATTGATTTTTTAAGACATGAAATTTGATTTACCTTTGAAAAGAATCAAAAACGTTTTTCATCGCAATTTTTTCACAAATGAAGACTTTGATTTTAAAATGATGAATCAAATCCTGCATATTATTATTTTATTGCAGAAATTAAATAAATCATTTTACTGTTTAAGGATTGACTTAAACACACTAAATAAATAAGAGATATAGAGTTTGGAAATTGCATCATTTAAAATAAAAAGATATTTAGAAAATTGTATGCATTTTCAACATGAAAAATGTTAAGAAACAATTTTTGGCAATGATTACCATTTGTTCGCAATAATTTGTTTGATTTCAAAGGTAAATGGCGACCTTTTTGAAAGTGAAGTTTGAAAGATTATCAATGACAAAGTACATACCCGTTTCAATCGTCAGAAAAAGTAATCCATGAATTGTTTGCAACTTGATCGACATCCTGAATAATCCTATTAAATTTGGGTACCTTTCCAAATTATCTAATTTTTTCAAGTGACTGTAAGCATCGATAGCATTACAGAAGATTTTCTTCTCATTGGTTGAACGTATATTCTACAGGTTCATTGGTTTATAATGTTTGTTGTTGTTAAGATGTACTAATTAGCTGTGTAATGCCAAGAGTTATGTCAGTATGAACGGATGTTGACATAAGCCGCCTCTTACCAAAGGGGCCAAAGCACAGGCGTGGAAATTAAATAAGTGCTATTAGAGACCATTAAATTAAAAATGAAATTTGACAGGAAATAGATTACATAATAGGCACCTGTTAATTATGACAACATTAGGACCCAGCTGTGGACAGTACGCATTGAATCTTATCAGTGTCTTGTTATGTGCAATTGAGGAGCCACAATCTAAACTCAGCATGAAGTACATGTACATAATTTGACAAAACCAGTTTCATAAATAAATATCAAAACTAAAAATGTTCTTGAGTGTGGTGTAATTTCATTTTTTTTATTTGTTTTTTTTTTAATTCCTAGCTTCAAAGGTTCAAAAATCAATTGGATAAGGTAAAAACTATTATGCATACAACAATGTATGAATGATTTTTTAAAAGGAATTTTGAATGTTGATGTAATAAGAGCAATGTGAAAATGACAATATCCCTTTTATATAAAACAACTAAATACAGGATCATATAACGAATATTTGCACTTAAATGTATGACTACATTCATGCATGTTTATGATTGTTCGATATGTATTTCGAAAAGATATACATGTCCAATAAATTATCATTTCAGGAAAGTAAATTCTAAGGCAACAGCTAGTTCGCCGATCCGTTCACTGTCCAATTAAGGAAACATTAAGATATGTGTATGTAAATTGCAACTTACAATGTCATGTATAATTATGGCAAAACTTATGATATCAACAACAAAGGGCTGATCTAATATTCATTGTTCATGAGCTTAACATAATAAAAAACATTTTAGAAATAGAACTTAGAAACATACAATCTAATGTTTTCGTTTGATAATAACAAGCAAAACAGAAAAATCTTATAAAACAGATCCACAAAAATATATTACTGAATCTTACATATCCCCAATTTCAATTAATGCACCTTAGGCTTTCTGTGAGCAGAATCACTCATTATAAACAATATACATCTTGTTAATTTGTCTGGCCGACAATCAGATTGCCTCTTTGATCTCAAATTGGTAATTAACTGGACGCGTTTAGCGTAGAGGCTGCACCAGAAGGGGGAGGGGGCGTGAGGGGTGGGGCGTCTGGAAGTGACACTCGCTTGGAAGGAGCGTCTGACAGGATTGCTTTCATTGCTATTTGGCGGTCTATGCTATAGTATTCCCGCTATGCCATTGCCGAGACCTGGACTTACGGATTATGAATTGAGTTTCACTGTGAAGTGAAATGTGAACTGTGAATATCATATCTAAAATATAGATTTAGCCAAGGATCGAGTTAACAATTTATGATGAAAATATTAGGCTATTCATTATTACATTAACAGAGTTTATTTCGGAGGTCACGGTTTGATATATCAAACCCAGGAACATTATACTTGAACCAAAACTCAAATGTCCACAAAATAATTTTATCGAAAGCTCAATCGGCTCATAAATAACTTAAAATATAGTTTTATAAACAATTCATTTCTGTTGATAGGTTTGCTCATAAATGAAACGGTATAGGATTGTTTTCTGATAATTCCTATATTGTATCAATTCTTTTTAAAGTTAATAAAATAAGGAAATAATTTAAATTTCTGTGTCAAGATTAGAAACATCGCGTAAAGTAAAATTATCAAAATATCAATAATATCAAGTCTATTTTTGTAAAAGAACACTGAAACGGATGTATGAAAACAAATAATTAATGGATATTTATAATCACTTGACGATACTATATATACATACTGATTCTACAATATGTGCACATATCCATTAAAAGTGGTAAATATTGTAAATAAAAACTTCACCTTAAATAGTAACCTCTGTCTAATAAGTAAAATTTGGACTTAACTTTCATGGTGTGGTAACAGTAAAATAAATGGATGTTTAAGACAATCAACAACGGGTTTCATATCATGTTATAAGATGTCTTACATTTCTTTTATTAACTTTCCATGCTCCAGATCTTGCTTCTTATGTCTTTCTGTGAATATTGTCTTAGTCATTCAACAAACGGTTAAATTCAAGCTCTTGATTTTGTCAAATAATCAAGTGTCGCCTCAAGCTCGCTTGTTGTGAATGCATAAAATATAATAGACATATATCGGACACGCCCAGATGTTCTTGCGGACACGTAAATTGACAAAGTATGTTACATTATCTCTTAATTTAACGAAACTAAAAAATTTTAAGAGCAAATATATTTCTCTATTCATGGATATGATGTAAAGATAGTTCTTTTCGGTAGTGGCAATTTGAGCTAATTAACGAATAGGAACATACTTTATTCCACAGGGGCGTGTATCGCTTAGAAATAGCTTTAGAAAGACATATATACCCATAGACCCTACCCTACTACTATATAAAAGGAAAGGGATGTAACGACCAAACCACCCCATGTTCGAACAAAGTCAGTTTTCGCATCCAAAATAATTTTTCTGGACAAATTGTTCACTACGATTCGAAAGCTAAATGATTTCCCTACAAAACGAGCTATGGATTGTCAAAATCGGGTAATTATTTCAAAAGTTACATGCAACGACGTCCCGAAAATCGCTACCGCCAGATTTTCAGGCCAAAATCCCCACTCACGGAAAACAGCAAAAACTCACCGTTTAACATCGTTTATTGATTCCAGCAATGTTGACAACACCAATGGAGAGCTCGATTCGATCGGCGACATCGAACTACATGTTCACAATATGAGAACAGCACCTAATTATTGTTTCTACGAGTGCTAGCATACATTTTATCAAAAATCATCTGGTTTGCGGTTGTCTTGTCTGCCATAACAGTGGCCTTGACATTCATTTGACCTCGTAGCCGCAGCAAATAAGCAACTGAGCGAACTCCGAACTCCGATCGAACTCCTCACACTCCTTTCAACACCATGTTTGTAAACATCACAACGTGGTCGAAAAAAGTTTCGGATTTATAGACGTGTCCACCTTACCACAAGCAACTGGAGCTGTTGTTTTTTGGAAATTAGTCACATATAGTAATTTAAGAGAGCCTTTTTTAGGAGTTTAAATTTTTATGTCTGAATCGGCAAAGGAAAAAACGATTCTCCAACTCCAGGCGCTTCGAATCACTTCTCTCCGCTGCTGGCAGTGCTGGGAATAATTAATGGACCGATGCCTTCAATTTACCAATACCAAGCCTCCATCAGGTAAGCATCGGCGTATACGATGTTTTCATTATATTTTTTTCTTTAATTGCCATCATTCTATCATTTTAACATCAATTTATTATTTTACTTTAGTGATTGTTTAAACATCTCTAAAATGTTATTTATAAATCTAATTACTTTGCCAATATTCCAACAACAAAAAACCCAATAAGACAAGCTTAATTGATTATTGATGTTAGATGAAAGTGCCATGTTTTTAAACATATGACAATAATAACAACTTTATCGATTAGGTATGCACGCCTTTTGAAAATTTGAAGGTGCTATATCTGTATATGATTATAAAAAATATATATGTGAAACTAGAATAGGTAAATGATTAGTTAAATTAAGTTTGAAACCATTTTAACAAAAGTCTAAGTCATGATTTTTATTTTGGATTTCAGGCATGTCACAGACATAAACAGTAAGTATTTGATTGAGAATTTATGTCATTTTAATGATCTGGTTAGCAATTTGATATAACACCATCAAATGTATTTACCAGCACTTCTATTTCTAAGCTGCTCAATATTTGATGTTTATTCAAGACTGTTAGAATACCTGAATTATTCCCATTTTGTAATATCATATTTATACATGTAGATAATTTAAAGATTGAGCCTTCCGAATTACACTTACAAACTGATGGTGACAGCTGGTTAATAGCCTTCTGGCTTTTTGTAATAAATATCTAATATATGATCATGATATGAAACTATGTTCTGAATTTACTGACAAACATTGTGAAATACAATATATTTAAAATGAAACAACAGGAGAAAATCCCAAATTTTAAACATATTAAAGAGGATACTAAAACTGCATATTTTGTTGCCTGATTTAACGCTTCACAAACTGTAAATATGATAGCTTTATGAATTTCTGGTCAATTTGTCATACTCTTGTCTGAAGTATTAGATTAGTTTTTAATTATTACTATTTTCAACCAATTTTGATTTTGAATATAAGATTGCCTATCCATTATATCTTGTATACATTAATGAAATATTACTTGTGTAAAATTTGTTTATGTTGGGAACTGTTATTCTAATATGTGTTTTTTTGTATGGAGTTTCGGAAAATAAAAAATAAAATAAAAATAAAAATAATAATATATGATCATGTACATATCTATTCATTTGGGTAAAAGTTTCTATAGAGAGTAGCAGAGCAAGTATGGTTTTAATTTGACAAGCACAAATACATGATGTAGCCTAGAATTATCCAAAAAAAATAATAATTTAAGAAATAAAAGGATGAAATGTACATTGTTTAAAATATAGAAGTGTTTTTTCAAAAAAAGATTCTCTCTTTGCAGGCATGTGTCTCAATACAGGAGGAGAGAGTGGAGACACTTTTCTATCATTATTTGAAAGTTTTCAGGTAAGCACAACAGCCACAATCTAAAGATTTGGATCATTGCATGATATACTTTTTAATTTTTTTGTTAATGTATTTCAGCAGATAATGTAGAGTATTAGATATATGCCACTGAGACATGATCAAGTTGAAATATGTTTGTCAAGGTAATTTTTGTTTAGATATATTACTTAATAGTTGTGTTTACCATGAGTGAGAAAAGGGAAGACAATTGTCACAACAGGTTCAATGGGAGGAGAGGTAGTGGAAGGGCCTAACCATGGGGGGAAAATAAGGAGATAACAAGGGGGCTTTAGGGTTATTGGTGAGGTACCATGTCTTAAGCTGTTGTTAATGCTGTATGAAACTTTTTTGGTGAAAAGTGTCACTTTGTTTCTAGAGTTTGATTGAGCAATTCTGTAAAAGAGGCAAAAGAAATCCAACTTAAATTTAAAACCTATTTATTTCAGCTATCTTAAAAGCAAAATGCTGTAATCATAAATGTTTATACAACACACCTTTACCAATGTAGATTATGATTAACCAAATATTAAGTTCCATGATTGTTTGAATTATGAGAGCAACCACTTTGACTATACTTTGTTATTTTAAATGTTAGTTTGTAACATTAAATACAATTAATATTGTAGTACTTGAGGAGCTATAATGACAATGGAACAATATTTTTTTGCCTCATATTTAATTTGGTTCCAATTTATATTTTTCAGTTACAAGATTCAGTATCAAGAGGGGACAGTTTAATCTGGAGAATATCCTTGCTGCATACATGGAAAAGAATCTCTAATACATGGACACTCTTGAAACTTTTCTGCTATTGTAATTCAATAAAATCTTCAAATAAAGTAAATAAATTGACTATCAATGAATTTATTTGTGAGGATTCTTTAATATGTTTTTATATATATACAGACATACAAGTGAGTCCCCAATTAAGAAAACAATACATTTACTTTCATCACTTATATCCAATTATATTGATTGTATTGAATTCAATTGATTCTTATTATTTGATATGTGATAATTATAGGTGCCATTAGCCTTCAAAGAACTAAACGTGTGTTTTGTAGAGTGTAAAATAGATATTTCATGTGTTTAATACATGAATTTCTAGCCACCTATGGATAACACCTCCCTTTTCAAAGTTTTAGTTTAATACCATTAACCATGAGGAATTGTTAACACTTTGCATATCTTAGATGATCAGTAGGTTGTACTTCATAAAAGCCTTTCATGATGTTTTTATGAATATTTAAAAGGTTGAGTTGATAAATTTCAAAGGATGTTCAATACTGAATACAAATACTTTTATGACTATAATATACACATCAATAATAGGCAAGGAAAGTTTATTTTGGCATAACTTGTAATGAGTGCTTAACAGTAGGTGAAATATGGGCTACAAATCAAATCTGTCTGTTTCGTGCTGGATATATAACAGATGATGTACAAAGAATGTGTTTTTAGATTTTCAATTATAATTTCTACATCAAATATTCTATGCCAATTGAATTAAACTGCAAGCAAATAAGTGATTCAATTTCACTTTTCACCTCATCTAGCCTGACATGGGACGGTGTCCTTATATAATTTTGTGTACCAATTCCTTGACTACTAAGGATCTAAATTTATAAATTTGGTGACCTAAGAAAGGCCTCTAGGGCCACTCCTAAAGCCTATTTTCATTTTTTTCTCCTGAAGATGATAGTGAAGAAACCTGTACATTCTAATGAGGATTCTAAACTATATATTATATATCTTGTTTGTCCCTGACTAAAGTCACACAGGTCATGGCCTTATAAATATCTTCTTCTTTAATAATCTTAATAAAGCTAAGAAAGATGGAATATGTATATGCTACATAAGCGATTGGTATAATAATACTATGGCCTAGTGATAGTAGATTTTAAAGACTGATGAGCTCCAGGGTCATGACTCTATTCTTTTAAAACTGAGAAAAATATTACAGAACTGATGTGCCTCTGAGCCTGTGAACCTTGTAAAAAGGTTGAGTGTGTATCACTGTTAAAGGTTTGTGTTATTTTATCACGCTCAACTCAAATTAATTTCAGTGAGCTTAATTAATTTCTTTGAAGTGTAAAAAAGGTAGAGCCTTCGTTTGATTACAATTCTAACCATTACAGACATGTTTATGAAACTAAAGAGTTTATTGCTTGCAAGGCAAACAAATTCAGGACATTTTGGGGAAAATGCCCTCATACGCAAATATTCTAAAAAATATAACTAAATCAGATTTATTGCATTTGAAACAGCAATTAAAGATACAAGTACTGTGCCAGTCTGGAGATCTGTCACTTCAGACATGCTTTTTATGACCTTATACATAATAAAATATACTGATTACTTTAAGAATGAAATTTATTATGTTATTTATTGGACACACTGGTAATGTTTGTTCCTTTATTGGGGAGAGACTGGCCTTATTTTAGTAACTTAAATCAAATCACCTTTTCATGAGGCATAAAAATCTACCTTTCAACTGAAGTTATAAGAAAAGTTATTTTTTCAACATGATTATACATAACTGTTAATAAGTTTTAATGCAGCATATTGTAACTTAATATGTTTTTGTTGTTTTAATCTTTTAACTATGAAAATCAAAATTGCTTCCAATAAAGAAAACTAAGGTTGCCTTCCAAGCGAGGCATTGCATTTATGCCCCTAACCACCAGGGTGGTTGAACAGTATGAATTACAAAATACAAGTCATTATCAATGATTGCTATCCACATCTTTTATGATTTACATGATCTCACTCCTGAGCCAAGCCAATATTGATAAAAATATATAATTCTGTCTGACCTCTGAAAAATAAATATCCCCTTTTTTGTCGAAACACAGTTTTGATAATTTTAATCATATCACTATTGTTTGAAGAAATAAAATTAAATCACCTATCTAATTGTAACAGAGGTACTCTATAGTCTATATGGTATAATGGTTAACTTATTTTATTAAATAATGTATCTGAACTGCACATCAAATATTCAACATGGAAGTAGTTTATCTAGAATTAGGAGTTGCTTTCAAATTTGCCTTTGAGATTCAAACCTCTTTACAAATTCTTTTAATTTTTGAATATTTTCTTTTCCAATTATAAAACATAACTGAGTTTAAAAAATATATGCTTCAATTAAGAAGGATAGCGAAATCTATCAAGTTAATGTTGGTAACAGGTTAATATGATATATGCCATCACTTTTTGGAGAAAAAGATCAAAACAATATTTTTAGGTAAACCGAGTAAAAGTTGTTTATATATTCTTTAATAAAACATGAAAAATCATACTAATAAGTATATTGTTCTACATAAATTACAAAAAAAATTTTTTGTCAATTAAATCAATGGTTATGTTGCGATTTTCTAACGATTCGTTTGAAATTTTGACATTTGCCAATTGTCGAATAATTTCATATTTCTGGAACGTTTAAAAAAAATTATGATTTGACCCATAGTTATAAAGAACGAGTTTATTTAATATTTTGGGCTCATTAAAACACACACGACTGCAGAAGGGAATTTAATAGAAAATACTCAATGTTAATTTCTACCAAATCCTATAATTTTTAAATTTGCTGCGGCCACGAGGTCAAATGAATGTCAAGGCCACTGTTATGGCAGACAAGACAACAGCAAAGCAGATGGTTTTTGATAAAATTTATGCTAGCACTCGTAGAAACAATAATTAGGTGCTGTTCTCATATTGTGAACATGTAGTTCGATGTCGCCGATCGAATCGAGCTCTCCATTGGTGTTGTCAACATTGCTGGAATCAATAAACGATGTTAAACGGTGAGTTTTTGCTGTTTTCCGTGAGTGGGGATTTTGGCCTGAAAATCTGGCGGTAGCGATTTTCGGGACGTCGTTGCATGTAACTTTTGAAATAATTACCCGATTTTGACAATCCATAGCTCGTTTTGTAGGGAAATCATTTAGCTTTCGAATCGTAGTGAACAATTTGTCCAGAAAAATTATTTTGGATGCGAAAACTGACTTTGTTCGAGCATGGGGTGGTTTGGTCGTTACATCCCTTTCCTTTTATATAGTAGTAGGGTAGGGTCTATGGGTATATATGTCTTTCTAAAGCTATTTCTAAGCGATACACGCCCCTGTGCTTTATTCCACATAACTTCATAAACAAAAGTAAACGATGTAGTGATCTCTTCAATTACTAAGATTATTTTGAATTAATTCACGTTTATAATCACGTGCTTCAGTTAAGCCAATGATCAGGCATATCCAACAATTTTGAAAATTTTCTTACTTACTTACTTAAGTTGAGAGTTTTACGAGCGCTTTCTAGCGATAGCTGATGTCACGCTCAGGCCGCAGCCTTTATAAAAGAGCCTAAAGTTTTGATAGAAAAGTGGGGGGTATTTTTGGAAGCCTGGTCTAAAAAAACTGGGGGGAATACTTTTTGAAATTTTAGAAATTTGGAATGTTTGGTATGCCTATGTTAAGGGAGTTGAGAAGGGAGGGAGAGGGGGTGGAGGTGTGGTATATTGTGTTGTGATTTTTAGGTTGTTTTAGTTTTAGATACGGGCCAGGAGGCCCGTGTCTTTTAGGTGTGTGCCTAATGCGTGGTGTATGTGTGTTTTGTTGAGAGGGTTTAGAATTTGGTGTATATTGGTGGGGTTCCTTTCCTGGCCGATCTGTCATAGTTATTAAACATTATATAAGTGATAACTGCTGAGTGAATGCAGATTCAGTTTTCATATCTGCACGCATTTGCCCTGCTAAAATTGCCTATATTTAGGCATATGACGACATAGGCGTTCTATCAATGTAATAAAATATGCAATATTCTTAACAATTGATCTGCAATCAGTAATTAAAAATTCAAGACGACCAAAGTCAGCTTAGAGTAAAAAAGCATGAAAAGGATTAAATATGGATTGTTGAAAACGACCGAACGAGTAAATGTGTTTATTTACCTTCATCTGGCAACTGGGAACAAAGGCTTAAATATTGTTTATTAAGGCAATCCTGAAGTTTAAGCGCATTCATAAACACAGTGTTAGCATCCATGTTGATTGCCAATAGCCGTCTGTAAGCACAGTTCATGCGGATTTATTGCCAAGCATCCCAACGGCGAGGTGAAAACGTATCGAAATAGACTCTATCATTATCTACCTTGTCCTCGCCGTTAACAAAAATCTGTGAAACTAGGCAGCGACATAAATCGTTATCACGAGTTACCCCTCTTACTGGCTTCTAACCTACAACCAGTGAAGACGTTGTTTACTTTAGATACCTGCGCTCTGCCTTGAGAAACTCTAAGCGGAAATTTTAACTAATACTTTATTCCGCTGGATTGTTTGCAGATTTTTATTGAGAATACAAGCATCTATAATTTTAACAATTTGGTCACATAGCATCGATATCGGTATTCCTTATGTAATGCATTTTCCAATCCAAAAGAAACTTTTCAGTAAGGCCTAACTTCTTGCTAGTTATGTTTTCTACTTTTTGTCTATGATTCTTACATTTTTCAAATTTATTTACTCCCGTCGATGAATGAATGAATAAAAACCCCAGACATAATCATTCTATTCTATAAAAATCGAGTTTTGGGCAAATGTTTCAAATGAACATAAATATATGCATGAAACAGTTGACGATACAGGAAAACGTATTTAAACACAATAATCAACATAATCATTTGGTATACCTCAAGGTACAAAACGTATTAAAACAACATAATCATTATTATCATTTGGTATACCTCTAAGTAGAAACGTAATAAAACAACATAATCATCATAATAATTCGGTATATCTCCAAGTAGAAAACATAATCAAACATAATAATAATAATAATCATTCGGTATGGCTCCAAGTAGAAAAGTTTTCAAAAACATAATAATAATCATAATCATCCTGTTTACCTCCAAGTAGAAAACGTTTTAAAACATAATCATCATAATGATTTGGTTTACCTCCAAGTAGAAAGCGTAATCAAACATAATAATAATCATAATCATTCGGTATACCTCCAAGTAGAAAAAGTGTTAAAACATAATAATCATCATAATCATTCGGTATACCTCCAAGTAGAAAACGTATTAAAACATAATAATCATTGTAATCATTTGGTTTACCTCCAAGTAGAAAACGTTTCAAAACAACATAATCATAATAATCATTCGGTTACTTGCTTCTGGAGAAAAGTTGAGATTTGAGTTTTAGGGCGAGGCCTAAAAGTAAGAAACCTCATCCAAACCTAATTAAAAGATTTAAGATTTCCTAAGCAAATGGTTCGGGAGTACACGATTAAATAGTTAACTTTAACAGACGAACAGACATATGGCTGGACGCCGGACACCATGCCACGACATATGCAAATCCGACCTCTCAGCCCAATTGAGCTAAAGGTTTGCAAATTTAGTCAATATAAACTAACACGTTATTGAATATGCAAAAAAGTTTAAAACAGAAACTAGGTTTATCTTACCTTAACATGCTGTAAGGTAGACATAATTATCTTCATTCAGTGTGGGTTCATCTTCCTGCGGCTTTGCGCAGGAAGATTGTATGGGTCGGGCGTCGGTAAAACACGACGCCTGGCCTGCCCCGAGTCCTTTGTACAGTTGGACCACAACGGATATAGTTTCTTCCTATAACACTTCGACTTCATTCTCACGCTTCGATTTGAGTAATGAATAATTGAAGTTACCTTATCTACAATTACACTTCACCGTCCAACAACCATTTTAGTCCATGGATTTGGCGCAACAGCTTTCCTTTTGTGGCTGTACATGAATTCACTTTACGTCATATACAACCTGGTTATGAATATTCATTAGGTGGATGGTGATTGGCAGATGTAAGAGAATGCTACCTGAATACATGAAATGAATAGTCAGATTAGTTGAAACAGCTTGGGTTTTGTTTCTCCCTGAACATAATTTCTCCTTAATCCTGTTTGTAGCAGGTATTGAATTCTAGCGTAAAGATTAAGATGGGTTCCCTGATGTCTTTATCATTGTGGGTGAACAATCTTGGTATATGTTAACGATATAAGACAAGTTAAAAGACGAAGTTGGAGGCTAAATTGGACGAAGAAGAAGTAGTTTTTTAATTTAATACATAACATAACATATTAATTTCTATAATAAAACCAGCATCCGGCCAGGTGACCTATGAGACATAATATACATTTAGATAAAAAAAAAAGAAAAAAATATATATAGCACACAATTCATTAAATTATGTTGAAGAAAGACAAACATGGACACACACAAATTAATGCACACACACTCATTTTACTTTTACGTACAAACATATACTTTTACGAAAACAAATCTATCCAATAACCGAAACGCACAGGCCATATTTTCAAAGTACTTATTACGTAACGTTAAATGCACAAATATCATAATCGGATGCATGTGCAGTGCGAAGAAATTGTTGATGGACTTGTTTTCTGCTATATTCTCCTGAACCACCACTTAATCAGATCTTTTTTGTGCTAATATGACACTCCGCAACTTCACACTGTCCCTGGTGAATATGTATACCTTCCCATTTAAACAGTTTGCAAAATGTGGTAAACAATACAGAGGCATGTTATTTCCCATCTCCCCATAGCAGACGCAATTGTGAACCAAAGAACCAAAAGTTTCCGAAAGTTTTTAAAATTCAAGTTCTTGACTTTACAACAACACTGAAGGCGATTACGCACGTGGTAACTGCTCAAACCGGGGACGATAACCGACCTCCATAACTTCTCCATGGTTTTGACAACACGTTGGCATAAGTGATTGACCCGGATGTAGAAAATGTTGGCTTGGTTTGTTACTCTTACAAAGACACATATGAAGCTCTTGTTGACCCCAAGTGCATAATATGGCGCTCTAATAAACGTTCAGTTGTCAGAAAAATGCAAATTATGACTCGACGCTTTCAATACAACGTGTAGTGTTATTCAAATTTTGCCCCCACTCTGGGTTGGCTGATGACCTCTTTTCTATGCAAAATCGAATTGCAAAATTTGAAACGATGATTGACTTTCTTCGGTTATCAGACCATACGCTTTTACATTCACTCTCCCGTGAAATTTTACTTTGCATGTTATGTATATGATGTTTTTGCAAAAACGCCTTCAAATGCATATCAGAAGGTGCTAATAAATGAAACAAAACATATTCAGCGATGTATACATTGTAAAATAATAGCTTATCTGACATACTTCGCACACAAATATAAACGATTTTCATTTCCAATTTGCATAAGAGCAGTTGGAAATGCATTAATTGTTTAATTTCAAAATTGGGCATACATTTTGTGCTAAATTCGTTATTAAATAGAAAGGTCAAAATCTGAATTCTTCAGGGATATCATTCTCCTCCCAGTAATTTCATTAATCTCAATTCACCTATTCTTTAAAATGTCAGAAATCTTCATTTTGATAGTTCATAAATCATTGATTAATAATTAATTTCTTATAAATTCTAACTTTGAAATTAAAGGGATGTTGAAATAGATAAAAAAAAAAAATACTACTGTAGAGAACTTTTTTTTAGATTGTATCAGCCTACATAATTTCTTATATAGCGGGAAATTCATGAAGGGTAGGCCTTTACCTGTATATGATCATGGACCTTCATTTAGACCTGCCAAGAGCGTTACCAGACGTAGTTTCGTGTACTTGCCTGTTTCTCAAATTTCTAAAGCATGATTCATGTTAAAAAGAAATATTAAATTTGGTATAGTAAAGACATACAGGCCTTAATTCACATTAATCGAGAAACTACGGTACTAGGAACTGACGAAACATATCAAATCATACCGAGTCGAAGTTTTCAATCAGTGCGTGTGTTTAGACTTGCCAGGCATGGTTGGTTAAGAAGTATCGCCAACCGTTTTCCTTTTGTTGTATTACGAAATCGAAAGCACATAGCAACTGATAGATTCACATACGAGGAAGGAACGCAAAGTGGAGGTTAGATGGAACGATCTTTATATATGTTTTTTAGCCAATCTGAGGCAAATGTCATTTCCAAAAACGTGATACAGTTCGCCATGCCTCATCTCTCTAGCAAATGAGTCAGCATTCATCGAGTCCTACACATATAATCTTATCACAATTAAAAGTGTGATGAAACTTAAATTTCTTGAAGTGTCATTCACTAATTTAACAGATTGTCAAAATGTCAATGCAAGCAGCTGTCACACTTAACTGTGCATCATTTTCTTCTGTTAATAAAGTGAAAATTAGATGCATTAATAGTTAGAAAAAAAGTTAGAATTAATTAGGACTGCTAAACATACACTTTCTACTTCCTTGTTTGAAGGAAAGTGATACCATGATCAGTTGGTAGTAGCGATCCCCGCTCTTTAGAGTTAAGGAGAATGTTTTAGATATCACCTCTTTAAAAATGATGTGGAAAATCCTCTTCATTCTTCTCCTCATGCTGTTTTTGGGAGGTAAGTATGTGATAAATGTATAGTCATGTTCATGATTAACATAACATGTATATGGTTTTGAAACATGTGGGTCTACGTAATTATGTAAACATTTTGAACATTGATAACTATAAGTTGAATTCGATCATGTCAACAATTTTGAATTCATCAAAACAATCTTACTTTCACTGACTCTCACAGGAGGTTTGTATAACTTTTTTAATACAAAGGGATATTTTTATTTTCATCAAGAAATGTCTGTTCTAATATCACGTTCAAAAGGAGGTTCTATTTCTATATACTTACTTGAAAGGTTCATCTCATATTTGTAAAATAAGATTTTCTTATGTCAAGTAGGAACATGCAAATTGGGTATTCCTGTAAATGAAAGGACAGAGTCAATCTAACAGTCATGCAGTGAATAAGATAGTATTTGTTCGATAATTTTTATATTTACAGATACCTGCAAAATTGAACGTTATAACGTTATACTCGTGGTGCTAAGTAAGTTGGCTTACATAGCCTAGTATCAGAAGGTTTTGATGGCGATTTTGATGAAGATGGATGGTGATGATTATGATAATTAGGATGATGATGGTGATAATGACAATGGTGATGATGATTATCATGATGTTATACATATTTACATAATCATAGATACAAATATACATGGATGTACTATGTATACACAGATATATTGATCCCAGTGTTTACGTAGATGCATAGCTACATAATGTGAACAAATCAATTATAAATGAATATATTATGTAAAGTTATAATGAATTAATGAATGAATGTATTTCCTCCATATATATGAAGAGTATACACTGCAAAAATGGTGTTTGGATATTAAACACAAACCCAAACACATAGCTTGTCCTGTTCTTTAAACACATGGAATTTCAAAACATGTTTAAATCCCAAACACATTCCGTAAAGTGTTTAGTATCAAAACTCATTTTGGTTTAGAACATGTTGTAGAAAGTGTTTTGATTTTAAACATGTCGTGCCAAGTGTTTTGATATTAACCATGTTGTAAACTATTAAACTAAATATTTTCTAAGATATTCAAGACCTTTAACAAAAAAAGAGATGTAATCTTAAGCAACAGACAACAATCACAAACGGCAATGAATTGAATATTAGTTTTCCAAGTTTTTCTTCAGTTCATAAACAACCTTCGAGCACCTCACCATAAGAAGAAAGAATATTAATACATTTTGATGAAATAAGTGCTTTTAAGTACTTGAAGTCAATAACTGATAACCGATAATTATATGAATAATATAAAATGTGATTTTGTTTCAAAAGGAATCTAAAGTTAATTAAAAACATTATGCAATATAATATGAAGTAACTTGCAAATGTGAAAATATGCTAAAAACAAAGAATAAATGAAGATAAGACATTGATAGGTTCACAATATTTATTTGATTTACGGCCAAATTTGACCTGATCAAAATTTAAAAAATTACAGATGGGAAGCGACAGCAACAAACTTAAGAGCTAGTGGTACTGTGGCTCTTCAAGTTATGCATGATTACAAGTTGATCAAAATAGGTGGGGACTTGTTGGTGATAATCAGTAGTCGGGGTGATTCCTTGTGGCAGCTGGTCAGGTTATCATTCTTCAACTAAAAAGAAAAGTTAGAAATGCTACGCTAACTGTTATACTGAATTTAAGTGATGAAATTCAAATAAGGAATCTCATCCAAGTGTCCTCTGCTATCAAATATAATTATGACAGCAGCACTTGATCAAAAAATTAATCATCTTAGGGTGTTTTGGTAGCTAGTTTGGTAATAACTTTGCCACACAAAAATGGAAGTTTAAATATATTTCCAAAGCTGCATACGATTCAATATATATATATATATATATATATATATATATATATATATATATATATATATATATATATATATATATAAAGTTGTTGCCAATGCTTTGGTTATGACCCAATAAAAATGCAATCAGCAAGCGCAACCTTAAAAAATTAATTAGTTTTAGAATAATATCAAGCGATAACTTACATAAACTTTTGAGATCATGTTAGATGAGGTCTTTTTGCTGTTTCTTGCATGGGACTGTCATGGCTAATTTTTTCCTCAGTCAGTATGGTCATTTCTAAAATAGCCTTGGTGGTGTGGCATGGTTCATCAAGATCTTCATCCTAAAAAACAAAGTAAACAAAAGGTTCCATGAATTCGTATTATTTCATGCTTTCTTCATAAATAATCAGAATTATTTCCAAAGACTGACTATACATGCTAAAAGGAATGCACCACTTTGTTTAAGATAGATAGAAAATGTGATCACAATAATACAAAATTAAATGTTTCAAATTGCAAGAGAATGTTTTTTTCTAATCTCAAGAAAGATTTTTTTAAATCAACATACAATGTTTGGTTAAGCTATGATAATCCAATACCATCCATTTCACACAAATGGCCACAACTGATTATTTCATGATAATTGAATATCCTTCTTAGACTACATATGTTCGGGTTGTGTAACGAGAAGTTTTAAAGTCCGGATATAATACAATCGGCATAGACTTATGTTTCTTTGGAAAAATGTAAGGAAAAAATTCTTTCAAGAAGCGTGCTACTGATCCTTTAGCGTAGCATAAATGATTTTCATGAAATAAGTTATTAATGGATCAGCATAAAACATTTAAACAATTTAATTGAAATCCCCATAGCTTTAAGTACACAACTTACTAATTGATTATTTGATCAAGTGACTAAATAACAATGTTTACAATATTTATCTAATGCATACAACAATATCCATATGACTATATTTGTAAGAGAAGCCTGTAATATTCGAATGGTAGTTTTGAACAAGTATTGTTATTTGCTTCATGTTATGTCAGGACGACAAAACACTCTATTATTTAACCTTTATTTTCATTATTATCTGAGTTCGATATAGCATCATAATTTTGTGACGTCTCGTGTATTGAACCAAATCTTACCTTGCAAATGTTGATTCCTTGGTCTGAATAGTTCATTTGTCGAAGGAATTCAAGCAAACCTTGTTCCGTTGAATCTTCATTCAAACTTTGAACACCCATGTTTGGTGGTATTGTCCGTTTTCAGTGCATATAACAAAAACGTATCGAACTAAGGAAAAACTTCGCGCAATAATTATAATCAAGGGGCAAGTAACTCTAATTGAACGCAGAATTCTTTTGTTCTGAACCACGTGTAATAGTTCGAAACAAAGAGAACTGAAACTTTACTTTTGTTTCCTATCATACACACAAGCTTTTTCTTGTTTTGATTAATTTATTGAAAATCAATTTATGTGGGTAAATTTTAAAACAATTTTGGTAAAATTTCAACTAATAGTAGTAAACTTTTATTTTTTGAAAGTACACTGGAGTAACCTGTTTTCATTGGTCACCCGTTTTCGTGGTATTTACAATGCTGTATGGTCTCTCCTGGCCAGTTAACGCTTATTGTATTGACCAGTTCTGAAAATTATTGAGATTTCGTGCTTGTTTTTTTAACATTTATTGTTAATCTAAAACATATATACATATTTTTGCGAAAATGTTTTCCAGTTTACCACTGTTATTCTAATCCTGTTCGAATCACATGACTTTTGAGTATAATACCTGTTCAGTTGATAAATATATGAAAGTATGGAATGGTTAAGTCTTATTAATTTTTTGCTATTTTGTATGACTTTCTGGTGCACGGAAAATGATATAAATTATTTGAACAGTTTGCTTGCTCATGTTTAGACTTTAAGTACATGAAATTCAAGGTGTTTGGTGACAAAAAGCTCTTCTGATACTATAAATAAACTCTAAGCAGCCTAATGATTTCTTTACTTTACCAGATATAATTTAAGACATACTTAGCAAAATATTTGTGAAAATCAAATAATTCAATGACCATGTAAATATTTTAAACACATATTGACATCAATTTGAATGCTTATGTACACTATCGATCTGTGTTTTTGAGTTGTGGCATGTGTTGTATTGTCATAAATTAACTTTATAGAAATACAATGAAAACAGGTGACACCAAATATAATGATGAAAATTGTCATCTGTTTTTAAATATCAACAAGAATAAAACAACTGTTCCTAATCATGAAATAGTGAACAGATATGTACTTTATCACTTTATACTGTTCAGGATGTATGTTATAATCGGCAATAACATTCATAGAAGTGTATAGTTCTTTATACCCACGAGGGTAATTTATTCTTTTGATTCTTCGGATGATAAACATGATAGAAGTAATAATAATAATAATAATAATAATAATAATAATAATAATAATAATAATAATATAATCATCATCAATGTCGTCTACCTTAATATAAATGTAACTCCTACTGATATTTTCACATTTTGTTTTTGTGACATTCAGAAAAACGATATACGATATATCAAAGCATACATTATAGCAACATGTACGCATTCGACATGTTATCACGACTACATGCTTTCTTATACTTAACTAATATGAGAATAATTTGTACGTAGTACAATGTGTTTATATTTGAAACATGTTTTGATTTACAAATATTAATAACTGATGTTTTTAGCATTTAAACACATTTCGCAACATGTTATGAGTGAAACATGTACGCAACATGTTTAAAATCGCAACTCTACTTTTGAAGTATAGTGCAATGTGTTTATATTTGAAACATGTTTTCACTTACAACACATAATAATTCATGTGTTTCGCATTTAATCACATTTCGCAACATGTTTTGAGTAAAACACGTACGCAACATGTTTAAATTCAAAACGCCATTTTTGCAGTGTACAATAAATCACATTTTACACATACATTTCAAACATTTTCAAACTGATATTTATGTACAAAGTATAGTAAATGTACATGCAACAGGTGCAACACAGATTTCAAGTTCCAGGAACTTATATTCCTGCCTATAATGATTATCATTGTTGCCCATTCATCAAGTCCAATACTGTCTATTATTTCAGTTATACCGCCCAGTATAAAGCTTTTAACTTTGTTTCATCAGTAGAATCTTCAAACTTCAAATATACATTTATATCTAAATTGTCACATAACTGTTCACACAGGGTAATGCATATGCGTTCTACGATCAGTTTGTCACAGTGCCGCAACTGGTGGGCTACTATGTCATTAGTTGTGTTGTCACACAAAAGGCACAAACCTGGTGTAGGCAGAACACCGAGCTTTATGAGACAAAACACACTTTTTGTATTCATCTCAAATAGTTCACACATGCCCCACAGTCCATGTGGTTTCAGCTCACAATGTATTTCTGCATATCGTGTCTTTTCAGGAACATTGGTGAGCATATGTTTCCAGAGTAAACGTTCATGTTCTGCAATTCTCGTATTCACAGTTCCTCAACATACAACCATAGTTAATATTTCTTCAGGATAATCATGAGGTCATGAGTCACTGAGGATTTGCAGATACTATTTACAGCATACTGTCCAAATCTAAAAATGGAATATATGCTTAAGACCACAATCATTATTGCAATTGAATAACCTACATAGTAAGGATAGTTTGAGTTTATCAATATATCCTTGCAAGATTTTGAACAGTAGCCAGTGTAGAGGATCGTACGTGTAGATAACATACCTTAGGTTCGGTCCAACTCTGTGTCCGCAGATTTGCTAATGTCACACCACAGCTCACATAAATAGAAGGCACAAGGGAAGATAACTCTCTGCCATATTTTTACACATCCAATCGGATTGATAGCACCTGGTTTCAAACCAGTTTCTCTGAGAGAACACACTGATCTTCTGCCTTTGTTACACGTCCGATGTGTTCTTTCAGACTTAGTACCACTGCTAATCAATGTTCCAGCATATACATTATTATCTGATATAGACAGCACATTATCAACCAGTTTTAGACGTGGATCGATATTGTGCGCGTGTCCTTCTTTAAACACCACAACACAACTTTTATCAGCATTGTATGTTAGTCTCCATTTGATGGAATAAGAGAACACAGTATTTAGCTTGCATACCGGTCGATGATGGACTAATCATTGTTAATTGATCGTTTGAATTGTTCATCAAAATCATTTCTAGTGTAGGGACTGAGTAAGTTGGAATAGTAATCTCCTCATAGCTCAGCCACAGAGTCTGGTGTACATGCAGTTTTGTCTCTAAACTTCAATGTTGTCACTGCTGTCATCTTTCTGCGTTGTCTTCGCACTGTCCTGTAGAATTCCCCCATATCTATTTCACTCGATGTAACAATATCAATATATTGGTTCTTGTCCCACTTACGTTTTGCCTGTTTGTGTGGCCTTCGAAATTCACGTTTATATTTTTATAATCACAATATGACTTGTCCATGTTGTCTCTGGGTTTCTCCAGTCGCTCCCTCTTGGGCCTTGCTCCACACATTTGGTTATGGTAGTAATCTAAGTTTGATGCTTTCCAGTAAGGTTAGAGATATGGACGGTAGACACCCTTTTTATGTACATTTCAGCAGAACTATGCAGCGCACTGGATATCGCATCGTAGTAATTTTCTATTGAATCTTCAGTAGCATCACTAGTACTGGGCATAGTGCCACAAAGAATAAGGTCTACTCCGGTTCTGTACATTGTAGGGTCAAAGCTATGTGTTAGGTGCCATTTCAGTTGAGGAGGATTCCAATCTTTGGTCCAGTAATGAATCGATCTCCGAGAAAAGATACAAACACTTGGTAATGGTTAGATGTTCAATTTGGTATTTCAATAGTCTCTGTTTTTAGCATCGATGGACACAAGTTTTAGGGAATAAAGATATAATCAATCAGAGGCCGCTGAGTATTGTATTCATTCCTCCAAGTATAACCAGGTCCAGACCATACTCCGCATTGGTATGTTGATAGCATGTTTCTATCATTTAGGTATCGGGAGAGAATTGTAGACCTACTAGAGTTTGGTTTGTTCAAGGTTTTGAAATCTCCACATAGTAAAGTGTAGCTGGAATCTGATAGTTCATCAACAGCATCAAATACATTTTGTAGAAATCTCTATAGGTCTGGATTGACTGATTCGTTGATGGTAGAAGTGCACAAACAATCGATAGATTATCTGAGTCTGTTTGTGACAACGTCGCAACAATCACATTTTCATTTTCATAATGAATATATTGACAAGAACTATAATTATTTTTCCTTACTAGTATTGCGACTCCTGCCTCACCTTGATATCCTCTCTGTATTGATTTAATGCACAATATGATACCTGTCCTTAAAGAGGAAACGTAACGCATAATTGTGATTATAACAAATTATTATCTGTAGTCGCTTCACTTATAAGAATCAATAGAGCCAAAAAATTAGAAAATATACGCTATAATTCGACTAGTAGGAGACCTTTTATACCCCTGTTTTGGATAACCACCTAATGAGACTGGCGAACGCTTAGACAAAATCACCGAAGCATGACTCGAAGCCACGCCCAGTGTGTGACGTGCTAGTCGTCAGCTGAAAGTCCAGCCCTTTGATTTTCTCTGTATTTTTAAGCTAATTCAACAGCAAAATAGTGGCAATTGCTTGACCGAAAGAATTCAAAAATACAATATGTAACTGCTTCATGATATCAACTTTCCCTCTCAGTCGTCAAATCCATCTTGATTGGACTGTGACAATCCTTGGATGCGGTTTTCTTGGGTGGGTTTATATCAAAAAGGTTAAGAACTTGGTCGGCTACTATGGGATATCACGTAGTGTTACAACATGTATTTATCGATATGAAGTTCTAAATTGTCTCGATAAAATGAAGGTTTTTGTAATTAACGGGAGAGAACGTAAAAACTTTTTTAATGTTTACTATAGAAAAATTTATTTTGTTTCACTTCACTTTCATGACAACTTAGTACTTAGTGGATGATTCGATTGTATTTAACTGACATATATTTTATTGTTCTCTAGTATAACATCTCACACCGTGTTGCAATATCTCTGTCTATTAATTTAACAATCAATGACATACCTGGCGCAAGCGTTTGAAACATCCCATGTAATCCTAAAGAATGTTGGTACCCGTTATTCACGATGTACTTTTTTAAATGTGTGTCATCGTCCGTAGAAGAGCATGAGCCAAATCTCCTTCTCTTGATTTATTGGTTGAATATATATTCTACAAGTTCATTGGTTCAAAATGACTGGACGCCGTGACAATAAACTAAGTAGCAGTCGAATGCCAAGAGTTACGCCATTATGGCAGGACATATATCCCGCTTGGTGGGTCCAAGGCGTTAAAATTCAAAAGGTATAATTAGAGACCATCGAAACAAGAATTGAAAGTGACTGCGATAAGATTACATAACGGCCACCTGTGTGTCATAAAAAATAAGACTAGTTAAACCAGTCTGATTGTTGTGACAACATTTGGCAGACGTCGTAATTGATGTACACATGCCATGGGATAGTGCGCATAGCATCATATTAAAACACTGTCTTTCGCTTGGAACAATACAAATAATTAAAGATATATTTAACATCAATTTATCGGAGGTTTGAGTTGCTTGGATGACTTTAGATATGTTTAAACAGTTGTTAAGACTGTGAGATTTCCTGTTGATTTTTCATTAAGGAGGTTATACTTCCGCCGACTAGCACGTCACGTGGCAGGACACGCGACAGGACACGCCTCAGTGACCACGGGCCAGTTCAGTTCTGTTCACTGGTGCTAATTAGCTGGTGATTCGAAAAAGCCGTATTAAAGTTGTTTATAGGCCGATCTCGAAAATTTAAACTCAAGTTACTGGTAAATTAGAATACATATTTTATGAATCACGAAAGTTGCCATGGGTCATTTCAGTCGATCTTTAAAGGTATTCACAAATGAACACGTATCATATCTAAACCAATGTTCAGTGACAATATAAACGTCGCATTTCTCAGCATACTTATCCAACTGCTGATAGTTAGATGCGGCTCCACGCATGTTCCACGTTCAAATACTGAGCATTAGTATTATAAGAGATATATGAGTATTATGATGAGTATACCCTATTTGATCTCGGTACCCACTCAACGCATCTCACATTTTGAGGCCTAAAGTTTTCCGTATCGTCCTTATGCATTGATAAGTTGTCAACAGTGACCCGTACAAGGACAAGGTCTTCCACTTCTTCAATAACATTGCAGATGAGACTCGTACTTTTCGTTTTATATGATTGCATCGTGAATAACATCGATTGGTTTATCTGCGCATACTCGCGACAGGACATAACGCTTACGTTTAACTTTTGGTGATATGCCTTTAAAAGATCGTTCCAAAAACAAAAATGAATATATGAATTAATACATGAGGTGAAATATATATGATTTATTACAAACATTGTTTATTATAAGTGATTAGCACATGTGCAATATTAGTTTTGCCTTGCAACGATCATTTCAGTGCGAGTTGCCGTATTTTGTAGTCTTTGACATTATAAACCCATTGCTCGTGACGACACTGTAGTGGGCCGTCGCACAGGAAGCAGGCTGTTTCAGAATATTTCCAAGGATTTTAAATGGAATACAATCGGTTATAAAGAAATTTTCACCCTCTAAAGTTTGTCATATGATTTGAATAAACTCGTGCGAATGTGTGTATAACCCCGACCTTTTACACTCGTGTTATAAAAGTCATATGACACACTTCCTTGAGTAATAATCGCTACGCACACGCATGGCTACACTATGTGAATGCATAAAATATTTATAGTATAATGAATGAAGAGATACATAATGTATACAACAGATACAATATGTACACATGGATATATGATTATGCAAAGCTCGATTTATGCATAAAATCTATAAATGTTAATTTATATATATTATTGTTTCATAAAGAGCAAACAACCAAACAAACGTGCGGATTTACATGGATACATACATACAGACAGACAAACAGTCATACATACATACATACATACATACATCAATACATTCACCACTGGCTATCTACATAAAAATAGTCTTTCGTTTTTGACATGCGAAGCAAGTAAATTCTTCATAATTCCGTTAACAAAAAGAAATTGTAAAGTTAGCAGATTGGCTTCACTCAGATCTTTCAATGTTAACCCCTCTCTCATTTCACTTTTACGAAGCATTTATTCGAGGCATATGTAAACTATTCATTCCATTGATGGTACAGGTCTCACTCAGTTTATAGAATCTAAAGTTAACAAAATTGTAAACGTTGAAAGTAAGATCGCTGGGGTCCTATTTGTATTTTTAACATCACTATATGAGCGGCAAATCGTTAATCAAGCTGTAAAAACTATATCTAATCCAACACACTGTTTACATTCGGAATATCAGCTGCTCAGCTCTGCTACAAATTTCCAGTTTAGGAAACTGAGAAGGCCCGTACATCTTCTGTCCGAAATACAATAATTCTTTTTAATAAATTGTAAACTTATCTATTTCATGTTCATGGATATTGCATGTGACTGTATATGTGTATTTAAGCTCTGTTTTAATGTCCTGAGAAGGGAAATGAATTATTATTATCATTATTATTTAGATATTCAAGTCTATTTTCATCATGACTGTTCCTAATATTGAATAAGTCACACCAGTAAGGCTAGCTAGTTGTACCCATGTATTAAGTGCTTCATTCCAAAGCAACTGTCTCATTGTTGTACCTACTTTGAAAATGACAAATCATTGTAGAAATGTATTTGAAGATTATTTATTATCGCCCAAGATCATTTTTGGCAGCCTAAGGCAGCAACTGGCAAACTAGTAAAGATATATAAACCCTTTTAGGTCGCAAATTAATCTAGCGTCGTTGATAGATAGCAGTAACAAACTGTTATCATTGTATATTGAATGTACATTAAAATACTGTGCATGTTTTAACCAATCTTGTTCAATGTATTTGCTATCTTGTACTCTTGTACCACATGTTTGGTTTCTGTTTTTCAGATGTTTCATTTCAGTCACTTTATATTATGATCTATTGTCACAGATGTTGGTTTGGCAAACTACCCGGCTTGGAAGGAAGGAGATGATGCCTATCTATCATTCAGCGTGCCCAATGATGCAAAACGTATTCAGAAAGGCCGAAGCGTTATATTTGATTTAGGGGGTGCCTTTCCCGAAACCTTAGATACCTTATATAAAGAACGAGTCATATATGATAAAAAAGAATGGAGACCTAGAGGACCTTTCAATTTTACTATCCTGAACGTCACGTCATCTGATGCTGGAACGTTTCAGTGCTGGAATAATTCTCCGATACCAAAGTGCTCACAAGTTTTGGTTGTTGCAAGTATGTCATGTAAAATATATTAAAACTCTTTGAAAAATAAATAAACTGGAGTAGTGAAAAATTGATAAACATTTATGAATGTGTTATTAAAATGTTTTAAAGGTATGATAACGTTACTAGATCAGGATACAAATCTGAGGTCGACATAGCGTTTACCTACTGACGGTCGAAACTATTCTGAGATGAGGTCATGATTTACTTACTAAAGGCGCAGGACGTAAGAACTTTCATACTGTGCGATTCCTCTATTTCATTATCAGACAATGGCTGCAAGTACTTAGACATATATAACTGATGAGTTTAAATGTATTCTGACTAAGACAGACAGGCAAAATATTATATTTACGCATCGCAAAATCATAATATAACTAAACGTTAACTTATATTGGCCTAGTAAATATATTTAATAAATGTTCTTCAGTTAAAACCTTTCCTATAAATTTTAGTACATTTTCTGGTACAATTCTTTTACAAAGTGAAACAGCAGTTATTCGTTTTTCGTGAAAGATTTACTAGATTTCCTGCAACATCTTTTATGTTAAATATTTCAAAATAAAGAGTATTTTTGTCATTTGTTTTAGAATACCATCAGCAACATGAAACGTATGAGGAAACGAACATTACAATTTCAAGAATTTACATCTATTTTCTTTCAGGGCAGCCCTCAGAACCGAAAGTAGAGTGTAGTCCAGAGCCTCCGGTTGAGGGTTACGACGTGACCTTGACCTGTAACTCCTCTTCTAAAAGTTTACCTCAAGATTATGGCCTTATTATGAACTACAGATGGAGAAAAAACAATGAAAATTTAACAATGCAGCACGCCAACGATGGGAATTTAACGTTTACCGTAAGAAGAACTGACAGGGGAGATAATTACAGTTGTCAAGCATTTGAAGGAGGGATGGACTCGCAGTGGAGTTCGAATTTTACACTTCATCCAAAATGTAACTATAATGTGTTTTTATTACGTATTGCTATATTGTGTAGATACCTTTATTAATGGTTTTATATCTAAAGCTGCACCTACTTACAGATTGTTTTCATTGACCATGATTTAAAGATCCGAACAACACGACAGGTAATCACAATCAAAGTACATATCATCCTCCAAATACTTTATTAAAGGTTGTCATTGATACCAAAATCAATCAGAATAGTTTTGCAATCAAACATAATAGGCAATATCTTACAATCCTCTAAGGACTTTATCTATAAATCTTAATTTTGTCTAGATATCAGTAAACATAAACATGTGGTTTTGTCATAAGTTTAACAACATGCACATATAAACGCATTTTCTCCAAATAGAGGTACCTCAGTCATTAATTCCTATACGACCTCTGTTCTAAAACGGCCTCTACCTGGGCTTCCATCAGATTCCCCATAAACTCTGGCTGCAATATTTCAGCCATTGAAAACACCGCATGCACTGATACTATATTTGTTGTCACACAGGAATATGCAAAGATGCAGTCCCTAAATGAAGCAAAATTTTCTGTAAAGACGACTCAAACTGCAAAGTGCATATTTGAATAAAATTTTGCTTTCCGAAAGCATACAGAGTTTACTGTGGCGTTTTGAATGATAAATTTTGAAATGGCGTCGCTGATGGCACAACTACCTCTGATTGCATCCAATCAGGTTTCTATATTTCTTGACTGAGAAACTTTCGTATTAGGACAGAGGTTGTATAGGAATTTATGACTGAGCTACTTCTGTTGGGAAAGAATGTTATAAACCTTCAGAAAAAATGTGTGTTCTTTTTTCCCCTCTTTATTCCATCATTGTAGATTGAAATGTTCGAATAATCATAAGCCCGAACTACGATAAGGTACATTTTCGAACTTTTCTACGAACTTCAGACATCAAATTTGCCATATCAGATGTAAGTTCATAACGAGACGTCGGTTTAGAGCTTTTCTCTTTGATAATTCATACTAATCGTGACCAAATATTTACTACAGATGGACCAGACTTGATCAGGATATCCCCCGACAATGTCCTTGAAGGTGACCCTGTTACCTGCAGCGCTGATTGCAACCCCGGCTGCAACATGACATGGAGTGGTGGAGACGGAAAGGTGACCACAGGTCATGTTTCGTTCAGCATAGACAGAAATCAGTCTGAGATTTATTGTACAGCCTGGAATGTGCATGGAAATGAATCCAGGAATGTTGGCGTCAAAGTATTATGTAAGTATCAAATATTTTTTGGGGGGAAACCTGTTTAAAGGTAGTTGTTGTTTGCTTGAAGAATGCTCTTTTAAAATGAATTGTGTAAACCGTTAGGGTTATTGTAGCCATATTTGAACACTCTAATGGGATATTTAACGAGCTTCCCCGTTCATTCTAAGTTTATGTGAAATAAATTTTGCTTCATCCAGAGCCATGGCGAGTGACAAACTAAAAAGACAAAAACTTGATATTAAATGGGAATGGCTTGTGTATCCTATTTTTACCAACTATTTTTATGTGATTTATTGTGTTTTAAATGACCTTTTATTGTGCCTATTAAGCAGCGGAACAGCAGATGATTCTTTAACCATGTCACATCTTCAGAGTTAATTTACGTCATTAAAATTACCACCCTAAGATTCAATCGTACGTTTATTCATGTTGCATTTTATGAGAAAAATGATTTCTCCAATCGTGATAAACGAAGCTTACACAAAATAAAATAATTTAACAAGGGAACATATGAGAGTTATCTCTCTTGATTATGGCCATGTCATGGCGGCCAAAATTATATGTAAACAGTAGCCTCAAATGAATAAAAACAATACTTATCAAACAAAAGGCTTTTCTATGTCATTTTGCAGCGACAGAGAGCGCCGTCACAAACTTAGGTTTAATGCTGCATTCAAAACCTACTATTCTCATATTCCTTGCACAACTGCAAATATGAAATTCAAATGTTTTCCTATATTGTATAGTTTTCATCATTTGATAAGTCATCGCGGTATCGCCGGTAAGAAAACCAGTCTTAAAAATTAACCCTGAATTTGGAGACTGAATTGTTCTAATTCTGTGAATGAAAACACATTGATGTATGAAAAGTATGTCCAGGCAATGCCAAAGTTAATCATTAGCCAATCAAATCACTCGAAGGAAGTATGACACATATGTGTCCTAACATATTGTTATGAAACGTCTTTATGAAATACCACGTTGGTAAAAATTTAGTTAGGCGCACACTATACTGTCAGCAAGTTCGCTTGATTTTGGTTAACGATCGCCCCAACATATCTTACTTGTATAAAACAAATGAACATATATTATCAAAATTGTTTGTTAGAATATACTTGAGTTGTTTAATTTGAATGGTAGCCTTTAACAGTAGATGAAGATTCTTTAAACATAACATTACCATGCTTTCACGTATGGTTTTCCTGTCTCTTAATGCATGTAAAGCAAAGAGATCTCATTCTTCAAAAGTAACGATGCAAGGGCACTATAATAGTTAACCAGTTTACATTTTGCATACCATTTATCTCTCAAATACATCAGCCTTAAAATAGCATTGACATAAATAAAGTAAAATACACGTCAATTATTTTTACAGAAAACAAAACTAAAACAATTTATACTAACGTTCTAAATTACAAGATTTCTGACCAAATGGTTCAGCTAATATTTCTTTAATGAATTCAGTTCCACCTGAACTAATTTTTGAAGATGGTAACAAAACAACACACGAAGGTGGATCCCTCTCCTTCACTGGGCTGGTCAGAAGTAACCCACAACCCAACGTGACCATTCATTTACCAAATGGAACAGGCCTTCCCATGAAAACACCAGAGGACGTCCATGACAATTACTACAAGATATCTTACACGATTGATTCTGCAAAGTGCGACGACCACGGTCACTATGAGATTACAGCTAAAAATCAGTACGGATCGACAAATTTGTCTGTTGCAGTGATGGTGTTATGTGAGTTAATCATCCAAGTTTCCTTAATGTTTTTCAGAAATGATAACTTCCTTTTAATACCATTCTAACCATTCAAATTAACGATTCCTGTTGCGTAACAAGGCAATTATATGGTAACATTGCCATCTGACATGAATGTCGACCTCTATTGTTAGGTTCTCCAAGGCTTTTCTCAAAAACGAAACCTGTGAAAACTACAGATGATAGTACATGGAGCTTCATGATACAGGCTTATCCACAACCAGCTTTGGAAGCTATTTTCTCAATGTCCCCTGGAAGAGATACAAAGGCTATAAGTCTTTTTCACAAACACATCTCTAATGAACGACAGACAGAGGACGGAATGTCGACACGGAGCAACCTCCATGAGTTCCACGTCAACTTTCCTTGTGAATCTCTTGGCCAGAAATTTCTACTGACGTTCATCAATACTGAAGGGAAGAAAAACATCAGCTTTATTCTTGAAGAGGATCACTGCAAAGGTACTTTTGTGTACTCTTTGCTTTTTTTGCCTTGTGTTTGAGCATATAAAAAAACTTTTGGGAAAACCTCACTTTTCTTCTGTTTGTTTTGTACTCGATAAAGGGCCTAATTTTGTAACTCCTGTCAGATGTAAATTATCTATTTGCACATCAGTTTTCCCCAAAATATAAATAATGAAATACAAAGGTTAAAGGATTAGTTTTTATATAAAAATATGGGTGAATTTCATTTCAGGAATCGAATCGAAAAGAATATATGAATTATTGCCAAGTTGCATTATATCAGAATGAACGACAAAATGTCATACTGCTTCAAATTTGCATAAAATCTCAATAGTATATTATGGTGAGCACTTACGTTAACTCCAATACAATGATATTCCTATCTTTATAATTATTAGCACAGCTACACTCTTAACTAGAAAATATATTTCATCATATCTTGTTATTCAAGAGTTTAAGCTGCACTTACTATCAAATGAGCCGTCTATAGCGGAGTTCTTTCAGGAGTATACAATTATCTTTACTTTATTTTTACTTTACATTAATTTGTCTCACTTGAATAAATATACCTCAAATGCTACTAAGACCCTCCGATTTATTCAAGTGCACCAACAATAGAATGATGGTATATTTCACGTAACGAGGCCACTGGTCCATATACATGTATACAGTTGTATGTGAGCACAACATGATGCAATATATTTTGATCGCAATATGATTTACAATTATAAGGGAAAATTACTTTTAACCATTGGATTTATTGAACAGCACCAACGGATGCTACATTAGTGATTTCGGTTGTCAATATAACCATCATCCTGGTCCTGATCCTTCTTGCTTCCGGTTTAGTCATCTGGAGAGGAAGACAGAGAGCAGGTAATGTAAATACGTCTCTTGATTACAAACCTATCAGATACTTTTCTTTGAGGGTATCTTTTTTCCTGTACTAACCCAGGAACATTCCAAATGAGAAGAAAGAGGGCAAGTAATGTAAATACGTCTCTTGATTACAAACCTATCAGATACTTTTCTTTGAGGAGGTTATATCTTTACCTGTACTAACCCGGGAACATTCTAAATTAGAAGAAAGAGTGCAGGTAATGTAAATACGTCTCTTGATTACAAACCTATCAGATACTTTTCTTTGAGGGTATCTTTTTACCTGTATTAGCCCAGGAACATTTCAAATGAGAAAAAAGAGGGCAGGTAATGTAAATACATCTATTGATTACAAACCTATCAGATACTTTTATTTGAGGATATCTTTTAGCTGTACTAACCCAGGAACATTCCAAATGAGAAGAAAGAGGGCAGATAATGGATATTTGTCTGTCAAACCTACGAAGTAATTTTTTTTGAGTATATCTATTTTCCCTGTACTAACCCAAGAACATTCCAAATGTTCCTCCTAAACTGCCAACATGCTAGTAGGAGGGTTTCCAATTCTAATGTATAACCTTTTTATCGAATATTTAAAAATATTAAAATGTGATAACTTTTTGTTAATATTAGTACTCTTCTGAAAAATATAAAATGACATTTTTCAATTCATGAATAATTATCCCTATATGGCGGAATCGAACATGCATTCCCCTGTTACGTAAGCAAAAACACTTACCACTACTCTAATGAATAGAAAGACAAAAATTGGTCTAGTTAACAAAATTTTCAATGACGATGAGATAGTTTCATCCGTTACTGAAAGAGTTTCACTTTCATTACAGTTTTGATTGCTTATACATCCCGCACTGAGATAATCCAAAATTGTCAATCAGGTGGCTTTTCCTTTATCTTTTCTCAGATCGGGTTATTTTGGAGCTTGTGTTTGAATAGTTTTAATTCATTGAATGTTTCCGCATTTTTTTTCATCTTTCTTCACGGTATATAAGTTAAATGAACACTTATCCTATGGTAAGTACTAACTCGGAAAGACATCCTCGCGGAAGTAAGACCTTAAGTTTCATTTCCCTCTTAATTCCCACTTAGCTCTTCATTCCTCCTTTTACTCCAATGAATAAAACGTTCTCGTGTTTAATATATAACACGTTCAATGTCATTTCAAATGGTGCTGAACACTATTATTTTTACAATAGATCTTTCTCATATTTTTAATAATGGGTCAATGTTATCAACGGTACAATCACAAACATAGGGAACACGTTTCTACATTTTTAGCAGCTCAAATATTTTATTGGTCCTTTGTTCAAAACAGCGTTACGATCATTCTTACTGAGTCTTTGTCTGTCCTGTTAAAGGGTCGACAAGTAACAGCTTCTATTTTTATTAAAACTTAACTAAATAAAAAGAAAAGAAAAGGAAAAATAAAAAGGTTTTAGTCATTTTAGAGTAATAGCATAAAAAGAAAATAAGCCTTACTCAATACTTCGAAATTTCACCAGAAAATTACATGTAGTTAGATTGTCCTATATATTGCAAGATTAAGAAATAGTACGTTGATATTATACCTCGACAGTTGTAGATACAAACCTCACCTTTTTATAACAGACCTCATGGTGATTGTAATACAACCCTCAATAATAGATTAAGATGTAAATATTTGACTTAACAAAATTGGATAACGTTCTTCGTTAAAGAAGTCCATAGACTATATACCCTCTTATCATTATGTGGGGTTAGTTTATTTGTAAAATAACCTGTCTGTTCAAAGTTTTTCCATTATGAAATCACTAGTTAGCTGAAGACCAGCTGCAGGTTATCAAACGGCTTTTGGCAAGATCATACAGCTGACGATTTAAATATTTTACTCGATTTAAATATTTTACTCGGAAGTCTATATTCTACCACAGAAATCTGCTTGTTGTTAATAAGCCTTCAGCTTTTATTAAATTAATATTGAGTTGTCCACCCTAAACATTAATTATTGTCGTACAAATCCGTATCATTGAAGTAACCAAATGAACAAGAAATGACTGTCGAATCTCAGTCGAGATCCTGTGAAGATCTGTTTCGAGTTCCTGAACAATTTGGGGTTGGCGTGTCTGAGGTCGAGGCGGCGGTCAATTTCGTCCTAGAAGTGCTGAATTGATGCTGGCATTTCCAACAGAATGAAATCGTTGTCGTGCATGATGCCCTTATCCCTTAGCCGTTTGAGGACGAGGCGTTGTTCTGTTCGAATGTAATCCCCGAACTGTAACGCCGTAAAAATGGTACGACATGGAGTTGTACGATACGATGTCATTACGGTATCTCATAGCATTCAGATTCCCTTGAACAACAAGTAGGCTGCGTTGTCGGGCAGAGAAACGTCCCAATATATTACAAAAGTGGTAAACATGGACACAGGGTAGAGTTTTTCCTGTAAATCACATAGCAGTTACACATATTCATGCTGTTTGATTGTTTTTTGTGAATCAATGAAATGAATGTTGTGCCGGGACTATTTTATTAATCTTTCATACATTTTCAAACAAGTAATTGTTTACCTGCATTTTAACAAATGTTTATTTATTCCACGTAGTTGCCATTTGTCATTTTTCAATTGTGCTGCTGCAAAAATATATGTAATAACTCTACCAAACTGCACTAGAGTAAAGGAATTAGCAATGTTTTAATTACTTTGGGATCTCCTTCATTTTATTGTAATGATACGAGCTACCCTGACATTACAGCACCATCGGTAACGCCATAAGAATGTTGGTTTGAGCCGTCATGTAGTATGAGTGTAGGAAGTCGCTGACCTCTTCAAATTAATACAGTAATAAATAATAAACAACAACAAGTACATTTAGCATTTATTCTTATACATTTGCCCGATTGACAATGTAAGCGAAAAGTAAAGCCACAGAACACGCGTATGAATTTGTTGATTCATCACCATAATCTTTATTGTAGAAAATTTCATTTCCATTATCTTCGGGTTTCAATATTCTAAAAAACATATGGTGAATATAAATAATAACCAACACATGACGGGAGATAACGAATTATCTTTCCCTCATTATATTAATTTTGTAAGTCTCTCGCTATGGACAAGGCCATCCCTGTCATTTTTAATTGTCTATATCATCACCGTGCCTTCCCCAAAATGGTACCTTTCCACAACACAAACGTTATTGTAATGCTCACCTAGATGTCGATGAACACTTGTGGTAATTGTTAATGGGAAAGGTTGAAATGTGATTCACATGTAACCATTACGTTTCGCCACCAGTATGCAGAATATCTAATGTGCTCTTTCCTACCTTTGCCATCATTGACCATATCTCAACAGTAAAATCGACCGCGCTGCTGGGCGACATGCACCAGAACCATGGTCCCTCAGATCGTGTTTGACAGTTTGTGTATTGATCCGTGATGACTCGGGACGGTTCATGCTGTTTCAACTAGCGTTTGAAGTCTGTTTCTAAGGTGGGTTAATGGGAATCTCCAAACTTCATCTACCGAAGGCAAGGTGAAAACATATAAAGATAAAGTCTTTCAATAATCTATCTTGCTATTGTCATAGTGTAAACGCACTTCCGAATTCCTTCCAAATTTTATATTTCATATCGATATTATTTTCATAATGTAAACACACTTCCGAATTTCTTCCAAATTTTATATCTTATATAAATAGCATATGTATGTCAACTTTACTCCAGGTGTTAAATACAAACACCTGTTCACTCGACCAACAATGCCTAAGGCATCTTCAACATGTACGGTCAGTGATTGCGTCACCTTATATATTGGGCCTTCCAATCTTTCATAACATTTATTAAGCTGTTACCATAATCAGCTCCCATTGTTCAACATGCATGTGGCATATGTTGGGTGTTGTTATATAACATCTATGTTCTTGAATACCACCGGCTCGGGGATGAATTTTGTAAGATGAATCATTAACGGCCAAACAAAAGAAATGGTCGACCACAAACAACAGTCTCCAGTCTCTTCTTGAATTCATCTTCCATCTTCCATTGTCTCCGAGGTTGGCACTATCAAACCTTTATCAGTTACAAAACCTGCATGTGCTGATCAATTGATCCCCGTTACCTGTTTTACTTAGAAAATAACAAGATCAAAATTAATTTTGTATGATTCTTGTTAATTTCGTGGATGTTAATAGCGTGTCTCAATTATCTAACAATAAACAATGTGGAAGATGGTCCCCATATGCATGCCGTGGATTCCAATTTAGCAAAGCTTCACAACGAAAACTTTGGGATGACAGATATTTCAGTTCTTCAATGCTACTCTTACAACAATTTCATATTCATGTTAATTAAGAACTTTACAAAGTCTATTGTAAATATTGATCGACCACACATTTTATAGATATACCGTGTGTGAAACTATGTATTTGCTTGAAGTAACACTTGAATATTTTGTTTTAAAATCTGTCTTCGTTTAGGTAACATATTGCTTTACATGCGACGGGTCACTAACGCTATCTTTGCCTTTTACCTCAGAAGTTCAATTTTGAAGCTGTCATTTGATCGGCCTATCAAAATGCCAATATGTTAGTAGTACTTCACAAAAATGAAATTGAACAGTTTAAGATTTAATTCTTAGGAATGCTGAATACACACAGTTATATTTTTCCCAGTATGTATCTGTCCAAACTAGACAAAATATCATGACAATAGAGCCTAATTTAGACATTTAATGCAGGGGATATTATTATCTAACATGATAGTTTTTGTACTTTGTCACTAATTTGTTGGCAAAGGTGAAGACACTAAATAGGGAGCCAATTGATTGCGGGAACAAGAAGAGGATAGAGCTGGAAATTCGGTGACTTGAACTTGAGTGCCTTTATCTAGATGGATTGCCTTACATACAGAAACTCCAAAATATAGTCAATCTTAATTTTACAGAGGAGTTATTTTACTTTTAAAATATGAAAAAAATATAGTTTGAAACGCATGAGTTAAATACTTGTAGTTGTTAAACATGCGTGACGAAGGAGGGAGCTTTTACCCAGGAGTATCATGATTTTCTCCAAAAGGTAGCTGTGGTCCAGAAAAACTGTTTTTCTCACTTCCATTTCTGAAGTCTTATTTTGCGTTTTCTCAACAATGTTTTAACCCCTAAAAGGTAGTGGCCTACGTGAAGAACACTTGAATATCTCTTGGAAGCAGTTTCATTTTTGCACCTTAACCCTCCTCTTATGATCTAAAATATTTGTTTTGTGTTCTGTTCCAGTGTGATAGAGAGGCACTGATGATTGGAACAGCATCTCCAAATGGCGAAGAATCTCTCAACAACTGTTGAGAAAGAGTAGGAATTATTACATTCCGATTCTCGATATCCGATGATGATATCTTGATTGGCATTCTGGAGTGGATGTGATGAACAATGAATATTTTATAAGATCCTTAAACCTCCGTTTAAAAAATATTCTAATATTGTGATCAAGCGGGTAATATATGATACATTAGCTAACCGTTATCCACAAGATTGGGAAGTTAAAAATGTCAATCACAACAAGCCACAGCATAATACGGCTGTAAAATTTGTCAAAACATGATCCAAAGTCACCGAAATATGTCAGATCCTACCACTCACGCCTCGTTTGGTTTCTGATTTGACTCAAATGCTTTACAGGGGCAGGTCAGATGGCCTTTTTGTGACCTTTCACCTTCAATGAATTCTAAGATAATAAGATGCTGTTAAATGATCTTTTCGCTATAGGCTAGAGTGTTAAGGTTACCCGACACGGACCCTTACTGCCAATACTGACACTAGTGATACACTGATTTATTGATAAGATGCATCCACAAAAGTTTTAATCACCTTGTATCTTGATCGTTTATAAAAACCTTGACAATTAAGACCAAGGAAACTTATTAGACATCTTTAACACTCATTTTATGCTTTGTGCTGATTTATAAGGAATATGTTCAACTTTATATGGCGATAATCTGTACATGGATTTCTGAATTGCAAATACGGATATGAATAAAATACAAAATGTGTTATTGTATTCAAGGAAGTTGAGAGGAGATTTACATCATTTTGGGATGTAAATAGATTTGTTTTGTTTAAAAAACATTTTCCTGATAGGAAGAGGTTTTATGTCACACTTTGTTTAGAATTTATATTTATCTCTTATCACTTGCATGTTATACTGTTTCCGATTCACTTGTATTTTCATTGTTGTTTTTATTATTTTGAAAACTCAATTATATATTTTGTTAAATCCTACTTCACTTTAACAACTTTTTTTTTAAGCTTGTAAACCGATTAAAAAAGTGTTTGATTCTTTTTCCCCATACTTTTATTGTTATGTTATTGATTATATTATAAATGAGATTACCTAATGCATTTATTTACAGATCCTAAAATTGAAAGAATTAATTTTTGTGATTCCCTAAAATATTCATCTTATTTAGGTCGTTTTAGTATTAATCGATAGTGACTTTCACAACTGCAATTCCAATCCGTGATAAGTCGTTTGTGACAAACAGTTATCTATTTAAAATGAAATTGATGTTAAGTATATACTTATTTTGTACCTTTTTTATATTTCCTAAATTATAATTGTTTCTTATCATTTGCTTGTCATACTGGTTCCAATTCAAATTTGATTTATAAGTATTTGTTATTTTTCTTTTTTTTATTTGTTTGAAAACTCAATTGATCATTTTTGTAAAATCCTACTTCACATATACAACTATTTTTGTTAAGCTTGTAAGCCGATTCTAAAAGTGTTGCTTATTTATGACAATAGTTCTATTTTATGTTATTGATGAAATAATCAAGTAATTCATTTTAGAACTACTTTTCAAATTATAAATTGTTGTTTTTCTAAAAAAGTTCATATTATTTTATTTCATAATTTGGTGACGAAAGTATACAGACAACACATGAAATTTATTATTTTGCAAATTGATGAAACACTCATTCAGAATTAACACATAGCTTGATCGATTTACTTACCATATGCAGGAATAGAAATGTAGAGCACGGACCTCATGCTGGAGATCATTGGTATAGGTCATAGAACATATATAAACTTATATAGTGTATGACCAATATCAATGTTTCTCAAATTTGACATAAGGTGGGTTTTATTATCAGACGAATATATTTTTTCATTTGACCGTGTGAAAATGCTTTAAGATGATATGAAACTGACCTAAACACGACTTATACCTTTTTTTTGCAGTTTGGCAGGTGTACAAACTACATCTATTAGTGTTTTTTCCTGATGTTCATTCTCATTGATTATGTTAGACATTTGTAAAAACAATCATTTGTCATACTTTCCAATTTATAATTGTTTTAGGCTTGCCATTGTGGTGAACAAAGAGTTTCACGACACACAAATACTCGAAAGAAGGATTTCTAACTTTGATTGTATTTGTTTAAGCTGAATGTCCAAACAAAATTAAGGAGCCTTGAGAAAGTTTATCTTTATCATTTATGCTTATTGTAGGCTCAATAATATGTTACCTGGATTTTGATATAGGGACGAGAGTAAATATATTTAGACTCAATAGCATATTCACACTAGCCACAAACAAAAGGCCCTAGAAAAAATAACTATTATGAAGAAACTAAATAGAAACTTTGGATTTATGCAGAATGAAAGTTGATGTACATGTTCTAAATGTTTTTATACCTCATACAATACATGTGATTGCTGAGCTGCAGAGCAAAGAGCTGTATAAAGCCGTTTATAAAACATCAAAGTTCTAGCTTTCAGACACCTTACGGCCATGTGGCATATGACATTTTCAAACGTTCCTACAAGTTTATGAAACCATCTGTATTACTGCATGACCTGCTTTTATATTTCATACTTTTCATATAATAAATGCTTGACGACTTTATGTGCTTTCTTTTCATTTGGTAAGGTGTTTTTATGAATTGAATGGTGATAGTGTCATGTTATGTTGCAGGGTGCAACATATATGTGTTTTCATGTTGACGAAGCGTTGAGTTTTAAACCAATTTACGGACACATTGACTCTCCTCTGTTATTTCAACTGCACACTTCAGTAAGATCTTGACCAAATTGTCTACTCAAGTCTTTTTTTACAAATAGTTTTGCTAAAAGTATTTGCATTTGAAATACACATGAAAAAATTATAATGGCAGAAATGAAATGTAGAGCACGGACCTCATGCTGTAGATAATTAGTATAAGTAATAGAACATACACATTCTTATGTACTATATGATCAATATCGATGTTTCTCAAACTTGGCATGGGCATAATGAGGGTATAACAAGACTTATATATCTTTCAATTTTCAAACATACATTTGACCCTTTGAAAATTATTCGAAATGAAATCAACCTGGAACAAGCTATACCTGTTGTTTTTTTTGCAGTAATACTGAACAACATTTACATAATATTCAACATTGTATACATCTTTTGATGTTGTTTTGTCTGATGTTCCACGACTGATCTCATTCTCCTTAGGTTTGTCAGACATTTGTAAAATAATCATTTGTCACGCTTTGCAATTCCTTTTTGTGCTATGCCAGCTATTGTCGTCAAACAAGAGTTTCAAGACAATCAAATACTCAAAACAAGGATTTGTAACTACCTTGTGGTTTGCTCTAACTGAATGTCCAAACAATATAAAGGAGCCTTGAGAAAGTTTTATCTTCAGATATTTGCTTATCTTTATAGGCTTTCAGTTTGGAGACTCTGTGGGTTAAACAAAAAGCCCTAGAAGCCTAACTATTGGGAAGAAACTCCATAAAAAATTACAATGTACAATGTGTTCTGGGACACAATCTGATTATTGCAAACCAAAATTTAATATAATGTACTAACCTTTCTTTTTACATCATACAATATTTAAGAATGATGAGCTGCACAGCCAATGACTGTATAAGGCCGTTTAGAAAAATCAAAGTTTTAGATTTCAGAAACTTTACTGTCTTATACTTAGTGATTGAATGTACATGGCGACTTTAAACGTTTCTGCAAATTTATGAAACCAACAGTATTATTGCATGACTAGTTTTTTAATTTCATATATTTTATTTGATAAATGATTGACTACTTATTGTGTATTCTTTTCGATTGGTAAGGTTTTTTATGAATTGAATGCTTATAGTGTCATGTTGTAATACAAGGACGCATTGGAAGCCAGTTTTGCAATATATATGTATATTCACTTAGAAGTAAGTGTTGAGTTCGATATCACTTTATTGATGAGCTCTTGTGTTTTTCTTCTTAACACCGGACTCCCCTTCGTTATATAAAACATACACTTGAGTGAGATCTAAATCAAATTGGAAAACCAGTCTACTCAAGACCTGTTTTTACAAATGATTGGCTAAAAGTTTTATAATTTTCTCGATAGTGTTTAGTTTATTATACATGTAGTTCAGAAGAATAAAGAAAATAAATCGCAATTGAAATTAATAATAATAATTGCAGAATTCTATTACGCTTGAGCTTTTCATCACCGGGCAGAAGGAACATGATTCCATTTACAGGGAGAAGCATTTCGTGATGAACATAACAACACTAGTCCATTTCTGTTATTGAGACAAAAACTAAAATATTTCCGTAAACTGTTAACACAAGTTTATAAAAGGGGTCACTGAAAATTCATTTTCAAATACACTCGATTTGTTCCCTGTTCAGTTTTTTTTAATCTTTTCAAATTTTAATACATATCCTGTTTCCGTGAGTCAGTGTTATTTAAATCTTGTTTCATTATACATAATACAAAATATTTACTCATCACGTGCATTATAGTGTCACAAGCAAACAAGAAAAGAATCGAAAGGACATACAACTTGTTTCCCTTCCTTGGAAAAGTATGAATTCAGAAATTTACACCAAAACATATAACTAGTGTAGATATCAGTTTGAACATGAACAAAACATCCGAAACACATAACTCGCGCTAGTCCAAGTTCCTGACTATATAAAGCCTTTCTGCATTTCTTCAACTTTCCCTTGCCAACTCTACGGTGTACTCGACTGATCTTGATAGTGTAATAAGAACAAACAGGTGGCTACTCAAATCAAGAAATTTTGCAGTGATGGATACTAGATCGATTTATGCCTTTTGGCAGAGCGTGATTAGCAGGAGGCCTTGATTTTTTAATGCCTTAAAATGAAAATATTTCAGACAATATTTACTATATGAGTGGCAGTATTAAATAAACCCATTGAGGGGAAAGTAGCTCACTTAATTCGCTTATCTATCAGTATCGGGTGTAACAACACTGGCCTCGTTTTGGCCTAAATGTTACTAGTACGCGCTACTTGTAAATGAAGTGGTATTTGTCATTAAACCAGCTCACACACGTCCATGTTTCTCAAAGTTGTATACATGATGTATAATCATCACAGCAAAACGTTTCTAGTCATAACGACTACAACTGATATGTAGGACGATATACCAAGGTTGGTGTGATCCAGCATTCACGCATCTCGTACAAAGCAGCTAACAGCTTGTTGAAAACTGTTGTACAATATATGAAGGAACAATCGAACATTAAATAGGCACCACGTTTTTGGAAGATTAATTTCTTCAACGATTATCCAATTGACATGAGTATTTGCAAAATTTTCTTACCATATCCAATTTCTTCAAAGGGTCAAACATCTCATTATTCTACCGAATCATCCATATTCATAGAGGAAATAATAAAAAAAATAAGCAAACCATTCCAAGCCTTTGTGTCAAAACCTTTTAATAATTTGAATTAGAGAAAAGAATAAGCATAGCTAAACGGACCATAGTACATTCGTTTTAAAATTATTATGATAACAGATCAATGTCTTGTAATTTGAAACAATTATTTTCATTTTCATAGGATCATTTATTTTAATACAAAAAGCTGCTGATATCCCTTAACGTTCACAGTAGGTATGATCTCATTCTCATTGGTTGTGTCAGACATTTGTAAAACAATCATTTGTCATACTTTGCAATATATTTTTGTGCCAGGCTTCCTGTTGTCCTCAAACAAGAGTTTCACGACACGAAAATACTCAAAACAAGGATTTGTAACTTTTAGGTGGTTTCCTTTAAGGTGAATATCAAAACAATGTTTTGTTCTTTAGGATCTTTGCTTATCTTTACTGGCTTAAAATTTGGAGACTTTGTGGGCTAAGGATTAAGGTTTTTTTTATATAGGAAGGAGAGGAAATATATTTGGACTCAATAGCATATTCACACTAGAATAGACTCTAGACTTTAAAAAATACAACCCGTGAACGCTAACTATTGTGAAGAAACTCCAGAGAAAATTTGGACAGTAGATTGTGTTTTGGGACACAATCTGATTAAATCAAATCGAAAGTTTATGTATGTGTACTAAATTGTTTTTTTCTTACCTCATACAATATATTAGAATGATGAGCTGCAGAGGCAATGGCTGGCTAAGGCATTTTAGTAAAATTAAAAGTTTAAGCTTTTAAAATCTTTACTGTAATATGCTTAGTGATTGAATGTACATGACAATTTCAAACGTTTCTGCAAGTTTATGAAACCATCAGTATTATTGCATGACCAGTATTTATATTTCATACTTTTTATATAATAAATGCTTGACGACTTATTGTGTACTCGTTTCCATTGGTAAGGTTATTTACAGGGGCGCATGGGAAGTGAGTTTTGCAACATATATGTATGTTTTCATGTCGACGTAAGTGTTGATTGCCAAATCACTTTACGTACACTACGACTCTACTCTGTTATTTAAAAGTTTAACTGCCCACTGCAGTAAGATCTTATTCAAATTGGAAAACCAGTCTACTTTTCTTTTACAAATGAATTCGCAAAAAGTAATTGAATATTCTCGATTATATTTAGTTTCTTACTTACAAAATTATCTTACCATATCCAATTTCTTCAGAGAGTCAAGCATGTCATTACTCAACCTGATCATCCATATTCATAGACGAAATAATGAATAAACTATCAATCAAACCATTGCAAGCCTTTGTGTCAACACCTTTTAATAATTTGAGGTAGAGAAAAGAAATAGCATAGCTAAACGGATCATGATACATTCGTTTTTATATTCTTTTGATAACAGAACGATGTCTTGCAACTTGAAACAATTATTTTCATTTTCATTGGATCATTTATTTTAATACAAAAAACTACTACTATCCCTTTAAGCTCACAGTAGATATGGCCTTCTCGAGCACATAAAGCATGTTACAAAAGGAAAAGGTACATCTAGTCTTTTTTATTGTCTGGACATAGAAGGTATATAGGTTATATCTAAATCAAGACTTTCGTGTTTCGTTAGTCTTCTAATTCAATATTTAATACATTTGCATGCTGATCAACTAACGCGGAGAGAAAACACATTTAAGAACACGATACATTACAAAATATGTCTTTTAACTCAAATTTGAGTGAAATAACATCGTTAAGAATCTTGCCCCTTTAGGAAATGTGTTGCTCCCCCTTTGTCGACATTTCTGTGTTGCTTGGAAACAAATAAATTCTGTAACAAAATGCATGTCACCTCGATACTTATTCAACCAAAGCTGGCGAGTTTGTTTCACGGCAAACTCTATTTACAGCCTTATAAACCGAAAACACAATATTTGCTAATCTTAATGTCATAAATCTATACACTCTCAATAGACAGCTGTTGGGAAACAGAAGCCTGAGTTCGACTGACGACTGAATTTCTAGGAAAATTATCTGTTCATTGTATGCAGCAATTGCACGTACACACGCAGGGGCCATGGCTGGACTACATTTATGTATATCGAGCTGATCGATTCTGCTCCTGGTGTAACGCTACCTTAATAAGAAACCAGTCAAAAATTCATTTCGAGATTCAAATGGATATCTATTACAAGCTTGAAAAGGCTTTAAGCTCTTCAACACTTAGGGAAAATTTATTTCCCATAAGTATTGATCGTGTGACTCACCAGTTTCCTGAGGAATGATTCAGCATCGGGTTTCTCCCATTTACTTCCAGAACATGTCATTACACAACGATGTACTAAAATTGCTTTGAAATCCTGTAAAATGACAATTCTGATGAAACATCATTTCACCTAAACAAAATGGCGCAAATAAATATTTTATTGTTTTATTTATTTGGAATATTAACTAAATTCTTTGAGTCATTGAATAAAACTACCATTGTAAATGCTGAAAGATGAATTCACTTTTCAGAATAGTATGTCCTTGAACTTAATGATTACCGCTAAAAAACGAGAGCTCAAAGAAATGGCTGCATAAATAAACCGCCATTAAGTATCAGAGCAAATACGGTATCGAGTATTCAGACAACAATGATTAGTCCGTCTAGTAGGTCACACAACATTCCTGAGGAAATCTATTTAAAACGAACAACTGATCCCAATAGTGAAACAAAGCAGAATAAGTCAGGGTTCTAAAATAGGTATTGATGTCGAAAACAATTCTGCATCATATTCTGGGTCATTTAGTTGCTTATCATTTCTATTTATGTGTTCAAAACGGTCATTACATTATAAAAGATACGTTGCAAATGCGTTATAAAAAAGAGCGGCAATTTCACTAGCTGCATTACAAATCACATGACATCGGAATGCTTGACTACTTTTCCAAATTACCTACTCCGTTATTCCCGTGCCCAATTTAATTGAGATGGCACTACATCGTACGCAGAAGAACAATTGATTGTGTGATATCATCTATTTTAGATCTAAGGTTTATTTAATAATCTTTTTGACGCTTTGGATAAGAAGAAATTACAACATTCGTACCATTAATAGGTTATTTTCCTCTTTGTTGCTTTGGAAAATATCCTTTTACAGTCACTCGTGGTATAAACACATTATAATGTCTCTCTTTATTCTCCATTACTGCCTGTGTACCCAGATGTGTACCTCCAGACAGAATATCTCCTAAATGATGAATATTACTTTCAACAGACTTGATACACATATACATGACAACCATGATCCCAAGAGAAATGTATGAATATAATGTTGTGTCCGTTGAAATAGGGACAGGAATATTTTTTCTATTAAAAATACTGATATATACATGCTACTTACCAAATTTGAAAGAAACTGTGCCTTCATTTGTCTTTTAAAGAGCCACTCCGTGAGTTGTTGGAGCCATGTATGCCAAACTTAATCAATGGTGTCATTTGATCGCGAAGTATCGACTGTTACCAAAAAGAAACATTTCAAAGCTAATCTGTTTTATACTGTGACGATATGAACAGTAGAACGTTGCAATTATGAAAACTGGACAGTGGCGCGCGTCAAATAGTCAAACGTCATTTTTGCGACTTATCTGAAACAGCCAGGAGGGCAGTTAGGAGTTGATAGTGTTTGTTAGGTTATATAAGTAGTTTCCATGTATTCTGGACGTGATATCTACACCTCTGTGCATTTAAAAGGCTGTTTTTAGATTTTCATGGAAAACCAGTATTTGTCATGTATATGTCTTTTTGACATGAAAATGAAAAGATGTTTTGATTTTATATCACCACATATGACATTTAGGTTCGTATCAATGGTAAATAATATGTTATGAAAATCACGGAGTGGCTCTTTAAGGGTATGCGTAGATTTTATGTTTTCACTGTTTCCTTGAAATGATGACTTATGCAATGGCTCTAGCAGTCAGAATTATTCTTAAAAACTATATAATGACACCTCAACCGAACTGAAACATTTTACAACTGTGATCATGTGAAGATCTTTCATTGGCTTGGCCAATATTCCATTGTTTTTCATTTATAGAAAAGCTAAGATGCTTAATAGTGAAATATAAGGTTTTGTAAATGGCTAGTGCTTGTGGTTGAAATTGATAGCCTGTAGATTCATATGAGAGGCGTGTCCGTAACAGTTCAGCGTTTCACACACAAAAAAATCTACGTAGACTAACTTCAACATTTTATGAAAATTGTTCGAATGCGTTCAAACCTACCCGCATTCAAACCTACCACATCGTTAAGTACTTCGCACACTTCGCTTTACCACGAATTGCAAACCTTTCAAAACAGAATGTCAAGCTGTTTGAAAGGATAGAATGAGAGTTATAGAAGGTTTATCTAACTTGCACAACCCAATTGCATATAGCCCCGTTTATATCTGAATGTTTTATGCTGGCATAATCCAATTTAAAACGATTTGCGTAGTTTTGATGTAATCGCAATAGCTGCTATGCGTTAATTATTCGATACTCAGTGAAATACATCACTTTCTAACTAATAGATCACACACAGTAACTGAGTTGACTTGGGCTTATATCGGAACCTCAGACTTTTGATCATCCTGTAAACCAGTCGCCCTTATTTCTCTCGCATCGCTTTGAAATAGCCCCATATAGTTACACCCTTGAAACTCGTCGATTAAGTGGGTGCACAAAAAAGTAAAATTCTTTACTGAGCATAGCAAATGCCAAAAAATAAACGAATCTCATAGATCCAAGGCGTTACTAACGGGAGGTTACTGCGATGGATATGAAAAAAAGGGATTTTACCCTCGGACGGTTTTGCGTTTGTTGCAAGCACGCTTGTTAAAAAAATACAACTCACATACTACTGCCTCCAACTGTAACTCTTTGCTTAAATCTTGCATTATTTTTCACACGTTTAATACATGTGATATAGTTGGATGAGTAAAGAAATATGACATAGGCTGACAAAAATTATGTTTCAAGCAATAAGATTGTTTACAATTTTTGGACAAAAGTCTAAGGATCATAACCAGTTTAACTCTAGAAATATGCACCTTTAAACACTACATAAACAATAAACTGAAAAAGTTTGATAATGCAATATGATAATTTATAAGAGTTATTCCGCAGAGTATTTAGCGGAAGTCAATGTTGTTGATCTAAAAGCCATGGCAAATAAGGAAAGCAATGATTGGATCTATTGTCAAGCAGTAGAATTAGACTTTGATTGGTAGCAATATTTAGAGCGAATCAAAGAAGTTCATAGGTTAGGGATCAGGAATAGGACCACCCGGTTTACAGGTTGAGCTATAACATGAGAAAATCAGTGATAAACAAGAGACCCTAGCATAATGGGTTCTCGAGATTGCTACAGACTTTACCAAAATTAACCTTAGCACAAGCTTAGAACATTCTAACTCGTTACCTCACATCTTAGACTTCATTGCAACCTCATTCATGTGATTGGTTACTATATAGTCAGAAATAGAAATAGTGCTTTATTGACATTGTATTAATCCTCCCAGGGCTTCATTTCTATGTGCTCAATAAAACAAAATCGAAATCTATCAAAAAGCACGCCGCTAAAAACCCAGAGGAAACCCGTTTTTTCTGGTCTGTTGATGTCTGGATTCTATCTTTCAGTCTCCTTGTATGAGTTAAACCTTAATTATAAAACATAATAATGAATAACGATTTTTTATTCAACATGCGCCTTATTAAAAAAATGTCTAATGCTATGAGTATACTAACTGTTGGAAGGTATTTTGATGTTGTCAGCAAAAGGCTTATATCCTGTAGGTGCGTTATCACTTTAATTGTCAATGACCGATTTAGGGGTGGTCTTTTAGTAGTCGTCGTATGCAGATGAGGTGATGTTATTGTGCAGTTGTGATTACTATTTCAGCTATTAAACCCATGGATGACAAGCATCCAAAAGAGATTGGACTGATCAGGGAGAAAGGGATCGAAAGGATGAAATACAATATGACAGTTCGATTACTGAAGCCAGAAGCTGGGCACTATTGATTTAATGGATGTTAAAACTAACATGGCTTTTACATTCTATATTGATGTCTTAATTATTAAGGGTATTTCCAGCTTTATCATCCGTGACTTAAAGCTTAATATGTGTTGCCTACAAGAAGACTGAACAAGTCTTGTATTAGGCTTATTTTATTTTACCTCTTCGTGTCATTCTGACCCAATTGTAATGAGATCGACTGTTATCAAAGGTAATGTTTACATGTTATCAAAGAAATCTTGTGGTCTATTTTAAACGGAGTCGTTTGTCCTGTTGAAATAAGAGAATCTATGGCATGTACAAAGATACAAGTAGAGCATGCCCACAAAGGCATTTTATGAGTGCTTCAGATAAATTCTGTAAATTGATTTTACACTTTTGTAGGATTTAAAGGTTGTTGTCAATCTTCTTCCATGTTTCTTCCTAACTGGTTTCGTTAAGATCATGTTTCCGTTTTCCATGGTATGTTAAGGATTTAGAGGGGTTTATTGGATATAAAAATATCATAAATGTTTCTTAAACCGTTTTTATCGCCAACGATAATGATAGTAATAAGTAAGGTAGAATTGGTAATTGCATTTTAATTTCAATTCGAATCTTTATGGATTTGCAGCAACATTAAAAGGATTATTCCTTGGAGTTTTAAAAAGTACGTTTCCATAAGTGTTTAAATAAAACCTTTAAAACCTTCTGGGAATAATATATGTAAGTGATTATGTTTCAATCAACCTCAGGTTTTGAGATAGGATAGCATTTGCGTTTTGTGCATTTACATTTCTTTGTTATAAATATACCCTATGATTTTAAGTGTATGTCAGAATCGGATAGTATTGGGCGTTATAACAGACTTACGTATGTTTGATTCGCATGTTTTTATGCAGCTATCCATGTTTCTTTACTTCTTCCGGAAGAAAAAACAACTCATCAGAAGACTGTTAAACGTTTCCCTCGAAATTCAGAGCAGAAATAATAACTCACAAACATACGGTGGCATATTAGGGCCATCTGTTTTTTTAATTTTTATCTTGAAATTTCAAGAACAAAGTTGAAATTTCAACATGTCCATCTTGAAATTTCAAGATGATAAGTTGAAATTTCAAGATAATAAGTTATAAGGATTTGATCTATCAAAGTCAGCATTACTTGTGTGGAAGTCTCCTTGATTAGACGTCCCTACATATAAACAAAGTCTTATTGCAGATATATATTACAAATAAACATACAAACGTAATCAGTTGATAATAAACTTATCTAAATACATATGAAACATGAAATATATGTTGGCCTTAAACTGTTTATTTTAGAGACACTTAAACAATTTGACTTAAACATAATGACAATACGTACAAGATATCACAGACGTTCATGATAATAGAATGTACAATGCATGTTTGTATGAAGTGTGTACGTAGATATGTACTATGTATGTATTAGGATTTGTTTGTACATATGTGTGAGTGTGTGTGTATGTATGTATGAATGTGAGTATGTATTTTTATGCATGTAGATGTATACGGATGTGGGATTGATGTATTTATGTACTATCTTATATATAAATCATGTTGGAATTAACGTTTTTAATATTTTATGCATTTAAGAATGGTAAAATTGTGGGAGGTTGTGTGTATTCATTTGATACCTTACATTATGATGATTAAACACAGACCACAATTATATCTACATACACACATACAAACACACATACGTATATACATACATTCATTGTACATATTATGTCATTTACATATGTAATATTTTGTACTTTTTATTACTATGTTTGTGTTAAATTTTCCTGAAATGAAATTTTTGTCTGAAATGAACATCAAGGTCTATATATCATGTTTCAAATGTACTTGGATACGTTTATTATCAACTGGTCAAGTCTGAATGTGTATCTTTATTATGTATATATCTATCTACGGACGTCTCAACAAGAAGACTTCCACACAAGTAATGCTAGCTTTCACAGATCAAATCCTTATATATATCATTATTAAACTAACTATCAATAAATGACAAAGACTTTGTTGTGGAAATAAATGGGCACAGTTTATTCATATTGACTATAGCTAGGAGCCTGGGGACCATTTACACAGGGTGCCTACCAAAAGGTAACTGGACAAACCCGAGCAAGGTACACAACTGTGACAAGCAGTGTACCACAAATCATTAACAGTTAAGCCAGTAGGAGCAACACACTGACTTACCATTAATGGGACACTAGGTAGGGAATCACATAGCCTGGTGAATATAGCAGCAAAACAAGTACACAAGCAGTGTAACCAAAATGATACCAGAATGAGTGCATACTGACGTCATTATATGTAATACCAGGTAGGGGGTCACATATCCTGGTATAAATAAGCAAAGCAAGTACACAACCAGTGTACACCCAACATATTAGCTTAAAGCCAGCAGGAGGTTCACACTGACTGGCTCAATAGAGTTATAACAGGTAGGGGATCACATAACCTACTACTACTCAGCTTAGCCATATGGGGCAAGAAAAAGCATTTGGACCCCAGACTCCCTGCCACAACTTCTTGTCTATACAAGAATGTCCCCACCAAATGCAACTTCATTAAGGCTTATAATTCTTCAATTGGCAAATATGTGCGAAGAGCATTTTCAAGGTAATCTTGCAACACTGTGAGATAAATGTCATTCCCAAGGTCAGATAGGTGTGTCCCATCCTCCCCGGATCTGGTTTGTGATGTCATCTTTGTTTTTGGCATTAACATATTAATAGCATTGATGTCATGCTCTATACATGTAGCTGAACACAATTGTTTACTCGACAGTTCCACTAAGTCATTGGAGCCAAGCTGAATAACAAGTATGCTAGGTGGGGGTGAACGCTGTAACCTCTGCCGGATATAAGGCACTAGTTGGCACCAATGCATCCCCCTTTTACCGTGCCAATTGACATTACCACCGAGATCATCCATCGCCATATTCAACCCTATTGGCCTGTTACTGGCTCTTCGCTGTGCCCAATAGACAATGGAGGAGCCAATTATCCAAATATCTGCAATAAAATAACAAGGTTTAATTATTTAGCCAATGCTAAATTAATTCTGATGTAAGATTGGAAACTGTTAGAGCTCCAACGACCCCACTGCTTAATCTTGTCAGATGGAATTCCTTGCATTGCAGCTGTTGTTGCTGCTCCAATCAGAAATGAATGAGACTTGAAGGTTGAAGTGCTGTAACCATTGAATCTAATAGCCTTTGCCAGCACTGCCCTGAACTGGTACTGAGTACTGCACATGGTGACTTGTGATGTTGTACTATTTCCAATGTTGACCCCCGGCCTTCCTGATCCGATTTTGAGAACTGTACCTTGAGGACAATTCTGTTACTTGCGCATTCAACATCTTCTTATTTCAAACTGCCTTGTTGCTTGCAACTTCCTCCGGCTGACGTAACCTCACTTATTCGTAGAAAACCAAAAAAGGTGATTGTGAAAATAGCTTTGAACAATGATGATTCATAATGAACAAACAAAGTTTAGGTTGCACACCAGTTTTTTGAGTAAAGTGAGGGTAATTGGAGCCCTGTTGTCTTGTTTAGATGACAATCTTTTCATACCTTTCAACATTTTTCTAAGTAGAAATTGGTCAGTTGGATCTGTAATACCAAGTACTTTATGACGTCTTCCTATTGCTGAAAGATGTTGTGCAGCAGTAACTGGTGAAAACTGATGTTTTGACAGAAAGCCCATATATCCTACCAAATGCTGCAAGGGAACTGGCCATGTGTTTTGTAGCTGTACTTGGGATCTAGAAGATTCAAAATGGTCAACTGCATACTTATAAGCCTTCTTTGTGCTTTCTGCAATGGAATGATCTAATAGTCTTTCAGCTTCTGCTTCCAATGATTCCAGATAATGGTTGGTATCTTTGTTCGCTCCTTGTCTGCACCTGGTACCAGTTGACGAAACCTCTGAAATTCAAATCTAGATAATGAATCTGCAATTGAGTTACATTTACCAGGAATATACTTTGCTTTCAAAAGCAGATTAATTTGCAAACAATTAAGAACTAATGCCCTAACAAGAACCATAACTCTTGGAGACTTTGCAGACATCTTATTGATAATGGTCACAACAGCTTGATTGTCAGAGTTAAAGATCACTTTCTTGTTGAGGAGGTCAAAACCCCAGAGGTTGATTGCAATGACAATTGAGAATAGCTCCAAAAATGTGATATCTGTCAAAAATCCATGACCATTCCTCCGGCCAACTCTCAGAAACCCATTTGCCCTTGAAGTATATGCCAAATCCCTTATCTGTAGAGCCTGCACTGTCAGTATATAGCTGGAGATGATCATTATGCAACCACAGTCGGTCATGAAATACTGATATTCCATTATGGTTCTGTAAGAAATATTGCCAAGTTGTCAAATCATTTTTCATTTCTCTGGTCATGCGAATTCTGTGATGGGATTTATGAACAGATTTTGTAGAATTGATTAATCTTCGACAAAATGCCCGGCCCACTGGGACAGCACGACAGAAAAAATTAAAGAGCCGATCAAAGATTGCATATCCCTCAGCGTGACTTTTCTCTTTCCAATAAAATTTGATAGAAGATCTAAGCATGTTGAGACTTTATTATCTGGAATTCTGATCATCATTTCTTCAGTATCAATTTCCAGGCCTAAAAATGATAATTTAGTACATGGATGCACCGTTTTCTCATGAGCTAAAGGTATGTTTAGCTCATCACAGACAGTTATAAAGGTTTGTAATGTTGTCGCACACTGTTTTGTGTTTTTCATCCCGCCAAATAAAAAATCATCCAGATAATGTAACAGCTGGCCATCCTTTAATGATTGTTGAACTGCCCATTGCAGAAATGATGAAAACATCTCAAAGAGAGCGCAACTGATTTTACAACCCATTGGTAAACACATGTCAATAAAATACTGTTCTTTGAAGTATAACCCCAAAAGGTTGAAGTCTGCCTGATTAATAGGACACAATCTAAAAGCACTTTTAATGTCAGATTTAGCAAGCAAACAACCTTTCCATAAAATCTGCACCATTTCAACTGCAGCATCAAATCTGGTATATTTAACAGAGGCCTTGTCATCATCAATAAAATCATTAACAGATGATCCAATGGGATAAGATAAATGATGAATAAGTCTGTATTGACCTTCCTCTTTCTTGGGAACCAGGCCTATTGGTGAAATTCTCAAATTCTCTATTGGAGTAAATGGAAATGGACCAAGCATTCTACCTTCTTTTATTTCTTTATGAAGCTTGTTTCTTGTGACATTTACATTTTCTTCAGCTGATTTCAAATTAGGTGACCATGTTGTACTCCTTGGACCAAGATAATTTAATGTAAAGCCATTCGTAAAACCCTCATAAAGTATTTTAGCTGCTTCGGACTCCGGATAAGACGATAATAAACTTGAGAGTTTAGTTGTATTAATTGGAGAGTAGCCTTTAATGGGAAGGATTAAATCCTTGTTTGCTTGACTTGCTTGTATTGGGTCGAAACTTGCAGGTTTGAAATGGATGAGCCTTGCTGCATCGACTGCATGAATTGGAGTACTGACAGTTTTGTCTGCTGCAACTGCGATAGTTGTAATCATAACATACACCTTGTCGATTGGGTTGATGGTTTGGTTTTGATGTACCAACTGGTTGTATAGCATTTGAAGACATAAACATGAGCCAGAAATCTGGGTGTATCTTTGCCCATGAATTTGAAGGATTTTGAGCTTGCCTGACCCTGAAATGGTGATCATAAGATCTCCATCCTATCCCATTATACATGTGTGCAGCCCATCTGATGGTGTGCATGTATTTAATTAAGTCTTGATGTTTCTCAGGAAATTTCTCCAAATAAACACTCATAAAAATGAGGAAACATGTTGACCAATCATCAATATTATTTACTGATGGTGAGGGTTTCTTTCTCACCTCTATTAAAACCAACATATTCTGAATTCCAAATTTTTTCCTTAATCTGTTGTGGCAAAACATCCCCTACACTGTCTTTAACACACCACACTGTTGGGGTGTCAGTGAAATTTTCACCTTGTATTTGCGAGGGGAGTGTATCGTCGGCCAAATTTGAAATATCACAAGGTTGAGATGGGGTAGACTGAAAGAAATCATCACCACTTAGTGGGGGATTAAAATTGACTGATGACGAGGAGTCAAAACTAACTTAACACGCTCACCTGATTTGGCCTCGATTTTCGACGGCGTGGTCTTCTGTATTTTGGAACCACTGTCTTGATCCCCGCTCTCCTTTCGCTGCCGTCTCATTATCGGCCCGCTTTTCTTCTCTGAGACGTTTTCTGCCTGCTCCAGCCTCCTTCTTTTTCTTACTTACGCGAACCTTGCTTCGCGCCATACTTATAGCCCTTTCCACAACAATTATAACGTTTAAACAGTTTGAGAGCGGCAAGAAAAAGAGCGGAAAAGTAACTGTCGTTAGTATTAAAGCCTACAACAAAGGGAGATAACTCCCATTACTTGCCGCTAATAAAATAATTTATCCTTTAATGAAATGTTGTGATGCGGATAAATTTAATTATCTTGAATTTTCGAGATGCTAGGTTAAAATTTCACCTTATTTATTTGAAATTTCAACTTAAAATCTTGAAATTTCAACTTATGTATCTTGAATTTTCAAGTATAGATGTTGAAATTTCAACCTATTTCTTGAAATTTCAAGATAAAAATTAAAAAACAGATGGCCCTAATATGCCACCGTAGCCACCGTATGGTTGTGTCATGACCTGCAAGTTTTTTGTTAGTAAACTGACACTGTACTTGAAATAAACGTGGAAAAAGCGATGCTGACTAATTCCTCAGGAAGCTGGTGAATCACGTGATCCATATTTATGTGAAATAAATTCACTATTTTTATAGTGTGTCGTGTTCCAAATATGTTTTCTTTCCCTGTTATTTGATACGAATACAAAGGAATTAAATAGCTTTGTGTTGCAGTCAAAAACCTGGACAAATATTAAATTAGAAACGCGACGAAAAACGAAGGTCTTATATTATATATTGTAGTTCCATGCACAACTACAATTTGCAGGAAAAAGTAAGACAAGATGTTCCTATGCCTTTTCATAACTGACTATGTTTTCGAGAGGGCCATTCCTACTGTGAGGGGCAGTAGCTAGATTTTTTGGTAAATAATCTGATCCCACGAAATTCGTTACCAAATGAAAGACAATATTATTTTATCAAAAGAAGAATTTTTAAAATGAATGTACCATGATTGTTATGCTATGTAAATCCTTTTCTCTACATTAATTTCTTAAAGAGTGTTCACACTACAAGACCGCTGGTACTTTTTGCTTTATACTTGACTATTTAATATTGATTATTTCCTCTATGATTATGGTTGATCAGGTTGAGAAATGAGTATTTGACCCTCTGAAGATAACATATTTGGCAAATACTGTTTTTAATGGGAACATTTTGAGAGAAAGAAATCTTTTAAAAACGTGCTATTGCCCTTTTAAAGATACTGATCTGATTATTTATTTCCAAAAAGCTGTTACCTGAGTTATACGAAGTAAATGAACGCTGATACACACCTACCTTGCAATGTCGTCCTTCATTTTGATTATCATTTGTAGTCATAATGACTATAAACGATGTGCTCTGAACTTTATAAATCATGTATATGTTACAGTCAAAGTCTACAATCAGGCAATGTGTACAATGACTGAAATAATCAGTCAATGTGTACATTACCAAACGAGTCTAGTCAGTGTGTACATTGCCTAAAAATTCCAGGCATTGTGTACATTGCCTGATTAATTAACCCAATTATTGTAGAGATTGACTGATTGTTAAACAGCAATCATTGAGAAGAAAGGATAAGCACAAAATCCATTCTGTGATCACCTTGGCTTCTTCTAATGAAGTTGTGTTCACAGATTAGACTAAGCCAATTATCATTGGAGTACAGACTTCATGAAGCTAATGTGGTCTCATTTGGTCTTGGTACATGGTAATCCTAGACACCTAGACAAAGCCAGGACTCAGTGGAGCGACTGAACTGCGATGTCAAAGATTAGCACCAGACACAGTGTCTGAACTCAATTAATATCCGTAACACGTGACAAGATGGCGGCAAGAGGTTGCAACTCAAAACTTCTCTGAGAAGATTTTCATTTTAAAGCTGCTGCAATGATTGAGGAATAACTTAAACATCACCAAATTAACCCGGCATTAACTAAGATGTCCCAACAGGCGAATGCCAATTTTGCTTCAAAGAAAAAGAAATCTAAAAGGAAGAAGAAATCGTCTTCAACTTACTCTGACTCGGCGAGGGACAAAACCCCAATGTCCACCATGAACACCGGAGACTTGGTAAGACATTCTCTTGATAACGTCTATATACCACAAGCAAATGTCCCCATTCAACATGTGCCAAACTCAGATCAACAATACTATCTGCCCCCACCTCCAACTTATCAACGTGTTTTTCAAGGTCAACCCATCACGCCTTCGAACGATATGGCGGCCATATTGTCAAAGCTTGAACAACTTGACACAAAAGTCTCTATATATACACATGCATACACTTCGATAGCACTGATTTTATAGCTGAAAGGGTGGTCTGACATAGACTACACAATGCTTTCATTCACACACAACAAATCGAATGTAGCATGTAATGAACATCTTATTATAAGAAACTTTGGAAGGAGATACAAGCAAATTATTCACTGTAAACTAAGACTTGGCTGTAGCGATCTAAATGGACATAAATTTGATAGATTTTTACAAAATACGTCAAGCTGCCCTTGCGGTCACCATTATGAAGATGCCATTCACTTTCTCTTTATTTGTCCAAATTTTGCTCGTTTTCGATCAGAGTGTTTCTATTATGTTAATGGTTATGATATTCAAACTGTTTTATTTGGTAATTATTCCTATTCTGACGAAATCAATGAAAATATTGTTAAATCTGTTCATTCATATTTTACCCTTACTAAACGTTTTTCTGTTTAATCTATAAGTATTTATCATAAAGTCTGCTAACTTCAATGATGATGAATTAAGATATGATGTATAGTGTATATATGTATGTATGGGAGAGGTATTCAGAAAGGCTGCCAGTCTGTTTACCAATCCCTTTCTCTTTTCTGAAATAAATATTGTTTAAACCACACACAACAAAAGCAATTTCGAAATAGATTTTTCAAAGGGCTTTCACTCAAACCATTTTTAATAAGTGAAATGTCAAACTTTAACGTTAACTTTATATTCATAGATACCATCTGAAATTTTGTTTCAATACGTTATAGTATTACAAAAAAAACACATTTTTAGTTATTTACAGAATTAGAAACAAACATCATCCACTTTTTCTATTTCCTTGTTTGAAGGAAATAGATACAGGCAACGTTTGAGAATAGCACTTCTCGCATGTTTTAAGTTCAATTTGGATGATGTTTTCTCCTCAAAAATGAAAAGCATATATCTTATTCTTTTTTCGGTGTCTTTATTGGGTATGTATGTGTTAATTTTTCTTCATTAGATCTACATTGCTCAATTAAAAACATGTGAGTAAAATCATTAGTATGTGTCGATGAGGTCATGCTGTTCTATAGAACAATTTTTATACATTACATTAACGAGCTCATTTTTCGTTCATCCAATGTGGAATCTGGAAATGTATGTCGCTGCGCCTGAAGTTTTGCCTTCTCATATATGTATAATACATTATAATTTCCATTTATATTATGTATATAAGCCATGTAAAGGGAAATAACCCCATGTGAGTTCCACCTTGTGATTACACAGTGTCAGTTTCATTTCACCAATTCACATTTGTACAGTGGCGGTCATATGTCACTTCCCTTGTCTTGCAGGCAGACTGTAGAATTATCGCAAATTTCGCGCAACAGGAATGCGGTCGGGTCCCGCTGGGGTCGCGACAAACTTGAGAGTCGATTGCAGGAATCTTGCGAGCCTATCGCAAACAACCGAGTGCACGGTTCAATGAATCTTCCGAGAAGGCGGAGTTAAGGTCACGTGATTAATTAGCGGCGATAAGGCTATTGTACATGTACCTACATGTACATATAGAAATGTCAACTGCAGATAATGCTACAGTATTAACTTACATATGCATGTAATCGGAAAGAAATATTTTTCAAACTTTGTTATACCGCTCCCCCTCCCTTTATGCATCTGATTATTATTATTAGTTTTATTGATTTATCAATTATTATAATTATTGTTTAACAAACACATATATTGAAAGTGTCCTTACAAAAATTACATTCTAACTCAAATCGTACCTATGTTTTCAAAACAAACACTGGAGGGTTACATTTGCACGTACAAGTACTTTACACGTTAAGGCAGTAGAAGGAAGTTTTAAATCAATGTTTCAATTGTGAAGATTGCGATCAAACAACAATGATCTTTATATTTTTATATCTTTGTGCAGGTTGACATTTTAAAGTTAAGTTAAGTGTAATTTGTTTTCGCTGGAGGGCTCCCATGTTTATGTTTTATCGGAAGAAGATATAAAAAAGCGGGTAAACGAATAGAAGGGAAAAGAAACATGTAAATATGTTTTATAGAGAGATTGTCTATTTTAAAGCCTCGCCGAAAGTAATTGTTTTTCTCGGTGTCACTTAAAGCAATATACGATTGAAATACTTGAAATACATCTCCTCTTGTAATTGGTTAACCAAAATCTGTATCAAAGAGAGCAGTTTCAAACATATCCGACAATAGATGTAATAATTGTACAACAAATGACACAGTTCATTTAATAGCCTACATACAGTCTTTAAAAACAATCTACACCTCCAAAATTAAAATAATAATCTACCACGCATGTGATGTTCTAAACACCAAAGTCAACACTAGTTATACAATCTCCACATGAAGATCCCGCTCGCAAAATTTCGAAGTAGTAAGTTATATAATGTAAAAGATGGTCTTATATGAATATCGTTAACACAGGTTTAAGATACTCTGTAATAAACACATTGAACACGGGACGTACAGTAATTTTGACTTTATCTACAACCGTGTGAATAGGTAATGCCTAGCATCTTCGTAATTGTACATGTAGTTACAGGGGCAGTTATGGGCGATAAATATTCTGGTGTCAAGTTAAACTTCATTATGTAAGATATAATTTGTGACGTTGTGGTCTTACACCTAGCGAAGAAAACCCTGTTTTTTCGTACAGTTTTGTGTGGTTTGTACCTTAACTGCACCACATATTGTCCTTGAGTGCATCCAAATGTAGTTTTTCAAGTAATAGTTCATGATATTTTTTACAGTTTTCAAACATATGATCACAATAGTCAAAAGAGGAAGGATGTAATAATTATAAAGTATGTGCAAAGTACGTCGGCTCAGACGGTACTTGTAGCTCCGCAAACAGTTTATCGTCGGGCTTACCTTTGAAATTATATTTTATATGTGCATGGGAGGGCCAATTTCCGTTTGATTGAAAATTCAAGTACTAAAATCGTTTATTATTATCCATTTCATTTCTAAAGTCGGTACTTGCGTAGGTACTCGTTTCCTGGAGAATGTTATGCTCTGACTCTTGTCGGTATTAAATTAACTTTCCATTCATCGGCCCTAAATGTATTTAATAAAGTCTTTATATTTATTATAGATTATATGATGTTGTAACATGTTGCGAGAGTCGTGTTGTCCCCTTGAGTAATTCGAATTGCCTCTGTTCACCCAATTGTACAATTGAGTACCTACATGTAGTTTGGAAGTGAAGGCACAGTGAGAGATAACCTGTGAAAGCAAGTATATTTTCGGATAGACATGTAAATAAACGTCATATTATTTTATCATGTTTTATCCTTGTCTTTGTAATCTAGGCGTTTTTGTGATTTTTGCCTGCTTTTGAAACTTTAATTTTTTTTATAATTGGTTTATCATACATGTCTTTCATAGTCACAAAAAAGGATTCCGATAAGAAAAACCTCGCCCATGTAACCTTGATTATTCATTGTTATTGAATGATAATTGTTTTATCAATTGCAAAGCAAACATGGTGGATTTTCTTTTATTCATTTTGAATTTCGTACGTTATTGATTAGATTAATCTGCCTGTGATTATATCATTTGTCCCATGCCGTTATAGTTCTTATGGAATGTGTCACCATTTTGGACGGTTTATTTGAAAATTAAAGTCAGCAAAGCGATGGTTTGCCAAATTATAGTCCTCGATTTCTTTTACAGTCGCCAATCTGAAACAATGGTTATGTAAAATAAAAGTAGTAGCAGTATTTTGTTTCATTCTTGATTTTTCGCTTATGACTGTTCCAAAGCTGTTCTTTTAAATCATAAAAAATCGGTCTTTATTGTCATTCACATATCTTAAGTTGGATATTGAGATAAAAGAGGTAACGTTTACCTAATATAAAAGTTGTTAACAGTATACGTCCTTACTGTCACAATATGGAATGACAACAAAATTCAAAGCTTGAATAAATGAAATTTATTCAAATCAATGCAATAAATATCTATATAAAATCCCCCTCCCCCTATTCTATCTCGCATGTAAACACACCCACATACTCACTATTACCCAAACATACTCACGGAACACTACCCACACACACACACACAATGCTTCCAGTCAATACAACATTAATCTATAACAATTGATTACACATTACATATGTTTTATACTTCTACAAAATATATCCTCTAATATTTGTAACAATGTCCAATAATAAACATGGCTCCAATTCTTTGCAGAGCTTATTGTCCATACGTCCCACAGTAAACAGTCCTGTGTCAGTAACACGCTGGACGCCTACACATCAGCGGTCCAGAAAGGCATACACATCCTGGGGTCTGACCTCGCCCACTGGTCTGGTGTTTCACCACGGGTGTTTCTGGCGGAACGTCGCCCAGGCACTAGACCCGGACACTACACAAAATGATAAGATATTTATCCTTCAACACACACGAGTATTACAACTCAGAATGATTAACACCATTACATAATCATTCAACACACACGAGCATAACAGCTCAGAATGATTAACACCATTACATAATCATTCAACATACTACGAGCATAACAGCTCAGAATGACTAAAACCATTACATAATCATTCAACATACTACGAGCGTAACAGCTCAGAATGATTAAAATACATACTCAATCATTCAACATACAACGAGCGAAACTGCTCAGAATGATTTATACACTTCAACAATTATAGCATCATATCAGAACAACATACGTTATTCACTACACAACAAATGCTTACACTCGCTGAATACAACATTGTTTTAACAATGTAAAATACTGACTGCATTAAATGCATGACATACATGTGAGACATGGTTTCACCAATATTACTTTAGCCATGATACTTTTCCTATATGAACATTCATGTTACAACAATATAATTGTGGAAAAATCAAATAATACTCACGTCATGGAAATACACCCGTTGACCTGTTCTCTCAAGCCTCCTTTCATGACTGTACCCAACAACCTTTCCCAACACATTTTATAACTTTTCTGCATACTTTCCACACACCTTGCACACTTCCCACACACCTTGCATGCTTTTCAAACCTCACCTAACCATACTGATACGTTAAGTGATATCACCTACAGTTAAACCAAATTATGGTGATCTTGACACTTACATGTTGACACAGCCTCACACCGCATACATTCATTAACTCGGCATATGTCTGCATCCTTGTATATTGCAACCAGTATCGCACAGGTGTGTCAGTGCACAGTTGGACGGTACATGTATATCATAAACTTACAAGAGATACACAACATCACAAGCGTTGTGTATAAGTATATGCATTCAATGTTGCCAATAAACAAAGAAAAAGGGCCAGGCGAATACACAGTTAAAGTAGTTAATCATGATTGAAATACTTACATATGATTGGATATGGCGTTTTATCAAAGCTAAATAAAAAAACACATTCACATATCACATCTTCATTTTCATATGAATATTCGCTCGAGATTCATTATGCGACCGTACAGCAAGAAACCAGAATTTCTCCGCCTCAAGGTTGTTAGACTTCGACAAGAGGGCAATACGTATCCTGGTATAAAGAGGAAACTGCAGACGGAGGATACAACAACAGTTTCCCTTAAACAACTGATGTCTATTGTAAAGAAGTTTTCGGAACAAGGGAGCGTGGCAGATCGACCTCGGAGTGGACGCCCCCGACTCATAGGACAAGAGGATAGAGAGAGCATCAACAGTCAACTGGAAAAAGACGACGAATCCTCTGCTAAAGATCTCCAGCATCACATCCGCTCAGGAGCATCACTGCGGACGATACGGAGAGAACGATCTCGACTGGTTTGGAATCGGCGTAGGACTCGCTTTTGTCAAACTGTAAGGGTAGCAAACCGAGCCAAGAGAATCGAATTTTGTGAACGGGCTCTCGCTGGAGAAGATAGTTTTGGTGATGTCATTTTCAGCGATGAGTGTACTGTCCAGCTTGAGTCCTACACTAGCCACTGTTTTCGAAGAAGAGGAGACCCTCCAAGACTGAGGCCAAAACCAAAACATCCTTACAAAGTGCATGTGTGGGCCAGTATTTCGCGTAGAGGGACTACACAGCTGTGTGTATTTACTGGCAACCTTGATAGTGAAGGATATCAGAACATTCTCCAACACTGCCTAGTTCCATTCATTAATGACAATTTTGATGCAGGGCATCGTTTCATGCAAGACAATGATCCGAAACATACAAGTCGCTCAACACGAGCCTGGCTGGAAGTTAAAAGGATCAATCACTGGCCAACACCACTGGAATCTCCAGATCTAAACCCAATTGAGAAGATATGGGCACAGATGAAATATTACTTGCGGCGGAAAATGAAACCAAAGAACAAAGACGACCTTGTTAATGGACTTCAATCTTTCTGGTCAACTCTTGAAGTGGTTTCGCTCTGCCGGCTGATAGACTCGTTGCCAAAAGTCATGAGGAAAGTGCTCGACAACAAGGGGGGTCCATCGGGTCACTGAGCTTAACATTCGTTAGTTGATTGAACTAATTCATTAAGGATAAGGTCGTATCACATGTATGATAATTCATTCATCGTGGTGATACTGTTGAATTTGGTCTAAGAAAAGGATCGTATATGTTGAATAAAATATATAAAAAGATATATTTCTCGAAATGTGTTAATAAATCAAACCGAAAAGAATATCAATTTGTGTAATATAAAGAAGTTGTTGCTACAATTAAATGACTACAAAAACAAAACAATTGAATTTTTATAAAAAAACATTCATTTCGAATAGAAATAATGAACTGGAACAAAAATGAATGACAAGTGATATCCACTGCTCACATTATGCAATTACTAATTTCGCTTGCTTTTTATACGAAATCATCACTGAAGTCCTTCTGTTGTAATGGCTTTATGCTGTACGTGTTCCATATTATATTCTATATTCCATTTTGATAGAAGTATGAGAATTCCTAGACGAGTTTATATAAAAAATACATATGTTATTCAATTGAATAGGGATTTGTAAACAAACTATGTGGCTATTATCGATAGCTCTCCAAAAGTATATTTACAAAACATTTCGCGAGCATAGCTTTAAATCTTTTAATTAACGTTATATAATGTACAAATATAGTATACATTATAAAGACAATGAAGATGTTCATGTAATGAATACTACTGGCTGTGAAACCATTATGAACAGGGTTTTCTCGGCAGGATTTTTTATCAAAATTTTGCGTTAAATGTATCTATAAAAAGTGTACCCCTTTGCGATTGTGTGTCGCCAAAACCGATGATCCAGCTATAAATTCTTCATTACACCTAACTGACATCCTCGTGTTCAGGTAACTTAATTTAAGGCAATGAAAAGATATTTCTAAATCATGACTGGAGTGCGAATGAAATCGACGAAAGTACATCACGCTTTTGTTTGTATAGTAAGGGCTTACAGAAAACGACACCAAAATGAATTGGCCAATACGGTGCAAATTTTGGCGAAGACGAAGTTTAGTTGGCGAGAACAGGACCAAGTACGTCATTAGGATAAAACGGAACCAACAACCTGATCGCTTTTTTTTTTGGGCGGATTTACATGAAAAAAAACGTTTAGAACTTTGGTGCTGTGAGATCCACCACTTTTGCATAAGAGATAGACAAATTCTTTATTTGAGTCTCACCTCCTCATATCAATAAAACTTCATTTAATAAATAATACATTAAAAATTAAGAGGACCCCGGTAAAGAAGGGTTAGAAACTATAACAGATAAAATATGATATACACGATAAAAAAGGTTTTAAATGGATATACTATACTAAAATACTTAGAATATGAACAAAAGGATAAAATCCTACAAGAAGACTAAAAAAGTAAAAAAAGGTAAATACATGTTCAGTATGATTTGAGAAATGACTTGCGACATCTATTGTTATATCATGCATGCTATTTATCGATATGAAATGTTAATTGTCTCGAGAAAAAAATAATTGTTAATGAACGGGTTACAGTTACAGAATGGTTTACTGTAGTGACAGGTGTATGATATATTGCAGTTTTCTTTTTAGACCAAAGATTACTAAAGTGGATGATTCGATTGCAGTTATCTAACATAACTTCTATTCTATTGGGGCGACAATGATATATAGATATACAACTTCTCTATTATACAGTGGCGACGTTTCGGTATAGATCCTTATACCGTTATGAAGACACAAAACAATACCTTGCGTTATACATCCTATACAATCCTAAGGTATTTTGGTAACTTTTCCAAACGATCTCCTTTTGCAAATGATTGTCATTTTCGATGTAAAGCACGGGCCGCCCATATCCTTATCAATTCGTTGAAAACATACTCTACATGTTCATTGGTTCATAATAATTGAACTTCGTGACAATAGCAGTCGAATGCCACGTGATACGCCATTATCACAGGACGTTTGACATGCCGATAGGTACAACGGGTCAAAGGGACAAAGGCTTGAAAATCCATTTGGTAAAATAGCACAACATTTAGAAAAAAAATAAAATTGTATGCGCTGGGATAACATAATCTGCACCTGTCTGCAATAAAAACGCCAGTCTGATTGTTGTAACAACATTGGGCGGACGTCGTAATTGATGAGTACATGTTGTAGGATAGTGCACATAGCATCGTAGTAAAGTATTGCCTTTCGCTTGGAACAATACGTATTACAAAAGTATTTAAAATATCAATTAATCGAAGGTTTGAGGTTTTCAGATGACTTTTGATAGGTTTATAGGATGTTTAAAACCGCAAGATTTGCTGAGTTTTTTCAAAAAGGAGTTTGAAGGGGCAAGTCACGTGGACGGACTCACGCTTCAGTGACCACGGGTCTTTTCACGGGATAATTAGCTGGCGTTGTGAAAACGTCGTATTTAGACGGACAGATAGATATTTATTTACGTCTCACCTAAATTCAGAGAAAAACTCAGCGATAAAATGTATTTCATCTTCAATAACATTGCTTTTGCAAAACTTACATATCTTATTCTCTAAAGGCGATATAAATAATATTTCATAAAATGAGCCGTTTAAGTTGTTTATCGGCCGATTTTAGGAATTAAAGCTCAAGTCAATGTCAAATTTTAATACATTTTCAATGAATCACGAAACTTGCCATTGGTAATTTCACTCGATCTTTTTTAACCAGCTAAATATCTTTTTCATTTTAGTATTGTTTTCATTTTTTTCAACTTTGTGGTAAAATAAACGTCCTTTACTTTATTCTACAAGCGTTGAATGTGACATGTTTCACTCGGATGCAGTTTAAGTTGTTAACCGATTGCTGTATCAAAAACTACCCATGATGAATCGTTCGACTGAGGATTAATCATTTTGCATCATCACAGTTTTTGTTGTATAGTATAGCTAAGCATTTAATCGCTGTTTATCTACATTCAGTAATGAAAAACACAATTACACTTAGAATTCGATAAAGTAAACGAGGGCACGGTCTTACAAGACTACACATAATCCGCTGTTCTCTTAAGTACTTCTTGTGTAAATCAGCCAGGCATGCTTATTCCTAATTATAGAAGGCACCGCTTTGGTTCAATAAACTTGCTGAATACACAGGATACAGTTAAGTTCCGAAGAAATATACACAGATTACTTATGTACAGATTTATGGTGAATCATAAAAGATAAAATATGAAATACACGATAAATATATAACGTAAAGCTTTAAATGCAAATACTAAACTGAAATACATAAAAAATGAACAAAAGGATAAAACGCGGGAAACCGAGATTTCGATTTTCTTTATAAAATATGGGTCATCCATTAGTATGTCTTCTATACGGGCAGTGTATCCGATATGTGTACCGGGCGAGAGGGGCGGGAATCGAGTCCGCGTAGCTGGTACTCCGTGAGCTGAAGTTGGCTGTCCTTTCCCAGCGAAGGTCGGAACAGAAGTGAAAAATATATATATATATATATATATATATATATATATATATATATATATATATATATATATATATATATAACTACATTGATTAAGACACGTCATAAAAACAAACTTTTTAGCAACATAGATTGGCGAATTAACTGAACGTAACATTTAATTCATCACAAGTTAGGCTGTTCAAAGTTGGCCTTCCGGGTAACGGATTAATGCCCGTCGTCTTTGATGGTCACTAGCTATCTAAACAGACATGAGCTTTTGACACCTCGGACTCATCTAGGAGTCTATTGAGGACATAGTGTCATGGTAGTCGGCTCTTATAAATACCATCTGTACAGCCAATTTGACACACTTTCCATCACTCATCATGCAAAGAGTTCCGAAAGTGGGCGATAGCGTTCAAGCTTTAGATGAAGATACCGGTTTGTGGATTGGAGCAGCCGTACAGGATCGGGACCCGAGGGCAAGGAATGTTTTGCTTCATTTTGACGGATGGAGTACGCAGTGGAATCAATGGATATCGGCAGGTGAGTTTCCCATAACTTCATGTTGCACGGACCAACAAAACACAGTAAGAGCCTATAACTGTTAACAAAATTTCTAAAATCACAAGCGAAATTTACTCGCATTGCTTTTTATTTAGAAATTCATCCTTTGAAAGCTGAGGTTATCATGCATAATTTATCTATCGTAAAAATGTTTTTAGCACTGTGGATATTATAGTAAAAATGGCAACATTTAATGTCTCAGATTTCATTTTTAAAATCTTGTCTTCAAGCTTTTACGAGATCACCCAAGCCACAGAGACTGCTTTCCCGCCGACAACCAAGAGAGACCCTACCGCCGAGTTCATCCCAGCGGTTGAAGAGGGGAGATTCCATCTTCTTCAAAGTAAAGCAGGAAGTTCATCAAGGTCTGGTGTGCGTAAACGATCCATTCCTTGGAGAAGTTACGCTACGAGATGATCGTAGAATCTCATATGAGGATTTGGTATCACAGGTAAATTTACTGAAATTTCGTATACAGACTAAATAAATATGTCATGATCGTCCGACTGTCTTAATATACTCAACTTACTTATTTTACACAAACGATAAAGTATTTTTAAATGTTTGTTAGATATCATTTGTGATTTAATAATTTCAATTTTATGTAACACGTATGTAAACAAGTTTTACCTCATCCATTCGTATCTGCAGGAATGGGGACTTTCGAACATCCGATTACCTGGGAGAGTAACAGTACAAGCTGACTTTCATGCTCCGGTAAGTGCAATAAAGGATGTGTTAGGATTTTAAGATGTGCCATATATTTAAAGGATGCTCTAGGATTTGAAAATGTGCAATAAAAGATGCTTTAGGATTTGAAAAGCTTATGTTGTGTTGATAAGTCAGTGAATACGATTGAGACATTAATGAAGTAATGAAAAAGCTTCACTTCAGTCAAAGAAGATATTCATGTTTAAGATTTGTAGTCTGATATCACATATCTAATGTAAGTATCATATCCCGACAGGAACAAGCCGACAAGCAGACAGCACCCGTTAAACAAACCAAGAGAAAGCGAGAAGAGAAGGTAAATGTACACATGAAATCAATTGTTTTCCGACCTTTGATCCTACGACTCCGATCCGACTCTTCCGACATTGGATGATCTGTGTAAAAGCCGGACGATCTCTACATACACACGATAGTAACGATTACAAATACTTAACTGAGAATATTTTTATCAAGACCCACTGACTGCTTTCTACACTTATCAACTGTGTGATTCTTAAGGACTGGTGAATATATTTATTTAACTAATTAGTGTGACTCATTTTGATATTGTATAAGTATTTGTATTAGCTTGATATTGTAATATTAAATACTTTGCTTATTATTTGATGGATTAAATTGTAATTAATATACAATATATTGTTATATTTTGCTGGTTTGACTGGGGACATTTTACTATTTCAAATTTATTTCGTAACAAAATTGGGGGCTCGTCCGGGATAGAATTCATTTGACATTTGAGACTTTAAAAAAAATAATACTAAATTCTGAAAGTTAATTGTTAAACCAGCAAAATGTCATTTAAACTTGAGGATTTTCTTAAGTCCCCTACCCCTGATGCAGTCGGTGCCTTGCGAAAATCACAATTGCTTTCCATTTCAAGATTTTATGAACTTGAGGCTAAACCAGCTGTGAGGAAATTCCAAATTCTGAAAATTGTGTTAAATCATTTTATTGATGAGGGAGTCTTTGGCCCTGATGTTTTGGATATGGTTAAAAAAGAACATTCGGACAATTTTGAATTAAAGAAACTTGAAATTCAAAAAGAAATTGAATTAAAAAGAATGGAATTTGAAAAAGAAAGAGAAATTCAGGAAAGAGAAAAAGAAAGAGAAATTGAGTTAAAAAGATTGGAAATTGAGAAAGAAATTGAACTTTAAAAGCTTGAAGCTTCATCTCCTCCCTCAACCCCTTCCTCTTTTGACATTACAAGGCACGCCAGACTTGTCCCACCTTTCAATGAAAAAGAAGTAGAAAAATATTTTCTACATTTTGAAAAAGTTGCTGAAAACCTCAAGTGGCCAAAAGAGTCATGGACTATGCTATTGCAAACTGTGTTAAAGGGTAAAGCTCAGAATGCATATTCGGCCCTTTCGATTGAGCAAAGCTCAAATTATGATTTTGTTAAAAGGACCCTTCTGAAAGCTTATGAGTTAGTGCCCGAAGCTTATCGTCAGAAATTCAGGAATGCTCATAAAAGGGACAATGAGACTTTTGTAGAGTTTGCTAGAGAAAAGGAGACTTTGTTTGATAGATGGTGTGGTTCTAAAGAGGTTTCAGATTATGCTAGTTTGAGGCATTTGGTTTTGATGGAGGATTTTAAGCAGTGTGTCAGTTCTGATCTTAAGACCTATTTGGATGAGCAGAAGGTTGATGTTTTACATGATGCAGCGGTGTTGGCAGATGATTACTCTTTGACTCACAAGAGTTCTTTTCGGTCTCCGGGTAACTCTAAGTTTTCTCACCATAAAGGTTTTTCCCCGGGTAAGACTTCTGGGTATGCAGGTTCAAAAGGTGATAAGACATGTTCATATTCTTCTGACAAGCCATCACATTTTCAGTCTAAGCCTAAGACTTCCAGTGATTCTGATCCTGTTTGTGCTTATTGTAAGAGGCCAGGTCATTTGATTTCTGCATGTCCCAAACTCAAGTTGAAGAATCAGTCCACAGGTTCCCCTAATGCTTTTGTATCTATCACACCTAAGCCTTTCTTTACTGGTGGTTCTGAGGAGAGTGTTGTTTTTGAGAGTAAGATTTCAGATTCTGTTGTTCCTGAGGAGTTTTTGCCTTTTGCTTCGAAAGGATTTGTGACACTTATGGGAGATAATTCTACCCCAAGGCCCGTTATTATTTTGAGGGATACTGGAGCTCTTCAATCTCTGATTTTGAAGGATACTTTGCCTTTTTCTGTTGAGTCTTCAGCTAACTCAGATGTTTTGCTTCAGGGTATAAGTGGCAGTTCTCTTGCTCCTCTTCATTTTGTCAATTTGACTTCTGATCTGATTTCTGGGGAGGTGAAGGTTGGTGTTCTTCACTCTCTTCCAGTTCCGGGTGTTGATTTGTTGATCGGTAATGATCTTATGGGTGGAAAAGTTGGTGCTGATCCCATTGTCACTGTTTGTCCGGAGAGTTCAGTTGGTACAGAAAAGTTGGAGGAAGATTTTCCGGGTATTTTTCCTTCTTGTGCAGTGACTCGTTTAAAGGACATTTCTTCCAAGACTTCTTTGCCGGATGATTTCATTTATGATTTGTCGGATACATTTATGGATCATTCTTTCCAAGAAGTAGAGGCTTCGAAAGGAGGTAACTCTTCAGGTTTTCTTGTTGAGTCTGATAGTTTGTCTGGTGGTGATCACATTCTGTCAAGAAAGCAGCTTATTAGTGCTCACGGTGAAGATGTTGAGGTGCAGAAGTTAGCTAGTAAGGCTATTTCTTTTGAGGAGGCTAGTAAGGTTCCAGTTTGTTATTACTTCAAGGATGGTGTTTTGATGAGGAAATATAGGTCGCCGGAAATTCCTGCGGAGTATGAATGGCAATTACATCACCAAATTGTAGTTCCAAAATTATTCCAAAATCATGTACTTTCATTGGCACATGAAAGTCCAATGGCAGGTCATTTGGGTGTAAATAAAACTTGTGAGAAAATTTTGGCACATTTCTTTTGGCCTAGTTTGAGAAAAGATGTGGCTGAATTTTGCAAAACCTGTCATGCATGCCAAATTGTTGGAAAACCAAATCAGAAAATTCCTCCTGCTCCTTTAAAACCTATACCGGCTTTTGATGAACCTTTCAGTAGAGTTATCATTGATTGTGTTGGTCCATTACCTAAGACTAGGTCTGGTAATCAGTATCTTCTCACTATCATGTGTGCTTCTACCAGGTTTCCAGAGGCTATCCCTATTCGTAGGGTTGCTCCTGTGATTATCAAGGCGTTGATCAAGTTTTTCACCTTAGTTGGGTTGCCAAAGGTTGTTCAGTCTGATCAAGGTTCAAATTTTATGTCTAAGGTATTTCAGCAGGCAATGTACCAGTTAGGCATAACACAGTGCTTATCATCCAGAGTCGCAGGGAGCTTTGGAGAGATTTCATCAGACTTTGAAGAATATGATCAAGACTTATTGCTTTGAGACGGAGAAGGATTGGGATGAGGGTGTGCATTTGTTGTTGTTTGCTGGCCGGGAGTCAGTTCAGGTAAGTTTAGGGTTCAGTCCCTTTGAGCTTGTTTTTGGTCATAGTGTTCGCGGGCCATTAAAACATCTAAAAGAGCAATGGCTCAGTCGCAATCCTGAGATCAATCTTTTGGACTATGTTTCTACATTTCGGAACAGACTTTCATGTGTTGGCCAAACAAAACCTGAAAACTTCACAAGCAAAAATGAAACAAAATTATGACAAAAAGTCAAAGGAAAGAAATTTCATTCCTGGTGAGAAAGTGTTAGTTTTACTACCTATTCCTGGCTAACCAGGGTGCTTTTTAGGGGAGGGTCACAAAAATATGCAGCCACTCGGGCAGGCTCATGAAAATTTTTCCGAGAGGTTGGGGAGGGTTATCTTAATATAGTCAGTTATAAACTCATCTTTCTTATTAACATGAATGAGGGTTTAAAGCATTATCATAAAGCCTTTTTAAATGAAAAAAAGGTCCAGAGCACGTTGAGAACGACAGGTGTATATTCTTAAAAACAGATGCTTATATAAGAGAATCACCATGAGTTCTCTGCCTTATTCAGTATTATTTATAAAACAGAAAATAAGAAAGTAGATCTGCTGGACTGACAGTTTAAACAAGTAGTTAATGTATAACAGACGCTTGCTACTGTTTGCTATATGTTTGCTATATATACAACATAGATGCATTTTGCCACTTAATATACTCATACAGCTGAACCAGCAAATCAAAATATTAATATTTGAATAATTATAATTTCCTTTTTCATTGATTAAAATTAATGAAAACTTAACAGTTTAGCAAATGTGTTTATATATCCACACTTTGAAAAACATCTGAATGGATATGCTAGGAAATGTTGTAATACAAACATTAGGAACATTTGCCATACAATATTCATTCACCACCCTCCATTCTGTTTCTTTTTTTCCTCTCATAGCTCAAACACTAATTGTTTAAAAGTAATACTACATGTAACAAATTTAACATATGCAATTCCTGTGCTCTCTAGATGTGCCTTCAGTATATCTATGTCATACACTTTAAAACATCTTTAAACTTCTTTCTTATGCTACAAACTGTATGAATGCGATGCATTTTTATTTCTGTCATTAAACTCAGCCACTAATTGTTGAATGTTATAAAATCTGATAATTTAACCAATATGATGTGAAAAATCGCCTTTTGCATTCCTCGGCCCTTACTCTAAAAAGAAATGTGGATTTTACAATTTACTGTGCTTTGAGGAAATCATGTTGTCCAGAGATTATCTCCCTACTTAAACATGCTAGCATCCAAAAGTGATACACGTGTTAAGCATAGTCTAGCCATGGTTTTATCTATTTATGAATTTCCTTGTTTTAAGTTTTCAATTGAGCATCATATACATGTACAGTGAGCTAATGAGGAAGTCCTTTTGTCTAAGGCATATCTCACAAATATACATGCTAGCTTCATCAACCTGACAAAAATAAGCAAGCAAATCATAAACACACCACATCGCCCAGGACAACTTATTAAGACCAAGCTCAATCACAAGATTCCAAATATTTTCCATATGAATACTAGACAGATGAAGGTAATAACCATCCAATTCCTAAGATTCCTTCTTACTCTAAACATTCTTTTAATACTTTCACCTTCTTAAAAACAAAACTTTCTCCACACACAAATTTACAACCGCGACAACGGCTCATAGCAGTTATACTAACAAACCAGATCCACCATGATACCCGATATAAATATTGTCATCAAATTGTCAAGGTCTGAACAACAAACATAAACATAAAAACATATTATGTAATCAAAAACATAAAAACTTATATCTAATATATCCAAACTCCAAACAAGATTGTTTTGATTAAGATTAACATGGAGACATAAAAGGCCTATTAAACAAGCACGATTGATCCCTTTATCCCCTCGAATTTCAGTTAGTGAAGCTGCTTTTGGAGCAGCGTAGAGATCTGATCATACAATTAATTTTATTGAATGAATGTTAAGCAAAAAAGAGGAGGGAAAACTACTAGAAATTCTACAATTCCTTACTTTGTGATGTCACAAATATGGACAAAATAACAACAGTGATAAATAAGAGGGGGAAAAAACCAGTATAAACCATACATAAACATGTCTTAAACATCAATTATCAGCTTTTCTTTGAAGATCTTTTATCAATGATCGCAGGTCTTACAATAACATAATCATTTGTTAAGAAAAAAAGAAAACCTTAAACTATAACTTATACCAGAAAAACCTCATTTGAAAAGTTAAATGTAACTAAACATTTTTAACAATACTGAAATACGAAAACTGTCTAAAGCAAAAGCAATCGTACAGTCTATAGTTAAGGAGCAGCTGCGACACAAGCAAAGATAATCAACAATACAATGGCAATCTCTCACTGGTTTATAGAGCTGGTAAATTATCAACGTTTTTTGTTAGCAAATATACAGGAATAGTTGATTAAGAGGTAAACAGATTGATGAATAGCAGATTTTTCCATATCAGATACCTCATTTTATTCAATAGTTTTCAAGCTGTTTAAAAACGTCTCACTTTTGGATGCATGGGGAAGTATTTTTGGGTATCTTTTTTTTTTTAAGGTGTGTTATTCTGTTTTCCTCATTGTGGGCTGATCATTTAGGTGACGTACCCTTTAAAGGAGGCTAATCACTTGGGAGGCATTTTCTATCCCAGATTCGGTTTCCACAAACGGTCCCTTCCAAGACAAGGTGGCACTTGATATCATTTCTTCAAATATACTGATGTATGTCACTTTCTAGGAGAAAGTTGGCTAAGGGCTTATACACTCGTAACTCCTGAGAGAGTGACAGCAGTAACTTTGCTGCGAGTGTATTTACGCCAACTTCTTCCCTGAGTGTTTGCCTAGCTGCGCCGAACAGCTGGCAGGCAAGTAATAAGTGGGAGGCAGATGCACGTGTGTCACAATTTGGACAGTTTATAGGAAGATTTTGTAGCTTCTTCTGGTAATCATTCTGTCTATTTGCCTGTTGCGAATAATGCACTTGAGCCTATTCACCCTGGGGCAGAGACAATGATACCAGCGGCTGCTCGGCTTTATGTTCCTTGATTCTTTGGGGAGAGGCCGAGACGTTTCGCCGATTTAAGATGAGTTTGATGAAGACTCTGAAGAGGCGGTTGATTTCGGCGTCTTGGGCTTGTGGTGAGGAGTAGATGTTCTCACCACAAGCCCTAGACGCCGAACTCAACCACCTCTGTAGAGTGTCCTCACCACAAACCCTAGACGCCGAACTCAACCACCTCCATAGAGTCTTCATCAACCTCAACAATTATCCAGCCAATCTAGTCGACAACACCGTTATCAAGCAAGTGATCATCACCTGCTTGATAACGGTGTTAGTATCTACACCGAAACGTCGCAATTCATGCAATAAAGAAGTTGACTGTCCATAAGAAATTATTCGTTCTTCTTCATCATTCCAGCTTCTAAAATGCCCCTTAAGGAAATGATTAATTTGTCCATGTAAATATATAATGTGATGTAACTCGTGATCTGCGCAGCACGAGCGGGACGGGTCAAAGAACTTTATACCAGCCATGTTAATAATAAACCACCAAGTCAAAGCGATTGAGTACAAAGCCCTTCATGCCATACTGTATAAAAACCTTACTTATATCAAAAACACTTCTCTGACATATTTAGCCTTGACTATAACACTTGCAATGAAATGTTGATAAGATTAAGGACTGACTATGTAGTGGAATCGCCTGTAATAAATCCTGATTACATTTTAATATAATAATAATGATATAACTGTTTCTAATTTGATTTAACAAATGTTCATGATCACACTTTTAGATAACTTTAGGTAAACAATTTGGAAGGGCGACAGGTATAGTATTTACTACTTCTCTTTTTCCATGTTTTAGGGAATACTGCTCCCGTAGCGATTTATTAAACATCTCCGTGAGAGGGAATGATTGTGTCTTTTGTTTCAGAAAGGTATTTCCAATTCCATCAGAGCATCAATACATTTTCTAACATTGAATGAAAGCTTCAATGTTTCCATTGTCAAAGTAAAATTCTCTTTCGGGCAGGAAGGGGGCGCGCCGTCTGGGTCTGAAACAGTGGATTGACAAAAAAAGTCATTCAAAATAATTGCCATTCTTTCGGAATCTTCAGAATTTTCATGAACTAATGATATTGACGGGAAGAATATAGGCTTGTGCTACTGCCTTATGTTAATCTTCATTAGCGAGACTGCAACTTGATATGACAACTACATCTAACTGTGTATATATTAGTTCCCTAATCATTTGCTTCATTTCAGATACGTGTACGTGTTTGGCTAACTACGTAGTTGCGAGAGAAGGCGAGAATGTCTCATTATCATTCAACATCACAAGTTATTTAACATTCATTGGGCATAATGGCATATATATTTTCAAAATTTATATGAAAACAGTGAATGTCTTTGAAAACAGCTATACAGAACGCGTTCAATTTGCTACCCAGACAGCAGGAGGACTCTTCAATTTTACTCTCCTCAATGTCACTTCTTCTGATGCTGGGCATTTCGTGTGCAATACCGCAGACAGAAGTGAAGATTGTTTACTGTTAGTCATTTCACGTAAGTCGCATATCTCTAATTAGCCCATTTAAGAAATTCCAGTGCATCATTTGAAACCCATAAGTTGTTATCCTGATACACACTCGATACACACTCGCGTAAATAGTTCTGGAACATGTGATGTATTTTAAACAGATTTTTCAGATACTATTTATTTGCGTTGATGTTACTAAAACTATTAATTAGATTGCATCATATCATTTAAATGTTGGCAATAAAATATGTATCTAGCAACTTAAACGTTCTCGTTAAAATTAGTTATATACTTTATACAAAATAGGTAAAGTACATGTTATGATAATAAAGTATATTATATCTTCACGAAAAAGTTATTCTATCGTTAATTACCCTTTGACAAAATGAACATACATTCGATTTTCTCACATAATGGTTTCAGGGGAGCCAACTCAACCGGAAGTAAAAGGTGATTCCGAGTCTCCGGTTGTGGGTAGTCAGATGACCCTGACTTGTACTTCTACTTCTAGAAGTTTACCTTCAGATCATCCCCTAAACATGGAGTATAGATGGGGAAAAAACGGGAACGATTTCGAAACACAACCCCACTTGCCAAATTTTGCCTTGAACGTTAACAAATCTGACAAGGGAGATAACTACAGTTGTCAAGCAGATGAAGAAGGCTTCGATTCACCTTGGAGTTTGGCTTTTACACTTCATCCACAATGTAACTATAAAGTGTTTTGCCTTGAAGTTAATTGATATAATTTTTGGTTTTTAGTTTGATATTTTCATTATTCATCGAGTTATTATGGCGTTTCAGCCTGAAAATTACCCTGGTGAATAGCATGTTCATAGCAACTCCAAACAATGTTAAAGATAATCAGTTTCAATCAACAAATCATCCATTAGCTACTCTACTTCATTAATTATGCCAATACCTCTGTTGGAATATTATTTTTTCACCGGCGCTAGACTGACTAAGTCATACATTCTATCTATACATATGTATAGATGTATATATCAACTTACAAAAATTGATTGTTTTCTAAAAGTTGCTCGTATTGTAACCATTTTATCAGGTTGAGCTCGAGATGTTCAAAGTATTTACTGAAACTTTGTACCTGGTACACACTATTACGATATGAAAATATCTGAAAATGTCAGCAAAATGAAAGCATCAAGATCGAGCACCGAAGACTAATGACTCGTTTCACAATTACACTTACTTACGATTTTAAATACAAGTTCATAACGAGACGTCCGATATGTATTCATTTAAGTGTTTTCCTTTTAGAATACAACTTCAGTCGTTGTACCGTTTTTTGGTGACTACTTTTTTCATCCTGTGAAGGTTTTTGCGATGTCTTGTTTTTGTTTCAGTTAGAAAGATAAATTAGAATTGTAATGTGGTACGACCTTTATGACTTGGTCATGTCTTCGGAGGTCTAAAATGCGTTTTCCAATTTTAGCAAAACATTTCAACAATTATCTGCCTGCTCTCATTTTAATTTTCCAAATAATTAAGTTACTGCATTTAATACAAAAAAAGAGCATATATGTGGCTGCAGGGTGCTTTCAAACAGAGGAATGTTGCACAGAAAATTAGATGATGCATCGGTGTGATTGGCAGACTATAGATGCAAGCAATCAATTCAAGTCAGAATCGTTTACATTCTGCGAGGCAAAGATCTAAATTATTACCCTTAACTTCTTTGAGTAGTATAACTTTGATGAGGCTGATGTGGCTTCTATGAGTTCTTCTCTAGCTAACCGGAGTTTCAGAAACTTATTGAACATTATTTAAACCATACCAGATCATTTGATCCTGTTTTCTTATCAAAACGTATATGAAAAATCTGTGTTTAACAGATGGTCCTGACTCGATCCAGATATCCCCCACCAGTGTCCTTGAAGGTGAACATGTTACCTGCAGCGCTGATTGCAACCCCGGCTGCAATATCACGTGGAGTGATCAAGACGGACAGGTGACCACAGGTCAGGTTGCAATCAACATGTACAGAGGTCAGTCTGGGATCTACTGTACAGCCTGGAATGAACATGGAAACACATCCAGGAGTCTTGATGTCAATATATTATGTACGTATAAAAGTCAAAGGGAAAACGCTCCTTTTAGGTGACGAACAGCTGAATTCAACATGTACTTGGGACTTGAGGGATCAATTATTACTTATTTCATTTATGAAAATGATTTGTTTAAGGAAATGTGTTTAAACCTTTTGGGTTATTTTAGCCAATTCGAACTCTCTTTCTAGATCACAAATTAAACCTTTTTTTTTTAACGAGATTCCTCTTTATTTTGATAAGTACATAAACTTTTTATTAAAGGGGAACGAGATATGTATCACATTTATCACCAAGTCAAATTTTATGTGATTTATTGTGTTTTTAAACAACTTGAAATAGTTGTATATGGTCTAAATAGTATTGAGTTGTCTCTTACTGTGTGTGTCATACCAAAGCCCTTTTCAAAGTACCATGTGAGTTAAATACAATACATGATCTACCGTCTGCAAATTCGTTTGATTTCGGTTTACTAGTTAAAAATGTAACAAATGAACATTTAATGTCAAGATTGTTTGTTAAATTATACTTAAATTGTTTAATTTGAATTGTTGTCTATTACATCAGATGAGGCTCAACTCAACATTAGATTACCACGCTTTCACGGTTGGTTGAATTGTCTTTCATGTCTCTTAACGCATTTAATAACAAGATTGCTTACCAAATCGTTCAGTGAATTTTTCTTCAATAAATTCAGTTCTACCTGAACTAAAATGTGAAGATGGTAATAAAACAACACACGAAAATGGATCCTTCACTTTCACTGGGGTTGTCAACAGTAACCCAGAACCCACCATGAACATCAGTACACCAAATGGAACAGGCCTTCCCATGACAACGTCGAAAGGAATCCAAAACAATACCTACAACATATCTTTCACAATTGAATCTGCAAAGTGTGACGACCATGGTCTCTATGAGGTAACAGCTAAAAATCAGTACGGGTCGAAACATTCCTCTGTTGCTGTGATGGTGTTATGTGAGTAATTCTGCTTTCTTTATTAAATTTTCAGCACAGAAATAATGTTCAAATTTATGAATGATGTTTTTTTCAACACAAGACCTGGTTTTTTTAGACATAAAAGTTATTTATTGAAATAATGGCTTGTATTGTTTAATGTCTATACAAATTGACACCTGGAAATATAAGATCCAATAGTCATCGTACAATTTCAGCTTTCTTTGAACCTACGTGTTCCTATAAAATTCTTCAACACTTTTTTATGAATTTCAAGGCAGTTGACATATTTTATTTTCATTTTTACTCCCCTATATCTCTTTGTTGTCCGGAAAACACAACACAAAATTAGCACAATAACATCCATCACCATCAAACCAAACCAGATACACTATTGTCATTATTGAAACATTAATGTGTTATTATCAAACTAACCTATTTCGTAACAAGGCAATCATATGACAACATTGCTATCAGTCATTAACACACCTTATATGTCGACCTCTATTGCCAGGTTCTCCAAGACTTATCCACAAACCGAAACCTGTGAAAAATACAGATGATAATACGTGGAGCTTCATGATACAAGCTTATCCAGAACCTGCTATAGAAGACATTGTCTCTATGTCTCCTGAAAGAGATACGAAGGCTGCAAGTTTTTCTCACAGACGCATCCAACAGACAAAGGACAGACTGACGTCACAGAGCAACCTCCATGAGTTCCACGTGAACTTTCCTTGTGGATCTCATGGTGAGAAATTTCTGCTGACGTTCATCAACATTGAAGGGATGAAAAACATCAGCTTTTTTCTTGAAGAGGATCACTGTAAAGGTAATAATTGGTAATCTTCAATTATTCTGCCTTGTATTTGACATTTAAAAAAAATTGGGTAAACTAACTTCCCTTCCATTAGCATGGCATTTGATAGGGCATAATTTTGTAACGGCTGTCAAGAGTAAAGTCAGTATTTGCACACCCATTTCCCGCAAAATATAGAAACTGCATTTCAGCAATTATTTTAAAATACAAATGTAGACGAATCGGATGGCTTTTTTGAATTATGCATGAATTGCAATTCTAGAATCGAATTCAAAGCATATATGAATTAATGCAAATCAAAATTCAAATGAAGAACATTATGTCATCCTACTACAAATTTGCATAAAATCTGAATAAATATTACGGCAGGCGCTTACATTAACGCGTCAACACTGATATTCCTATCTTTGAATAAATACATACAAACATACGATTATACAAGTTACAAGTAAACAGATTACAAGGAAGACCTCAGGGTACTAAGTCGAAATTGCATTATTTTCTTCCTGGAGTACTTATTATTAGTAGTTAAATTTCTAAATTTAGTTTTACTTTAATTTTGTCTCAAATTAGTTAGAAACTTTGCTAATACCTTTCTATTTATTCAACAGCACCAGCGGATTTTACATTAGTGATCACGGTTGTCATGGAAAATCGTCTTTCCTTGATTTAAAACCTATCGGGAATTTTTATTTTATTTTCCTGTTCGAACCACGAAATAGCTTCACAATCCAAAGTAAGGCTATTATATCCAAATGTGAGACCAAACCTGCGAAGATGGTAGTGAGAGGGTTTTTATATTTAAAGTCTAAGACTTTCTTTTTTTAAAGTTACCATAACTTTGACATTTTTTAAATAGAGACACAGGAAACACACTAACCACTACTTTAATCAATAGAAAGGGGAAAATGAATAGGGTCTGGTTTACAAGCTATTTGATGAGGGTAGGTAATTAAAATAGTCTTTCCTTGGTTCAAAACCTATCATGTATTATGTTTGTTTTGTATCTTGTTTCCCCACTAACCCCGGGATGATGAATGCTTTAAATTCCAAAGTGCGGGGATGGTATCTTAATCATACACCTAAACTGCAAATATGGTATTAGGAGCGTTTGACATATCACATGTGAAACCTTTTTGTCAAAGTTACTTTAAATTTGATGAAATTTGAACCGTTCCTGGAAGAATTTTCATTTCATTACTATTTTAAATAGGTAAAAATTCAAGTGTAAAAACATTGTTCAAAATACTCAATTGGGGCAGGTTAGGTGACATTGTCTGTGACCTTTCACCTTCCATAATTTTGTTAATAATCAGAGGCTGTTATATTATCTAATCGTGTTTATTCCTTCTTAGCCTCGTCACTGATTGGCTAGAGTGTAAAGGTCACCGGATACGGAAGCAATACCCAGATCAGAGACGCAGCGAGAACCATGTGATAGGTTCGCTCACATTTTATATGACCCGGTATCTCTCTTGATTCATGATAAAATCCTTGACAATTAAGACCAAGGATAAGTATAAGACATCTCTTACAATCTTTTTATGTCTTTGACATTGTAAATACATGGCGGATGTTCAATGAGACATATGACAATATTGCATGGACTTTGAATTTCAAACAAGGATATGAAGAAAATAAAAAATGGGTTAACTTATTCAAGAAATGTGAGTGGAGATGAACATCATTTTGTGATGTATCAGAATTTGTTTCGTTTCGAAAACATTTGCCTCGTAAGAACAGGTTTAATGTGAGACTTTGTTTTGTGACTAATGTTTTATGTCTGTTACTTATATCTATCGAATACTCGTTTTTGACTTATATTAATCTCATTGATTGAAAAATTATTGATTTTCAGAATAGACTTACTTTGTACCTTTTTTTATATTTCGCCAATGTATATTTGTTTCTTATCACTTGCTTGTTTCCAATTAAAAAATGTATTGTATTTCTTTATTGTGTTTATATTTTTTTGGAAACACAAATACTATTTTAAGGACTTTTTTTCCAATCTTGAAAGCTGATTAAAAAGGTGTTTGATTATCTTTGACAATACTTCAATTTTTATGTTATTGGTTGAATTATAATTTGTAGATAACCTAAAGAATTTAATTGGAGATCTTTAAATCGCCTATTGTATTAAGAATTGAAAGAAATGTTTCTTGTGATAGGATTATTTGATAGTGACATTCACAACTTCAGTTCAAGTCCAAGATAAGATTCAGAGAAAGCTTACCATTGGGTTGAAGACTATTGTTGACTAGAATTATGAACACTTAATGGCATTTGTTGTATTGGTGCAACATTCTTCTTGTTGTGAAACATTCGAGTGTAGTTTATTTTAAGAGGGATCAAATAACAATCACATCGTAATCAATAGATTATAAATTGATTTATGCAAATTGGTCTTTTAAGGATTAGCGGTTTCATCTGCTTACTGAGGTTTGCTGTATGTAATTCATGTGAATCTTAGTCTCGACTGTTTGCAGTCAATCATCTTAATATTACTGTTACACTTGTAAGCATTACTTATTTGAAGATATATGTGAAGAGAGGCCTTTTCTTGAGAGTTTCTGTAAATGTATTTGTTTCATAAATTGCGGTTGGCAATTATATTGATTCAGAATAGTAAACAAATTTGATTCGTCTTTCCTGCCATTAATGTTTAAGTAGTTGATAAAACAGAACATTGCAATTAGAAAAGTGAATCTAGCAATAGGTTGTGAAAAGAGAATATATTGAAAAGGTTATTTCGTATTATATACAATGTTTATTATTACTTCTTCAAAATTGTATACATCTTTTGGTGTTTTTTTCTGATTTTTCATGACTGATCTCATTGTCATTTTTTTTGTCCTATGCTTGCTATTGTCGTCAAACAAGAGTTTCACGACACGTAAATATTCTGAAAAAGGATTTGTAACTTTGATTTTGTTTTGCTTTAAGCTGAGTGTCCGAACAAAATAGTTTTATTCTTCAGGATGTTTACTTATCTTTGCTTCCTCACAGTTCCGATACTTTGTTGGAGAAAGAATATGTGTCCTGGAGTTTGATAAATGAATGAGAGAAAATATATTTAGACTCAACAGCATAATCACGCTAGCCATAAACAAAAAGCCCAAGAAGCTTAACTATTGTGAAAAAATACGAAAGGTCCAGCTTGTATTGGCACACAATCTCATTAAGGGAAATCGTAAGTTTATGTACATGTACTAAATTTTTCGTTAAATTCTACAATATAAAAGAATGATTAGCTGCGGAGCCAGTGGCTGTTAAAGGCAGTTTATAACAATCAAAGTTTAAGCCCCCAGAAACTCTACTGTCTTGTGCTTAATGATTGAATGTACATGGTGATTTCAAACATTTCTGCAAGTTTATTAAACAAATATTATTGCATGACTAGTATTTTATTTCATACTTTTAATGTAATAAATGCTTGACGACTAATTGTGTCTTGGTATTTTGTGAATTGAATGGTGATAGTGTCATGTTTGCAGGGACGAATGGGAAGCGTGTTTTGCAACATATATGTAATTTTCACTTGGAAGTGAGTGTTGAGTTCGAAATCACTTAACGGATGCGCCCTTGTGTTTTTCTACTTAACACGGGACTACAACTTTCCTCTGTTATTTCAAGTGCACACTTGAGTGAAATCTTAATCAAATTGGAAAACAAGTCTACTCAAGGCTTTTTTTAATTGCTTAGTTAATAAGGAAAAAGAAAATAATTCGAACGTGAAAAACACACGAACAAATGATAATGACAGAATTGTAATATGCTTGAGCTTCTCATCACCAGGAAGGAGGAAATGATTCCATTTACAGGGAGAAGCATTTCGTGATGAACATTAAAACACTAATTCATTTCTGTTGTGGAGCAAAAACTGCGATATGTTTCCGTAATTTAATAACACAATTTTGACAGTTTTCGTGAGTCAATGTTGTTTCTAGCTTATTTTTTAATTCATAAAACAAAATGTTTCCTTATCAAGTGCACAATTATAGTGTCACAACCAAACAAGAAAAGAATCAAAAGGACAAACAACTTGTTTCTCTTCCTTAGAAAATTATGAGTTTCCAATTTCCAAACTGTCCAATTTATTTATTTATTATGCTTTGCTTGCCATTGTCGGTTTAAAGAGTTTCATGACAAACAAATACTCCAAACAAGGATATGTTGCTTGAATGTCCACACAAGATATAAGAAAAAGATTGATCTTCAGGATCTGTGCTTATCATTACTGGCCCACAGTTCGGAAACATTGTGGGATAAAGAATATGTTTCCTGGAGTGATATATGAGTGAGAGTAAAAAAAAGTAGACTCAAAAGTATATTTACAGAAACTTCATAGTTTTGCCAAAGGTAACACATATAACCAGTCAAAAAGTGTAAATATCAGTATCAGCATAAACATTATATCCGAAAGGCGTAACTCGCGCTGGTCCACGTTCCTGGCTATCTAAAGCCTTGGTGCATTTAATAAACTTCCCTTTGCCAGCTCTACGGTGTAATCAACTGATCTTGAAAGTCAAATAAAAAAACAGGTGGCTATTTAAACCGAAAATCTGCAAGGCACCAATAAGCCAGTGGTGGACACCAACCTGAGTTATGCTCTATTGGGGAGGTTGATTATCAAAAGACTTTAATTTTCTAATTCTTTCAAATTGAAAATGTTCAGACGAGTGGCAGCATTTACAATTATTTTTTGGAGGGGTGGGGGGACTCATTTTGCATAGCTTAAACTTTCAGTATCAGGCATAACAACATGGACAACAATGTGACTAGTTAGTAAGTGGTATTTGTATTTAAACCAGCTCACACACGGCCGTGTTTCTCAAACTTGTATACATGATTTATAAGTTTCAGAGCACATCGTTTTTAATCATTATGACTACAAACGATAATCAAAATGAAGGACGATATTGCAAGGTAGGTGTGAACCAGAATTCATGTACCCCGTATAACTCTGGTAACATCTTGTTTGAAACTGCTGCTCGTTATTTCAAATAAATCATCAGATCAGTACTTTTAAGAAGGCTCGTTTTTTAAAATATTTCTTTCTCTCAAAGTTTCCCACTAAAAACTAGTATTTGCCAAATGAATTATCTTCCGAGGGTTAAATACTCAATACTCAAACTCATCAACCATAATCATGGAGGAAATACTCAATATTAAATAATTAAGTATAAAGCAAAAACTACAAGCGGCCTTGTTGTGTCAACGCTTTTTTAAAAATTCATGTAGAGAAAAGGATTTACATTGCTTAACAATCATTGTATATTCATTTTTAACATTTTGATTAAAGAATATTGTCTCGCATTCGGGTACTTATATCGTGAGATCAGATTATTCACCAAAAAATCTAGCTACTGCCCCTCACAGTAGGAATGGCCCTCTCGAAAACATAGTCAGTTATGAAAAGGCATGGGAACATCTTGTCTTACTTTTTCCTGCAAATTGTAGTTGTGCATGGAACTACAATATATAATTCAAGACTTTCGTTTTTCGTAGAGTTTCTAATTTAATATTTGTCCAGGTTTTTGACTGCAACACAAAACTATTTAATACCTTAGTATTCGGATCAACTGACAGGGAAAGAAAACATATTGAGGAACATGACACACTATAAAATTACTGAAAATTTATATTACATGAATATGGATAACGTGATTCACCAGTTTCTTGAGGACTAAGTCAGCATCGTTTTTTCCACGTTCATTTCTAGTACAGTGTCAGTTTACTAACGAAAAGCTTGCAGGTCATGACACAAACAGTCTCTATTCACTATAAATATGCTTGGAATTTCAGTGAAATGACAACTCTGTTGATACATCATGTCCTTCTTATTGAACAGTGACAATTTTAAGTCCTTAAAAGATGGATTCAATTTTCAGAATAGTATGTTCTGGAACTTAGCGAAAAAACCAATTTATTATATAATGGCTAATTATTTCTGCTCTGAATTTCGAGGGAAACGTTTAACAATCTTCTGATGAGTTTTTTTTCTTCCCGAAGAAGTAAAGAAACATGAACAGCTGCGTACAAACATGCGAAATAAACAAGTCGGTTATAACACCCAACACTTACTGATTCTGACATATTCTTAATATCATGGGGGTATATTTGTAACAAAGAAAATGTAAATGCACAAAAGGCAATTGCTATCCTATCTCAAAACCTAAGGTTGATTGAAACATAATCAGTTACATACATTATTCCCAAAAAGGTACTTACTTAAACACTTATGGAAACGGACTTTTTAAAACTCTAAGGAATAATCCATTTAATGTTACTGCAAATCCACTAGGGTTCGAATTAAATAGAGTGATCTTGAAAGATATTTAGTTATATAGTTAGTTATATAAAGCGAATGTCCTATGTTCGGTTAAGCTTTGCTTACCCTTCTCTCGTCCTCAAATTATAAAAAGATGTTCACCAAAAAGCTTGATTACTTGCTAATGGTTATTTCCTCTATGATTATGGATGATATGGTTTAGATAAGTGATGTTTGACCCTCGAAAGACAATTCATTCGGCAAATACAAAGGTTTAATTGGAACATTCTGAAGAACTAATTCTTACAGGTTGGTGCTATTGCCCCTTTGGAAGTTCATATCATATATTGTACAACAGTTTCCAACAAGCTGTTACCTGATTTATACGAGGTACATGAATGCAGGTTTACAACTACTTTGGTCTGATATGAGTTGTAGTCATTTAGACTACAAACGAGTTCCTTTGAACACGATACAATTTTGAGAAAGATGGACATGTATGAGCTGGTTTAAGGACAAATGACACAGCGCTTACTAGGAACGTTTCGGGAAAATAGAGGCTAATTTTGTTTTATCTGATACTAAAAGCTATGCAAATTGAGTAAGCCTCTTTCACCTTAACTACTTTATTGTTTGCTTCCAGTCATTTAGAACCTATTATCTGATACATTTAGATATAAAGGCATTAGACAATTACTGTCTGCTGGTAATCAACCTCTCCTACAAGGCATAACTTGAGCTAATATCCATCACTGGCTCATTGGAGCCTTGCTGCTTTATAAAAAAAAAATCTTAGTTTGGGCAGTCATCTGTCTTGTCTTATTAGACTATCAAGTTGAGTCGTGTACGACGTAAAACTGGCACAGAAGAGTTAATAAAATGCAGCAAGGTTTTAAATAACCACGAACTACCGCAAATTATTCGTTTCGGATATATGGATAATGCATATCCTGATATTTATACAGATTTTTGTTTTAGTGTAAATTTTCTGAGGAAATGAAACAAGTTTTATGTGCTGTTGATTCTTTTCTTGTTTGCTTGTGAACCGTTAATGGTGCATGTGAAAAGGACACATTTTGTAATATGTTAAATAAAATAAGATTAGAATATCATTGACTCACGAAAACAGGATATGAATAAAAATTCGAAAAGATTCAAAGGTTACCTGATAAGGAAATATTTTGTTTTATGTATAATGAATACGATTTAAATAACATTGACTATCGAAAATGGAATATGAAATTAAATTTGACAATTGTGTGAAAAGGCGCAAAGGTTACAAAATTAACGTGAATGCGAACTGAATTTCATAGAGGGAACAAATCGATCCTATATGAATCTGAAATTCCAGTGACCTCTTTGGTGAACTTGTGTTAATAGTTTACGGAAATATTTCAAAGAATTAGTGTTTTAATTTTCATCACGAAATGCTTCTCCCTGTACATGGAATCATTGATGATTGAGCATAAGCAAAGTTGAATTCAGCCATTATTATTTATTCATGTGTATTTCAAGTGTGAATAATCTCTTTATCCTTATTAACTACAACACTTATCGAAATACTATCGAAAAATTTCGAATACTTAAGCCAAACTATTTGTAAAACAAATGACACTAATACACAAAAGGTCGTCAAGCATTTATTACATAAAATTATGAAATATGAAAAAAAACTGGTAATGCAATAATTCTGATGGTTTAATAAACTTGCAGAAACGTTTAAAAGTGTCATGTACATTCAGTCACTAACCACTCTTGTAACGCTTGTTTGACGACAAAGGCAAGCATAGCGCAATAAAAAATTAGATAATTAATAAGTATCAAAAAAATGAATGTATCATAAATGTCTGACACAACACCAGAGAATGAGCTGCTTAACTGTAAAAAAACCCCAACCTGGTATAGCCTGTGTCAGGTTGATTACATCTCAAATCATTTTCACAGGGTCAAATGGAAAATGAAAAATATATTCGTCTGATAATGAAACCCTCATCATGCCCATGCCAAATTTTAGAAAATCAATATTGGTCATATACTTTAAAGTTTATATATGTTTTATGATCTATACCAATGATCTCCAGGATGAAGTACAACTACATATCTAAATTTTCGCTCATGGTCATTGAATTGATCAAGCTATGTGGTAATTCTAAATGATTATTTCATCAATTTGCAAACTAAACGATTTCTTCTGTTCTCTGTATACTTTCGTCAACATATAATGAAATTAAGTAATATGAAATTTTTGAAAAAAGAACAATATATAATTTGAAAACAAGTTAGAAAATGAATTACCTTGCCTCAAAAGGTCGTTAGTTCAAGACTTTAGTAAGAGGAAATACAATAACGGAAGATGGTTAGCATTTTAAAACTAGACATTATTTTTAAAACTAAAATTTTTAATTTGAAAATAAGAATGAAAGTTAAAAAAGATAATTTAAAAGTCACACCCAGAAGAATGTTGCACAAGCATATGATATCTAATTTTCATCATTCTGATCAACCATTGTCCTCCATTTAAAGGTAAGCTTGCTCTGAATTTTATCTCGGACTTTAACTGCTTGTTTTGTGACTAATGTTTTATGTCTGGTACTTATATCTAACGAATACTCGTTTTTGACTAATATTAATCTCTTTTTAAAAATCATTGATTTTTAGAAAAGACTTACTTTGTACCTTTTTTATATTTCGCCAATGTATATTTGTTTCTTATCACTTGCATGTCACACTGTTTCCAATTTAAAAATGTATTGTATTTCTTTATTGTGTTTATATTTGTTTTGAAACACATATACCATTTTAAGGATTTTTTTCCAATCTTGAAAGCTGATGAAAAAGGTGTTTGATTATCTTAGACAATACTTAAATTTTTATGTTATTGGTTGTATTATAATTTGTAGATAACCTAAAGAATTTATTTTTAGATCTTTCAATCGCCTATTTTATTAAGAATTGAAAGAAATGATTCTTGTGATAGCATTATTTGATAGTGACATTCACAACTTCAGTTCAAGTCCGAGATAAGATTCAGAGAAAGCTTACCATTGGGTTGAAGACTATTGTTGACTAGAATTATGAACACTTAATGGCATTTGTTGCATTGGTGCAACATTCTTCTTGTTGTGAAACATTCGAGTGTAGTTTATTTTAAGAGGAATCAAATAAAAAAACCACATCGTAATCAATAGATTATAAATTGATTTATGCAAATTGGTCTTTTAACGATTATGTTATGTTCATATTCATAATTTCAAAATCAGGTGACGAAAAAAAATTATTAAGCAAATTTGATGAAATGCACATTTAGGATCTACATATAACCTGATAGATTAACTTAATATATGCATGATTTGAAATGTATAGCGCGGACCGCATGCTGGAGATCATTGGTACATTTCATTAAATATTTTCACTGTATTTGGCCAATATCGGGTTATACAGAAGGTATATATATATATATATGGGTTAAAAGAAGGTATTGTTATCAGACGAATATATCTTTTTATTTTTCAAATAAAGATTTGACCCTTTGAAAATGGTTGGAGATGAGCTCCATCTGACACGTAATACATTGTCGGTGTTTTTTGGCAGGTACATTATTACTTCTTCAAAATTGTATACATCTTATGGTGTTTTTTTCTTATTTTTCATGACTGATCTCATTGTCACACTATTCGATTTTTTGTTGTCCTATGCTTGCTATTGTCGTCAAACAAGAGTTTCACGACACGTAAATACTCTGAAAAAGGATTTGTAACTTTGATTTTGTTTTGCTTAAAGATGAGTGTCCAAACAAAATAGTTTTATTCACAGTTCCGATACTTTGTTGGAGAAAAATATGTGTCCTGGAGTTTGATAAATGAATGAGAGAAAATATATTTAGACTCAACAGCATAATCACGCTAGACATAAACAAAAAGCCCAAGATGCATAACTATCGTGAAAAAATAAGGAAGGTCCAGGTTGTATTGGCACACAATCTCATTAAGGGAAATCGTAAGTTTATGTACATGTACTGAATTTTCGTTAAATTCTACAATATAAAAGAATGATTAGCTGCGGAGCCAGTGGCTGTTAAAGGCAGTTTAAAACAATCAAAGTTTAAGCCCTCAGAAACTCTACTGTCTTGTGCTTAGTGATTGAATGTACATGGTGATTTCAAACGTTTCTGCAAGTTTATTTAACAAATATAATTGCATGACTAGTATTTCATTTCATATTTTTAATGTAATAAATGCTTGACAACTAATTGTGTCTTGTTTTTTTGTGAATTGGTGAATTGGAAAATGGTGATAGTGTCATGTTACATACAGGGACGAATGGAAAGCGTGTTGAGTTCGAAATCACTTAACGGACACGCCCTTGTGTTTTTCTACTTAACTCCGGACTACAACTTTCCTCTGTTATTTCAACTGCACACTTGAGTAAAATCTTAATCAAATTGGAAAACAAGTCTACTCAAGGCTTTTTCAATTGCTTAGTTAATAATGAAAAAGAAAACAATTCGATCTTGAAATACACACGAACAAATGATAATGACAGAATTTTATTATGCTTGGGCTTCTCATCAACAGGAAGGAGGAAATGACATATACAGGGAGAAGCATTTCGTGATGAACATTGGACAAAAAACTGCGTAATCGTAAACTGCGTAAAACTCCGTAATTTATTAACACCATTTTGACAGTTTTTGTGAGTCAATCATGTTTCTAGCTTATTTTTTAATTCATAAAACAAAATGTTTCCTTATCAAGTGCACAATTATAGTGTCACAACCAAACAAGAAAAGAATCAAAAGGACATACAACTTGTTTCTCTTCTTTAGAAAATTATGAGTTTCCAATTTCCAAACTGTCCAATTTATTATTGTGCTTTGCTTGCCATTGTCGGTTTAAAGAGTTTCATGACAGACAAATACTCCAAACTAGGATATGTTGATTGAATGTCCACACAAGATATAAGAAAAGGATTGATCTTCAGGATATGTGCTTATCTTTACTGGCCCACAGTTCGGAAACATTGTGGGATAAAGAATATGTTTCCTGGAGTGATATATGAGTGAGAGTAAAAAAAATTGACTCAAAAGTATATTTACAGAAACATAGTTTTGCTTAAGGTAACACATTATAACCAGTCAAAAAATATAATCAGTGTAAATATCAGTATCAGCATTAACAATATATCCGAAAGGCGTAACTTGCGCTGGTCCACGTTCCTGGCTATCTAAAGCCTTGGTGCATTTAATGAACTTCCCTTTGCCAGCTCTACTGTGTAATCAACTGATCTTGAAAGTCAAATAAAAAAACAGGTGGTTATATAAACCGAAAAGCAGCAAGGCACCAATTAGCCAGTGGTGGACACTAACCTGAGTTATGCTCTGTTGGGGAGGTTGATTATCAGAAGACTTTAATTTTCTAATTCCTTCAAATTAAATATGTTCAGACGAGTGGCAGCATTAGCAATTTTTTTAGGAGGGGTGCAGGGGGGACTCATGTTGCATAGCTTTCAGTATCAGAGAGTTAAATAGTCATTTCTCAACCTGATCAACCATAATCATAGAGAAAATAATCAACATTAAATCAAGTTTAAAGCTAAAACTGCCAGCGGTGTTATGTGAACACTATTTAAAATATAAATGTAGAGAAAAGGGTTTACAAAGCATTAAAATCATGGTACATTCATTTTATAAATCTCTTTTGATAAAAGAATATTGTCTTGCATTTGGTAACCAATTTCGTGAGATCAGATTATTTACATAAAAACGTGCTTCTATCCCTTTAAGCCTCACAGTAGGAATGGCCCTTTCAAAAACATAGTTTTTAAACCAAAGAGCATATGATAATCAAAATGAAGGACGATATTGCAAGGTAGGTGTGAACCAGCATTCTAGTTCCTCGTATAACTCAGGTAACGTTTGTAACTGCTTTTTGAAAAAAGGTCACAAGATCAGTACTTTTAAATGGGCAATAGAACGTTTTTTAAATATTTCTTTCTCTCAAAGTTTCCCATTAAAAACTAGTATTTGCCAAATGAATTATCTTCTGAGGGTTAAATACTCAATACTCAAACTTATCAACCATAATCATAGAGAAAATACTCAATATTAAATAGTTAAGTATAAAGCAAAAACTACAAACGGCCTTGTTGTGTCAACGTTTTTTTTAAAAAATCATGTAGAGAAAAGGATTTACGTTGCTTAACAATCATGGTATATTCATTTCTAAAATTTTGATTAAAGAATATCTTGCATTCGGGTACTAATATCGTGAGATCAGATTATTCACCAAAAAATCTAGTTACTGCCCCTCACAGTAGGAATGGCCCTCTCGAAAACATATTCAGTTATGAAAGGCATAGGAACATCTTGTCTTACTTTTTCCTGCAAATTGAAGTTGTGCATGGAACTACAATATATAATTCAAGACTTTCGTTTTTCGTAGAGTTTCTAATTCAAAATTTGTGCAGGTTTTTGACTGCAACACAAAGCTATTTAATACCGTTGTATTCGAATCAAATAACAGGGAAAGAAAACATATTTTGAACACGACACACTATAAAATTAGTGAATTTATTTCACATAAATATGGATCACGTGATTCACCAGCTTCCTGAGGAATTAGTCAGCATCAGTTTTTTCACGTTTATTTCTAGTACAGTGTCAGTTTACTAACAAAAAGCTTGCAGGTCATGACACAAACAGTCTTGATTTACTAAAAATATGCTTGGAATTGCAGTGAAACTCTGTTGATATATCATATCCTTCTTATAAAACAGTGACAATTTTAAGTCCTTAAAAGATGGATTCAATTTTCAGAATACTATGTTCTGGAACTTAGCGAAAGATTAACGAGAACCAATTTATTATTTAATGGCTAATTATTTCTGCTCTGAATTTCGAGGGAAACGTTTAACAATCTTCTGATGAGTTTTTTTTCTTCCCGAAGAAGAAACATGAACAGCTGTGTATAAAAAATGCGAAACAAACATACGTAAGTCGGTTATAGCACCCAACACTTACTGATTCTGACATATTCTTAATATCATGGGAGTATATTTGTAACAAAGAAAATTTAAATGCACAAAAGGCAAATGCTATCCTATCTCAAAACCTAAGGTTGATTGAAACATAATCAGTTACATACATTATTCCCAAAAAGGTACTTACTTAAACACTTATGGAAACGGACTTTTTAAAACTCTAAGGAATAATCCATTTAATGTTACTGCAAATCCACTAAGGTTCGAATTAAATAGAGTGATCTTGAAAGATATTTAGTTATAAAGTTAGTTATATAAAGCGAATGTCCTATGTTCGGTTAACCTTTGCTTATCCTTCTCTCGTCCTCAAATTATAAAAAGATGTTCACCAAAAAGCTTGATTATTTGCTAATGGTTATTTCCTCTATGATTATGGATGATATGGTTTAGATAAGTGATGTTTGACCCTCGAAAGACAATTCATTCGGCAAATACAAAGGTTTAATCGAACATTTTGAAGAAATAAATCTTTCAGGTAGGTGCTATTGCCCCTTTGGAAGTTCATATCATATACTGTACAACAGTTTCCAACAAGCTGTTACCTGATTTATACGAGGTACATGAATGCAGGGTTACAACTACTTTGGTCGGATATGAGTTGCAGTCATTTAGACTACAAACGAGTTCCTTTGAACACGATACAATTTTGAGAAAGGTGGACATGTATGAGCTTGTTTAAGGACAAATAACACAGCACTTACAAGAAACATTTCGGGAAAATGGTGGGTATTGTTGTTTTATCTGATACTAAAAGCTATGCGAAATGAGTAAGTCTCTTTACTTTATTGTTTGCTTCCACTCATTAAGTTCTTATTATCTGATACATTTTGATATAAAGACAATTAATGTCTGCTGGTAATCAACCTCTCCTACAAGGCATAATTTGAGCTAATATCCATCACTGGCTCATTGGAGCCTTGCCGCTTTTCTAAAATAAATCTTGGTTTGGGCAGTCATCTGTCTGTTCTTATTAGACTATCAAGTTGAGTCGTGTACGACGTAAAACTGGCACAGAAGAGTTGATAAAATGCAGCAAGGTTTTAAATAACCACGAACTACCGCAAATTATTCGTTTCGGTTATATGCAGATCCTGATATTTATACAGATTTTTGTTTTAGTGTAAATTTTTTAATGCATAATTTTCTGAGGAAGTGAAACAAGTTGTATGTGCTGTTGATATTTTTCTTGTTTGCTTGTGAACCTATAATCGTGCATGGGATAAGAACACATTTTGTAATATGTTAGATAAAATAAGGTTAAAATATTATTGACTCATTAAAACAGGATATGAATGAAAATTCGAAAAGATTCAAAGGTTACCTGATAAGGAAATATTATGTATTATGTATAATGAATACGATTTTTAAAAAAACATTGACTCATGAAAATGGAATATGAAATACAATTTGACAATTGTGTGAAAAGGAAGCAAAGGTTACAAAATTAACGAGAATGCAAACTGAACAAATCGATCCTATATGAACCTGAAATTCCAGTGACCTCTTTGGCGAACTTGTGTTAATAGTTTACGGAAATATTTCAAAGAATTAGTGTTTTAATGTTCATCACGAAATGCTTCTTCCTGTACATGGAATCATTGATGATGAAAAGCATAAGCAAAATTGAATTCAGCCATTATTATTTATTCATGTGTATTTCAAGTGTGAATAATCTCTTTATCCTTATTAATTACAGAACTTTTCGAAATACTATCGAGAAATTTCGAACACTTAAGCCAAACTATTTGTAAAACAAATGACACTAATACACAAAAGGTCGTCAAGCATTTATTACATAAAATTATGAAATATGAAAAAACTGGTAATGCAATAATTCTGATGGTTTAATAAACCTGCAGAAACGTTTAAAAGTGTCATGTACATTCAGTCACTAACCACTCTTGTAACGCTTGTTTGACGACAAAGGCAGGCAAGCATAGCACAATAAAAAATTAGATAATTAATAAGTATCAAAAAAATGAATGTATCATAAATGTCTGACACAACACCAGAGAATGAGCTGCTTAACTGTAAAAAAAACCCAACCTGGTATAGCCTGTGTCAGGTTGATTACATCTCAAATCATTTTCACAGGGTCAAATGGAAAATGAAAAATATATTCGTCTGATAATGAAACCCTCATCATGCCCATGCCAAATTTTAGAAAATCAATATTGGTCATATACTTTAAAGTTTATATATGTTTTATGATCTATACCAATGATCTCCAGGATGAAGTACAACTACATATCTAAATTTTCGCTCATGGTCATTGAATTGATCAAGCTACGTGGTAATTCTAAATGATTATTTCATCAATTTGCAAACTAAACGATTTCTTCTGTTCTCTGTATACTTTCGTCAACATATAATGAAATTAAGTAATATGAAATTTTTGAAAAAAGAACAATATATAATTTGAAAACAAGTTAGAAAATGAATTACCTTGCCTCAAAAGGTCGTTAGTTCAAGACTTTAGTAAGAGGAAATACAATAACGGAAGATGGTTAGCATTTTAAAACTAGACATTATTTTTAAAACTAAAATTTTTAATTTGAAAATAAGAATGAAAGTTAAAAAAGATAATTTAAAAGTCACACCCAGAAGAATGTTGCACAAGCATATGATATCTAATTTTCATCATTCTGATCAACCATTGTCCTCCATTTAAAGGTAAGCTTGCTCTGAATTTTATCTCGGACTTCAACTGCAGTTGTGGGAATCCCTATCAAATAATGGCAAAACGATCCAAATAAGACAAATGTTTTTAGGAGTCACAAGAATCAATTATTTCAATTCATCATATTAATAGATGATTTAAGTATCTGTAACTAAATGCATTTTGTGATACACACTTTATGATAAAACCAAAAGCATAACAAAGGAAGTATTGTTAAAAATAAGCAAACAATCTTTGAATCAATTTACAAGATTAACAAAAAATTCTCAAATATCAATTTAGTTTTCAACAAATAATAACAACATAAAACTACAATGAAATAAATTTTGAATTAGAAAGAGTATGACATGCAAATGATAAAAAACAAATATACATTGGGAAAATAAAAAAAAGGTAAAAAAATAAGTCTATTCTTAAAATCAATGATTTTTAAAACAGATATTGATAGTTAAAATTCATTGAATTTAAGTAACAGACTAAGCAATGGGTGACATAAAACCTCTTCTTAAGAGGAAAAATCTATTTGAAATGAAACAAATTCTGATACATCACAAAATGATGTTTATCTACTCTCAAATTCATTGAGTACATTAACACATTTTCTATTTTCTTCATATCATTATTTGTAATTCAGACCTCCATGTACCAAATATTGTTCTTTGTGTTTTCGTACGAACTCCATAACAAACGTAGACAGTTGTTTTTAATATGTCACAAAACATACAATGAGTGGAAAATATGTCATTCATATAATTAAACATGAAATCAATCTCGTTAAAACTAGATGTAATTCTAAACCTCCTGAGTTCCTATTATCATTACATTTAGTTTACATTTACACTTGTTCAAAGCTCTGAATCAATATAATTGCAAACCAAGATCTTAACAAGAAATACATTTCGAGGAAATAATAATAAAAGGCCTCTCTTCTCAAAAATAGACATACCAGTGGTATAGTAATCGTAAGATGATTGGCTTAAAACAATGCACATGCATTATACAGCAAACGTCAATGAGCAGATAAAGCCACTAGTCCTAAAATCACCGAATGCATAATTCAATGTGTAATCTATTGATTGTGTAGTGTTTGATTTTTAATTCTTCTTAAACTAACCTAAAATCCAATGTTTCACACTCAGGAGAATGATGCACCAACGTATGTTATCTAATTTTCATAATTCTGGTCAACAATGCTCCTCCACGTAACGGCAAGCTTGAATTGATTTGAATTGTAGTTGTGAAAATCCTTAGTAAATAATGGGAAGACGTCCAAATGAAATGAATATTTTTAAGGAATCACAAGAATTCTTTTTCAATTCTTAACACAATGGGCGATTTAAGGATCTGTAAATATATGCATTAGGTTATATACACTTTATGGTATAATCAATAACATACCATAGGAAGTATGTTAAAACATATATAAGCAAACACTTTCTGAATCGGTATAAGCTCAATAAAAAAAGTTGTTACAGTGAAGCAGGATTTTACGACAAATAAATCAAAATAAAAAATACAAGTATATCATAAGTTCATCAAAATATATCAGAATGACATGCAAATGCTTAAACAAAATATAGATTGGGAAAACATAAAAAGGTACAAAATTTCTTAAAATCAATGATTTTTTAAAATAGATTAATATCGGTAACAAACGAGTATTTGTTCAATATAAATCATGTGATTTAAACTTTTGTGGATGCATCTTATCAATAAATCAGTGTGAAATTATTACTTTTATCTCGCTGTGTCTCGGATCTGATTATGGCTTCTCAGGGGCCTTGTCTTGTGATCTTACACTCTAGCCTATAGCGAATAGATAATTTATCAGTAATGTAAAGCAATTCATCTAAATCGAGGCAATCCCGTTCACTTCACCGAATTTCCAGCTCTATCCTCTTCTTGTTCCGCAATCAAATGACTTCCCATTTAGTTTCTTCACCTATGCATTAAAATATGCCAACAAATTAATGACAAAGTACAAAAAGTACCATGTTAGATAATAATATCCCCTGCATTACATGTCTAAATTAGGCTGCATTGTCATGATATTTTTTTTTGTCCATTTTGGACAGATACATACTGGGACAAAAAATAACTGTGCATTCAGCATTCCTTAACTCATTAACGCCGAGAGCCGCGTGTATGCGTCAAAATAATGAGATCCTCACAGCGAGAGCCGCATATAAGCGTCCGTTAATTAGCAGTTTCTCACAGCGAGAGACGCTTATGTGCTTAAATACAAAGCACCTTTTATTCAGCGAGAGCCGCGTATGTGCGTCCGTCGTATAGTGTAACAATGAACTTATTTTAAAATCAGTTTAGCATCCATTAGTGTAGATAACAGTTTCGTAAATAAGAAGCTATCCTCAGGAAAGCAATAAGAAATGAAAATCGTTGCTCTTTGTACAAAAATATGCTACGTTTGGTAAATGAAAACATTCTGCATATGTTGATCTTGGAAGGGAAAAATAAACACTTTAAAAAGAAGGTTTATTTAATCAGATGAAACGATTGTAGTCTTTGTGAAGTTACCAATTTTGAAACATTGTTAGATACATTTTATTTATTAAACACATTGAATTCATATATAATAAGACGAAACGAGAGGAAGCGTTATTATAAACATTCATGTACATGTATTCATAAATCATTTGTTAAGAATTTGAGGCTATTGAAAGTGACACTTTGATTTTTCCTTTACTTCTTGAATGCATCACTTTGGGGATGTCATGTCATGAACTATCAATTTAATAATTGCATGTAATTAATATTTTGAACGCCAGTGTTGTTCTACTTTGAATACTATTATAAATATGACAGTTTGTTCGAATATTACTTTACTGAACTAGCTGAGCGTATCCTATATCAAGCACGGTCAGTAGTTGTCCTGTAACAATAATAGTTTTAGCATGTACATGGGGTTTCTTTAAACTTCTACAATATCCTTCATAGATCAACTACCCTGTCTGCCATTGAATGGATACATGCACATGTTAAATTATAATTAGAGTTGACGTCGTCCCAACAGAATAAATCACTTGGTCAATATCAATAATCATTACATTCGTTAATGTTACGTGCTTTCTTTTAAATCGGGATATCATCTCTATAAATCCTTAATTATAATTCAGATAGTTGAAATACCGACACACCGTATCTACTCAACATGATGTGTAGATATACAGTATTTGTATTTACAAATGAAAATGCATATAAATCAACGTATGTGAAAATATGAGTTACGTTACGTTACGTTTACGAGTTAGTACTTGCAAAGGAATCAACAATATCACTGTTGTGGTAGATTGAGAAAGGCAATCTAACATGAAGATTGACAAATGCATATAAGTAATATTTGGTTATGTATATACTTTACATATTTTAATATGTAAGTGTATGTCTGTGTTTATTATTTGCTGTTCTTAAAGTATAGGTAAAAGAAATTGTCTCTCATAACATTTTTACCGACATAAAAGGGGCGATATCAAATGCAGTTTATTTGTCAATGTTATTTGGTGAGACATTGAAAACAATTTCACTCCCTCTCTTTGAGTATGTTTATGAATTGAAATCGGACAAACCGCAAAATATCAACTCAATGGTGAAATATCACATTTTATATTCCTGTAAAGTATTAATATCCAGCACCTGCATCTATCTTCACGAAACTATAAAACAATCAAGAGTTTATGGCACAAGTCTAGACAGTGTCCGTTCAACTATGGCCCACAAAGGTCCCGCGAAATGACGGGTCTTTTGAGCTAATTGGTCTCGCTACAGCGAGCAGCGTCTGTGGTCAGTGGCCCAGGCGTTGAGCCGTGAAGCTGTCTCGGCGTTAATGAGTTAACATTAAACTTTAAACTTTTAAATTTCAATTTTAAAGGTATATTTTAACATAATGGTATTCCCTTAGCAGATTGCACGTTCACGTGAGGCAATTTCATCTCGTTGAAGGAATTAAGATAAACTGTTACATTAGACAATCACGTTTGTGTCTCATAACAACGTTTTGAGTAAGGGATTAGAAATGTCTAATATTTTTTATTCATGTTTATAAAGTCATGTACGTCTCACATTGAATAAAGGTAATCAAGCAGTTGGAATGATTGCTGGAAAATTATCCCAACAGGAAGTTGCTAAACGCTTGAACTGCCACTGAAACACAATTTCAGACCTTGTTAGACGTCACAGATTACAATATTAGAGATTGTCCTCGTTTAGACGTCAACGTGTAACAATTGGAATCTCAACAACGTCACAGCTGAAGCGAAAACATTTCAAAATCCAAATGAAACAGTTGTACGAATAGAATTGAAGAAATGAGTGAGTGAGTAGTTGTTGTTAAATGCCGCTTGGGCAATATTTCAGCAATTAGCGGCGATTGAAGAAATGAAATATCCATTTACCAACAAAATCATCCTAAAGTTTTCGTTGTGAAACTTTGCTAAATTGGAATCCGTGGCATCCTACACATTGTTTAATTTTACATAAATAAGACGCGCCATTCAACATTCATGCAATCAAAAAAAATCATAAACTAGTAATTTTACCCTCTTTTGTGATCTAAGTACATTGTAAGTAATATATATATATATATATATACAACGGGAGTCACATGATCAGCGTGCGCATGGGATTGGATTTTGACAAAGTTATATGATTGTTATTTGCAATTTGCAAATATTCATTTGCAAAATTTATGTTAATATTTCAACATCCAACCACAAAAGTTGTAAATTGTCTTTTGTTATAATTGAATTTTAGAAATCAGTTTATGATTTCTAAATATCTGGAATTTAAAATCTTTGACATCAACCTAATCCAAACATCGAGAATATGTGTTTGAATCTGTCTTGCTCTGGCGTTCCAAATACGGATAGATGCACAGGACAAAAAGTAGTGGAATCCATTTACCGGATTCCTTCCGGATACCCACGGATCCCTGCTAATTTGGTATACTGGGATCCGGTGACGGATACCTCAACGGATCCCAGATCCGGCCGGATTCCAACGGATACCTTAACGGATACCAAGTAGTTGAGTTTACAGGAATCCGGTGACGGATACTCGCCGGATCTCTTCCTCTTGCTAGAATATACAAGAACTGAACTTTGAAAGCTTTACAACTATAATTCAATTTATTTTTCATATAAATACTGGCATTCCCTTTATTGATTACAATTGATGATTGATTGAGTACCCTTACCTGATGAGATATTTGTTTGCAAAATTGTTAAATAATATTTGATAATTACTTATGTTAGGGTAAATAAAGAATTACCTACTCAATTATCTTAATAGGTTTTAGAAGGAAAAGTTACTTACTTATAATATTAATTTTACTTACAGTATCTGCCACTGTGTTATGTAAATTATGATATACACATCACGGTTTAAAATATCATCTAGTGTCAAATAACATGGACTTATTTTCTGCACTAAGTCACACAGCTTTGTTTGAAATTCAAGACCCACTTTGCTTGATTTTTTTAAGAAATGACACATTTCTTTTTTATCTATTTTTGAGTCAAAAGTAGACTTGAAGTTGGTGACTTGTGACTTCTGTGCTTTTTCAGATTTGTTTTATCCACTGTACACATACACATACATGTCCAGTTATGTTCCATTTCTTGTCAGTTCTAAATAATTGATAGAAACTGCAATGATTATTAAGACAAGACCATATTCTTTTTCTGTCTCTGCTTCATAGTCACCTAGCTGCTTACTATGAGTCTGAAACAGTAAAAGATATTTGGTAATCTTATAATAAAAGATTTGATGAATTCTCATTTAACCAATAGGTAATTGGTGATTGATTGGCTGGGCCAATATGATTGTAGACAATGAGTAAATATGAAATTAAAACATATTTGCAATACTAATGATGAATAATTCTGTCTTTGTTTTCAACAAATGCTTGAGGCAACAACATACTGGTATGTTTTATAAGTCCAACTATATTTATCACATAAATTCTTAATTTTGAGCATTTGCATTCATGTGCTTTTCTAATATGTCTCCAGTATAATTAAGTCATCCTGGTTTGTGTTACCTAGCTAATTAATTCATTTAATTTTTTTATCAAAACTATTTCAAAACCAACAACAAACTTGCTCAATTGAATACTTTATCACTGATCATCTAAAGAGTAGCATAGAAGATTGAAACTGTAGTACTAATATGTCCACAAAGATAGTCAATTAAAATCACAAATATGTCAACAATATGATTCAACACACATTCATGATGAAACATACGTGTTTGCCTGAACAAGGGATGAATGACTTTCAGGCGTTGAAAATGGATTAAATTTTTAAAAGCAACGTTCAAGACATTTTTCTCATTTAGTCTAGAGCTTTAAAATTACCCATTCTCAGTTTCACAAACAGTGTTTTCCTCACTTCAGAAAATTTCTAAGGGTGGCAACTCTGCGCTCCTGACCTTACCTTAATTGCGTACCGCTAATAGATTATTTATCACAAAAGTTTTCGAACGAGGTCTTAAATATCATGCATGTGTATCTGTTTCTTTTATGTTTGGTGAAGGTAAGAACAACATCTTTAAATCAAGGCAATATTGAATTGTATACGTTAGCTTTACAACCGTTGTCGTCACACTTGAATGAACTCACTTTTAATAGCACACGTACGCCACCTGCATGTCGGTTAATTCATAAGTCACTTTGACAATAAAACAGGTGGGATGTGTTAGTGTCCGTTAAGTAAGTAAGTTCGTTCAGCTTTTGTATGAGGTCGCCTCTTATTTGATGTATGTTAACATCAATTTGAAAAGATGCTCCTTTTCATGAAATATTTTGGGGCTCGGATACGATCTTAATATCATATATCTTGATATCATAATCTAAGATGCCTTTAGATGCGGTTAGAACAACCGAAAAAAAACAATACTTTATCAAACAATATCTTGATATCACATTAAAATTCATATACTCAACCCCGAGTGCTAAATAGGGATAAATGTATAAAGATAACTAGTATTTACACTTTATGCGCTATATTCATAGAAGACAAAATAATGTTAATAAGTTTTCAAGAATACTAAAATATGATCTATCAAACACTCTCAACTATTCGTTTTCCTTCTGTACGTTAATGACTTTCCCCTATTTACTGTACGATTTGGCGTTCGTTTGTTCTTATTCCATAATTCTTCTCTCTGACAATACGATTCTCTATCATTTCACTTTTAGGAACCCTTCCATTTAAACTAGATCAAAAGATAGGACAAAAGGGGGGGGGGGGGGGGGGCATAAAACTCCTGTGTATTGACAAGCAATTAGGTCGGAGAAAAGGCTCTCTCTCTCCTGTACTAGCCCGTTGCTCAGCCAACCGTTACATGTAATGTTATTTACCGAAAGAGAGGAAGAGGGTTTATTTATTTGAAATCGTTTTAATTATCTTGTCTCTTGAGAAACTATTTCTTCTGTTCATAAATATCATTAACCATAAACATATTCTTGATATTGTAACAGTTCTTATGAGGAACTGAACCACTCTAATTCATTATTAAGTATAATTGAATATTGCATCTAGATATATATCATATGTCGTCGGAGTTTTTTTTAGTAATGATGTAAAATGTATTTATTATATTTTTGTCGTATTCTTATTTGTCATAAAACTGGAAGATAATTCGTCTTCCATATGACATATTCACTATATGCACATTCTTCAATTATATTTAAGTTTCTTTATTGGTCACAGTATACACATGCATTATATGAATATGATAGAAAAATGAGTGTAAGTCTATATAACGATCAGTGGGTTAACTCGTGAAAGTTCGGATTATAACAATCAGAAATATTTCGTGATCTTGTAACACCCGAGTGATTCCGATTGCAAGGCAAGCTCCTCGCACGTTTTGTTGCTAGCGCTGACACGGAGCTTGTACAACGGAAGTCGGGACTTGTCAACATGACCCCAAAGTTTTCTCGCAGAAGAAATCGCGAGTTCATATCATCGATGTTTTAATAATTCTCTACATACCCGATGACATCAAACTTATAGTGTGACAGAAGACTGACGTAACGGAAATTACCAGGTTAGTATTTTTTTATTCATATCGGCACTGTTTATAAGGCCATAAGGTCATAAAGTGTATGAACGTCGATACTGAGTTTATTACTCTAATTAGCAACACCAGAAAGTCAATACACATGATAGAAGATATTCCGATTCTGAAATTAAACTTTTGATTCTTGTCACTTTGAGAAATGTATCAATACCTCCGGCTCGAGTAACCTGCCTCTTTAACGAAAATACCCCCGTGTTACCTATTTCCGTGGTAGTAAGAAATAATCTTCTATGAGCGTTAATGCCGATAAGTCAAACATCCTAAACATCATAAAGTGATAGAGTACATATTTTTCAACTAGGTAATGTTAAACAAACAGTTGTTTTACTCTTTTGTTAAATCTTGTTCACATTTAAAAAACAGATGAAAATTGTTATTAATTTATTTGGTGTCACCTGTTTTCATGGTATTTCTATTATATAAAATTATGAGAATACAACACATGCAACAACTTAAATTTGTCCTTATTTAATACACAGATCGATAGTGTACAATAGCATTTAAATTGATGTTGACATGTGTTTAAAATATTTACAGGGTCATTGAATTATTTCACTTTCGTCAATATTTATCATAAAATGTCTATTTCTGGTAAAGTAAAGTAATCATGAGGCTGCTTAGAGCATATTTAGTATTAGAAAATCTTCTAGTCACCAAATACCTTGCATTTCAAGTAGTTAAAGATTTAATATTAGCAAGCAATGCAAAGATCAACTTTTCAAGCAATAACTCGCTTAATTTCACTGCACCGGAAAATCATACAAAATAGCCAAACATATATAAGAATCAACCTTTCTATAATTCCATATATTCATTCGTAGAACAGGTATTATACTCAAAAGCCAGGTGATTCAGGATTAGAATAACATGGGTTTACTGGAAAACATTGTTTGAAAAATTATACATGGATTGTATTTTAAAAAAATCAACCATGAATGTTGTCAAAAAAAGGTGTTATATGTGAAAAGCATGAAATTTCATTTGATATTCATCACTGAAATGAATCAGTGAATAGATTGATGAAATAGTGATCATTTCCTTCTTGGATCAATGCAGAACAACTGGTGAATAAAATAAGTGCTAACATGTCTGGGTGCAGTAAGGGGTTAGAGAGAATAGACATCTTTTGTAAATACCACGAAAAGAGGTGACCCATGAAAACAGGTTACTCCATGATAAATAGCTGTTTTCAACTTTAGATGATTTTTGTTGCATTTTAAAAGTAGTCGAAGATTTTTGCATATTTCTTTGATGTCACCTGTGTTCATGTTAGTTGTTATAATCATGATGGTACATGCCACAACGTCCAGTTTTACTATTTACAGATAAATTAAACTTCAGTTCATGTGCGATGAATGAATGAATGAACCCAAAGTTTAGATCTTAAACCTAACTGTTGAAGCTTGCCGATCAATAAAAACAAAACATCTTAGTCAATAAAAAAATTAATTAAACATCCCATATCAATCGACACATGGCTGGAAAGATAAAACATTTGGCTAATATATCCAACCAGTTTTTTGTTTAGAAAATTATACCAATATAGCTAGGTTATATTTCATAAAATTTTAGAGAAAAAATATCAACTTCATTTCCCTCCAAGTCATTAATAGTCAAGTATGAGTATAACCTTTTTGTAGCCTACAGTTTATTGCCTGAGAAAGGATGATTTCACCCACTTTTGTATGTGGGTCATGTTTATGTTTGAGGTTGAACAAAATACAAATATCTTAGTTGACTTTCTCGTTAAATTTCTAAAAAAAAATTAATGGGAGACTTTTATTCAGTCATACTTGGAACTGCTGTGATATCATCTTCTGATGAGTTTTGATTACAAAATGCTTTATAGTGTGTTTCACCCCAAAATTGATTTATATAGATATATATATGAAGGACCGGGGACTGTCATGATATCTCATCTTCTGATGAGTATTGATTGAAAAATGCTCTTTAGTGTGTTTCACACCATAATTTCTTTTAAACTCTTTAGAAAAAGGCTTGGAACAATAGAATAAACACTTTCCCATACAGAAATTAAGTTCTTCTCATTAAATTGTTTTTTATTGTATTATTCACCATTTCATATATTCAGTTCCAGTATGGATTAACAGGATCAGGATAATGTGTGTAGCTGTGAGTTTGTTCCCACAAAAAATCAAGTTAGGCCAATGTCCAACTCCGATCCAAAGCCATGAAATGTAAATGTTGATTTGAAGAGCTGGGTATGTTAATGTGTTTATGGATTCAAAGTCACTTTAGTTTTGATTTGTTATGCAAATAAAACCATAAAATTATCAGTTACAGTGAATACTTACTACCATATGCTAAGGTTCATTTAATGAAACTGATATTATTTTGTTTGGGGATTTGAATGCACGTGTAGGTTCTAATGAGGACTTTATACAAGAGAATGAAGCAGAACTAGATTACATGCCTTTACCCAGCACGTATGTACCTGATGATTTTAATGAGCCGAGGGCCACTCAAGATGTAACTGTTAATAGGTTTGGTTTAGCTTTGTTAGAGATATGCAAAACTTGGAGTATTCATATCGTAAACGGAAGAAAACCTGGTGATATAAATGGAGCATTCACGTGTATCAGCAGAAATGGCACCAGTCTGGTTGATTATGTGTTAGCATCAACAAACTGTTTTAACGACATTTCTAATCTTATTGTGCATACGAGAACTGAATCAGACCATCTTCCTGTTTCATGTACGTTAAATATCAGATCGGACAGACCTCAAGACCTGAACCATTGTGAAAGCATTAACTGTGACTATATTGATAAATATAAATGGCCAGGGAATGAACACAAGTTTGAAGAATCTCTTTTTACTGAGACATATCAAGGGATCATAGATGATTTTTTACATCATATCCATATAAATGTAAATGACGCTACTAACAAACTGGTTGAGCTAATGCACTACATAGGGTCCGATATGAAAGTAAAGCAAATGGGGCAAGGTCGGCAACATTATACCCAGCCATGCTGGTTTTATTATGAATGTACTAAGACAAAGAACATAAAGTATCATAACTTGAATGCTTTTCGGAGATGTCGCACAGATGAAAATCTTGCTAAGTATCTAGAGTCCAGGAAAGTATTTAGGGACACGTGTACCGAAAAGAAGAAGCAGTGTAGTCTTAAAGATATAGATGAGATATGTAAAGCAGCACGAGAGGGGGATTGCAAAGGTTTCTGGTTTAAAATCAAGAGTTTACTTAGAAATGAGACACATCTGGCTAATATTACTGCAACTTCATGGTATGACTATTTCAAAAATCTTTTAAATCCAGCTGTATCTACAAATCATCATCCTTTTGATGAAACTGTTGAAAGCGTTTTATCTAATCATGAATACGACGAGTGTGAAGAATGTCTTAATGTTGATATCCTATCAGAACCTATTTTGAATGATGAAATTGAAAGAGCTATTAACCTCCTCAAAACAGGAAAATCTCCAGGCGTTGACGGGATCCCATCTGAATTTTATAAACATACCCCCTTTCTTATCCCTTTTCTCGAAATTCTATTCAATTGTGTATTAGATTCTGGAATATTCCCAGAGAGTTGGAATATAGGGATGATAATTCCTCTGCATAAGAAAGGTAATGTTCACGATCCGAATAATTATCGAGGGATTTTACTTTTAAACACTATGGGTAAAATATTTTCATCAATCTTAGAACACAGGATACGAATATGGCTTGATATTCATGAAGTGCTACACGAATCTCAAGCAGGTTTTCGCAGTGATTACTCTACTGTAGACAATATGTTTATTCTGCAGTCTTTATGTCAGAAATATTTGCGGAAGCCGAAACATAGATTTTATGCCGCATTCATAGATTTTAGGAAGGCATTTGACCTAGTGAACCGAAACAAATTATTGTACCTTTTATTAACGAAGGGTGTTCACGGTAAGATGTTTTGTATTTTGAAGAATATGTATGAACAAGTTTCTGCATGCGTTAGAGTTGGTAATCTTAAAACTGAAGTATTTACAACCTCCGCTGGTGTTCGCCAGGGTTGCATTCTTAGCCCTGTGCTGTTCATCTTTTTTATCAATGAGTTGATAGAAGAATTTAAGACCTATGGATTAAGAGGTATATTTGTGAGAGACGGAACTGACGATATTCAGTTGATCTTGTTTGCTGATGATGTAACATTATTGGATGACACTGTTATAGGTTTGCAGAAGAAACTTGATTTGTTAAAAAGTTATTGTGATAAATGGGGTCTTCGTGTAAACTTGAATAAATCATGCATTGTGGTATTTAGGAATGGGGGATATCTAAATAAAAACGAAAAATGGACATATGATGGAGAAAAGATTAATGTTGTATCATATTATAAATATCTAGGTATACTGTTCTCATCGAGACTTGTGTGGTCGAAGGCGTGTGAAACATTAGCTATTCAAGCCCAAAAGGCCTGTTTTCCTATTTTTCAACTTATCAACAAGTATCCTCAAATCCCGTTGAATGTAATAACCAAAATATTTGATACAAAAATAGCGCCAATACTTTTATATGGTTCCGAAATTTGGGGTTATTCTGTAAGAGATAAGATAGAAAAAGTACAAAGTTCTTTTTTCAAGAAATATCTAGGTGTCAGTAAATTTGTGTCAAACACAGCTATACTTGGTGAAGTTGGAAGGTCAAGACTTTGTATCAATTATTTTCAAAGATGTGTAAAATATTGGACCAGATTACTTAACATGAAAACAAGTCGCCATCCAAAGGCCTGCTATTTAATGCTCAAATCATATGACGACCATGGTGGTATTAGTTGGGTGTCACATGTTCGGATTTTGTTAATGGAGACTGGTTTTTCATATGTATGGATCTCCCAAGATTGTGGCGACACCTCATTTTTTATGCAATGTTTTAAACAACGATGTAAAGATATTCAGTATCAAATATGGCATAGTAAATTATGTTCATCATCATTTTTGCATAACTATTGCTCTTACAAGAGTATTCTGGAACCAGAACTTTACATCTTACGGCTTATTTCAGATAGAGATTTACTTCGAACTCTGTGTAAATTTAGATGTATGAGCCATAAACTTAATATACAGCAATTTCGATACGATGCAAATGTAAATATTGATTTATTGAAATGTACAAAATGTAATTATGACGTAATCCAAGACGAATTTCACTTTTTGTTAGTCTGTCCATATTATAACGAAAGTAGAAAAATGTTGTTACCAGGCTATTTCCATACCTATCCAACGCGAGAAAAATATAATTTGCTAATGTCTTCACAGAATGTTGAATGCTTAAAAAATCTTGCAATTTATCTTAAACGTAATTTACCTATGTAAGCAATCATTTCAATGTCCATGCGCAGTGACCTTATGTATACATGATTATTGTACTTTAGGCCATGTGGCCGTGATTACAAAATAAACATTCATATTGTTGGTTCATTTAATCTTTCAAAACATGAAAGCTGGTCAAGGTAACATGACCTATGAAAATCTAAAGATGCTGCAGTGTCATTGTTAGTTCAGAAAGGTTTCAGCTTTTATGGCAAATGGTACTCCTATGGTGTCTGATTTCTGCCATTCGCGTCTTGGCAAGTTTGTGATATCCAAAACTAGGGTGAAGTAGCAAAGACGCGATGCGAAATAGCGAAGTAGCGATGCAAAATAGCAAAATGGTGATCCGAAATAGTGAAAGGGCGATGCGAAGTAGTGATGCAAAGTGACATATCAATACACACTAGTTCTTTTCTAAACGTTAGTCACCTTCCAATACGGGACTTTAGATAGGCCTTGCATTATTTCCCCAACTTTTCTTATCCTGCCATCAAGGCTACTGCAACAAATCTTGATAATCCAATGAGAAATGTTATGAGAATTGCAAGTTATTTCCATTTTTGACACTGCTCTAAAAACACAATTATTGACAGGGAATCAGCAAGCTTTAGATTAGCCATTGAGGAAGAATTGCGCAACTTGAAGCCATGGGGAAAAGTTTTATTCGATATTCATTTCATGATAACTCATAGTATCTTTTGTGTGCAAATGCAAAGGTGTTTATAATGCAGACTGGGTGTTCAGTATTAACCCTGGCAGGTCCAGCTGTGTACACAGGATATAATAGTAATTTGATTTTTTCATTCATAGTGAAGTCACTCTTTTAAATTGCAATTTATCATTACAATACATATACAAATGTGTCAATCTAAAAATGGGATCAAACCTGGGACTGTAGTTTTTTTTTTTCTGAACTGGCTAACCATTAAAAAGTATAAATAAACATGCTAAAAGTGTGAAAGGATTTCTGTTATAGATGATCATGTTAATCATCAAAAATCTGAGTTTTGTAAGGAAAATTTTTATCATTTATGACACAAAGGATTGATTTTCACCTCAAAGATCATTATTGTCAAACAATATTGACTATCTTAAATCTTAAGTTGAATCAAATCTACGTGAGTCAGTTTAGTAGACATTTTTCATTTTAAAATAGGAAAGTTGAGTAGATCTTTAAATGATTATTCTATTATTCATTGAAATAAACCATCTCTCTTTTTGTGTTATGGATATTAAGATGTTCTTCCTCTACTAAAAAGTAAAGGGGCTTTACTGTCCACTTTAAAGGTAGTGATTGATAAAATATAATAAAATTCATCTGGTAATAAGTAATAAGTATTCAAACGAGCAATGTTTATGGCACAATTGTATAACCCAAATGTCATTGTATAAAAATCAAATCAACTGGTCTGTCAAGTCACTCTTTGGAATACACTAGCTCGTTAGGCCTGCTGGCCTTACATCTGACTAGTTTGCCAGTAATTGCATGTATATTGAACTCATTTGGGGTATTCCTTCAATACACAAATTTATGACCATGTTTGACCATAATTGCTTGGAGCAACATGGAAAGAGGTATGTGGGATGGGAGGTTAGGTATACTAATGCCTACAGTGATTATTGCCTACATGGAATAATAGATACACTGCATGCTGTTGTTATGAGACGCTAACCTGCACACAAGTTAACTGATCCAATTTGTATAAACTGTTCCATTCAAACTATCGATCTCAAGCATCTTGGGTTTAAAATAATAGATCATGAAATAATGACATTAATGAAAAAAAAGGCTTTGGAAAAATATTTCAAATAAGTGTTATATCGACCTAATGACAGAATGACCAATATTAAAGTCAATTTGATGACAAATATGCTTTCTTGAGGTAAAAGACTTTGGAAGACAAAAAGCTTGTCATTGCGTTCATTAACTATATCACTATGATAAAATGCCACCAGGGTCAAAATGTAGGATGTAAAAACTTAACCCTGTATTTCCTGCAAAATTCTATGTGTATGGAGGACAATATTTACACAAAAGTCATATGAATTATTGTATGTATATGTTTATGTCGATTTAATGATAGCCATGAAAGGCATTTACGTAGTAATTATTTTCTTCAATATGATTTTTTATATATGTTTTTTTTATTCTTAAATTATTCAAAAAAGTCATTTTTTATTCATTATTGTCTTTTTAAAGAAATTTCATAAAACTCAATGTTTCTTCAAACTGATTTGTTCATCTATTCATGAATTCTTTTTTAATATAGGTGATCATTATTATCATTGAAGTAATAATTAACTATGAACTATACTTTGTGAATGAATCCTTGCTCTTGTTCTTTATTTTCATTGCAGGCATTAATGCACCAAGTAATGGTTGATTCCATGTTGATGGTAGGTTGAATGCAGTTAAGGTAAATGCTTGGCATTAGAAGATGCGACCCCCCCCCCCCCCCCCCCTTCATAATTTATGAAAATCCAAGAAGAAATAGTTCCTTATATCTGTGTGTAATGCATCATGTCAGATAAAAGTAGCAGTAGCACATGTGTATCTCTCCCCTAGAAGAACAAAGAGAAAACATACTAGAACAACTAGTACTCCCCCCCCCCCCCCACTTTAATAACCTATGCCTTCCTCTCTCTGTGAAAGAAATTTTCTGAAAATTTGGAAAATCTTATGATTATATTTTCATGTATGAAGATGAAGACAATGGACCAATATGGATAGACAACCATGATACCTTAGCTGATCAGTATCAAGATGTGAGTTTTTTTGACAATACAAGAACAGTTCAATCAAAAATTTAACTTTTGGGATATCTTATGTGACTCAAGAGTCTAAATAAATAGTACTGCTAAGCACATCTGTAAATTACAACACTCAAACTTTGTTCATATATTGTAAAAATGAAAATATTTGTCTGACCGAATATGAATGTGTCTATTAATACGTCAATAATTTTAAATAGATTTGAGTTCCCTCTGCCTCCAATGTCTCATTCATTTTTCCCTTTCTTTCAGTAACCTGTAACACTTTGGCTACACCAATCCTGTCTCAGTCTGCAATGCAATCAGATGCTGGTCATACAAGATTCAAAATGATAGTCCATCGACAATGCTCAATCAACATCACTGTTTCTAATAGCCTATCAAAGCAAATTAAGGAAAGATGCAAAGATACAAAATTCTTTTCCCTCTGTCCAATGCTTTACAGTTATGAATCAAGGAAAAGATTTGCTAAAAAGTTTATCTTCATTGCAAAACATCTGAAACTTGTTGTTTTGTCTAGCTTCTCTTTTACTGAAGGAAAATGCAACATCCATAAGGGCCAATGCAAATGGATATTTATAGTTTGCCTATAACAGAAGCATACAATCTCTGAATTAGCTTCACAAACAAAAATCAAATCCTTTGTTTGTTTCAATCTAATTACATAGTCAAGGTAACATAATTATTATGTGAATAGGCTGATAGGTGCTGGATGCTCAAGCTTGTGAGTTCAAGCGTGACTACCTTTATGGAATACTGTACTACTAAAATGTTCAATTGAATTTGAAAACTCTTTTTTCTCTTATGGCATCAACAAAACAATTGAGATGACATATACCTTACTAAGGAAGTTTTTAAATGCAAATTTTTTAGAAAGAAAATGATAGTAATTTCATCTAGAATGATAAGTTCTTCTAGGAATTGGGAACAGAGGCCTAGAAAGGTTGAAATTGTAGTGGGATTTAAGATATAACAATGTTACATTTATTCACTATCTAAAGTGCATGTTGATTTAATTTATGGCTTTAATTTAATTTTAATTTGCAACTTTCTTGTTTGGTTTAGTTGAATGTCAAGGTCAGGCTTCAAGTAACATGAAGTATTTTTTTAGTTTTTTCACTATGAACAACTGAAGTTTGGCAGGGGTTTATTTGAAAGCTTATTGATATGGTCAATGTAATCATATTCATGTTCTAATGATGATTCAAACAAGCTGAAGTTCATGTCAGTATCACAATTTATGAAGAAGCAAAATGTGAACATAAAATTGTTAGCAATGTTACAGTCTATCACCCACCTCGTTAAGTCTGCAGTTTATTATTAGTGGGCTCATAGTAGCTTGGGACAGGCATGCAAAAACCTGATATCATTGCGATTTCTTTGCGAATTCGCACGGGTTTGGTTGATGTCAATTAGGGATGAGTGGACAGCAAATTGTGAGTCAGTGGTTGAATGAAGAAAGTTGTTTAGAAATGATGTTTGAAGTGCCTTTAGTGCTTACAGAAAATATTTCCACAAGAAATGAGAGGGCAATCATATATAGAATTTGTATTTGACAACTAATATAATTATTTTATTTTTATGACTAAAGTGTGAATAGGAACAGAATTATAGTAACTCCCTAACTGCAATTTGTATAAAGGATCTGCTTTCTATTTGTTTCATGATTTAAGGAAAAATATTTATTTTTATTGATTTTATTCCAATTTATGTGAAAGCATCTTGTCTAATGTACTGATATTGGACAATCTTTTTTATGTATTTCTCTTACATCAAGAATACAAAGGGTGATTAGATACAGAGACCGTTGCTCTATTTTTGTCATGAATGTAAATACCCAAAATTGTGAAGTCAATTCAGTTTTAAAAAAATGGAAAAAATTTCTTTTAACAAGTATGAAAAATAAGTTTTACTAGAGGTGTGAACCTTTCATTGTTCAATTCTTGACCACTTGAGAAATAAGACAGGATCTGGTAATAGGTGTCAGGCACCGGATCCCTACAAGTCGGTATCCGTTGAGGTATCCGTTGGAATCCGGCCGGATCCGGGATCCGTTAAGGTATCCGTCACCGGATCCCAGTATACCAAATTTGCAGGGATCCGTTAAGGTATCCGTTGGAATCCGGCCGGATCCGGGATCCGTTAAGGTATCCGTCACTGGATCCCAGTATACCAAATTAGCAGGGATCCGTACGTATCCGGAAGGAATCCGGTAAATGGATTCCACTACTTTTTGTCCTGTGATGTTCAGTTAAAACCGACGTATTTCTTCAAATTTTTTCCACAAACAGATACAAAGATTGGTGTAAATTTGATAACGACCTACATTTTTTTAAAATTAATGCATCGTTATGAAAAAGAGTTATTTATTCTCTACTTCTTTGATAAATGCAATGAACATACATTTATTTTTAAATGTTACAATAACTAAGAAAGAAAATAAGAAGTTGGATTTTCAAATTATTTTCATTTCAAAGGAGAGAAAAGCATTATATGAAGGAATACTGATGTGACCTAATTGTAAAAATTTCAGATTAATGATGTTCACAGTGAAAGTATTATATTAAATTTCCTTTTGTAGATATTGAATGTAAAAGGGGATTTCAATTGCTCTCATGTTAGCATTTAGAAAGAGGGGGTAATGGGTGATTACAATAGATGTCGCTGCTTTTTGTCACAGGTTTTACTTCTGATGAAGGCAAGATAGAAAACGGACAGAGTTTATCTTGATATGTTTTCACCTTTTTGGCAGATGAAGTTTGGTCAATCCCATTTACCCAACTCAAAAACATGCTTTAAACGCCAGTTGAAACAGCGAGAACCATCCCGAATCATCAACGCATCAATACACAAACTGTCAAACACGATCTGAAAGACCTTGGTTCACGTGCGTGTCGTGTCGCCCAGCAGCGCAGCCGATTTTACTGTCGAGATATCGTCAACGACGGCAAAGGTAGTGAAGAAAGCACATTATACGTTCTGCATACTAGGGCGAAAGAGGAATGTTACTGTTGAATACCATTTCAACCTTTCCATTAAAGCATTACAACAACGTGTGAATAAAAAATTGCTAATTTCTCTACTTTTGTGGCAGTTTGGCAAAGTTAATTAAAAAATGTATATATTTTTGGAGCGGCACATTTCAGAATTGACAATTGGCAACTAAAAGGATCTGGACTGAGATTCCTGAGTCATTTCTTGCTCATCTGGTAACTTCAATGATGCGGAGTTGTACGACATGCTAAAGGGTTATTAACTACAAGTAGATTTTTGTGTTAAAACATAGCCTCCCGAGTAAAGTATTTAAATCGTCAGCTGTATGATATTGCCAAAAGCCCATTGATAACCTGCAAATGGTCTACAGGTAACTGGTCTTATCATAATGGTAAAACTTTGAACAGACCGACATAACCAGACAGACAGAAAAACCATAATGATAAGAGGCTATATAGTCTATGGACTTCTTTGACGGAGAATATATCAAATTTGGTAAAGTCATATATTTACGCATTCATCCATCGTAGCTCCATCATAAATTCCTATACAATCTCTGTCTTAATACGAAGGTATCTTGGTCTAGAAATGTAGAACGCTGATTGGATACAATCAAAGTTAGTTGTGCAATCAGCGACGTTTTTTTCAAAAGTTACCATTCAAATCGTCTGAGGTGAGTTGTATATCCTGTAGTATTCGACATATTCTACCATAGTATTCTAGACAGTATTCGAGGTGTAATATCAATTCACTATTTTTTAATCTTTAAAATATATATATGAAAATCTGAATACATGTTTTTTCTTGTGAAATATCAAAGACCAGAATCATAGGATGATATTCTAAAGATGCAATATCAGTACTCAAGAACAGAAAATAACTACGGTCTGAAAAATCTACTTGAAATTTCTACATATGGTGTCAAACTACAGCTTTTGAGTAAAGCTTTCCTTTTGAGTTTCCTTTTATGCTATTGCATAAACATCACTTTTCTGTTCCTATTTTTTATTTAATTGAATTGTAATAAAATAGTGACTGATACTTACCTAGATCATCTCGGTCCTAAAACAGGAAAGACGACTCAGTAGTGAGTGTAATCATATTTTTTACAACGGACTAATCAACTATTTCAGAATAAAAAATGTACAAATATGTTTGTCATTGTACCGTTAACAATATTGTCAGTGTTTCTGCTTACGGGCCAGGCCTAGGGTACTGCTGGTTCGAATCCGCCGTAAACGGAATACTTATTTCTGAATTGAAAAATGTCATTTTGGATATATTTTTCAAACGATTACTCGAGTACAATTTTTTTTTCATATTTAACATGGGAAAGTCACTTTGAGAAAGAGGTTTCACATTAAAAATGGGAAACCCTCCTTGTAGCATATTTGCAGTTAAGGTGACACATTTGGAATTTTATTGGGTTAGTACTGGAAACCCAAAAAAAAATACCTGATAGGTTTGTAATCAAGGAAGACGTATTTCCCTTACCTGCCCTCTTTCTTCGTATGTAGATGATTAAAGCAGAAGTAAGATTGATCAGGACCAGGAGGATGGTTATATTGACGACCATGATCACTATGGTAGCATCCGCTGGTGCTGTTTAACAAAGGAATGGTCTTGGCAGCATTCAAAGTTTCAATTACATTATAAGGTTTTATCATCCAAAACTGTGTTCCACAGGAGATATCGCTTGTGGAAGATGAAGCGGTATCTCCTAGGATATATCGTTTTGACAGTAGATTTTGAACAATGCCCTATTACAGTCAAGTTCATGACATCACAATTGTTTTACATCATCAAGTAATGACATCACAATGCTCACTGGAGTAACGCGCGTTCATTCCATAACTTTCCAAATTTGGCAAGGCGGTCTTGCCAAAAACTGAAAGGCGTCCTTTCCAAGCTAAGGAAAGGTCGCCTTTCCGTTGCCTATCTTTCCAAATCGATTAAGTCAATGAAGCGCGCATAAAATCGCACTTTACGTTTTTCTCAATTCTAAGCAGTATGGTTGAAAAGGTTTTTTTTATTTCTTATTTGAAACATGAATTAGATTTCATGAAATTAAGACATCATGAAACTGGAACGATTATTTTAAAATTAATAACTAGGAGAAAAGTGAAATGAATAGCTGTTAAGAAGTCATTTTGAATTAAGTTAGTAGTTCAACATGTATTAAATCGAGTGGTTGAGTGGCATATATAAAGAAACAGTATCATATTTAATTGGATAACATAGTTCACATATCTATAAATGTCATCAAAGGGATTTACTTTATAGTTATTTAACGTATAACATGATTGTTATAATAATTTTATGGACAGTTATATGGCACTTTTTCACGCACTGATACATGCTTAAAGTGCATTACTCTGAAGGTAACGAATTTGCAAAGCGCTAAACAAAGTTAGGTAAAAATGAAAAGCTGCCTCATATACTTCTTTCATAAATCAATAAAGCATGTGTTAGTTAAAGACGTTAAACATGTGGAACGTACCTTTTCAGTGAATGTATCCACAAGAACATAAATATCCAAGTCCTTTTTAGCTTAAGAACAGAACAAAAACCCATCACTGATCAGTGGCTAAACAGATAAACGACACAATCTCTACATCCAGCTATCACATTCAAACAATAATGGCGACCAGATGAGAAAAAAAGAGAGCCGTTGCAAAATTAGTTTGATAATTTCTTATCTAACCTCTCAGATTTCATTGGATAACAGGATGCGGTTAAGCAGTGTATCCTGTTGTTTCAAGACACGAGAGATACCATCCTGACAAATCAGACTGATACATGGTCACTTGTCTACAAGCCACCTGCATGTGTTTGTACAGCACGGTTGACACCTGCTCAATACCTGAAGCTGACAACTGGTCATAGTCTGATAGGTTTTATTGGTCTGAGATGCTAAATGGTATTATCTGACGCTAACGAGGACTCGTTGTTTTAGTAACATTTGTTAATTTTTTTCTAAAATCAGAACAACATAACAATGATAAACTCTAAATTTGCCCATGCGGATCTCAGAAAAATAAGTCACTCACTGTAAAAAATAATATTGAATGCTGGATGATATTGATGAAAGAGAATGACCACACAAAATCATTTTTCATAGAGGCACGAAATAGGATGAACATACATCTTAATAAATAAATAATAATAACAAAACGATCAGCACACAAATCTCATATGATTTCCTCTGAAATTAAAATATTTAGTGATATTCGGAATTTTACCATGAGTTTATAACAACATGCTGTTTTTTTCTATATTTTGCTTGAGGTATCAAGTCAAAACATGTTAATGAACATAGAAACCTATGTTTTAAGGTAGAGGAATTTGGATGAGGTACCACTTTTTATAAAATAAACAATTTAACTTAGAATAAAGCCACTTTAAGTAAAAGGCATCAAGTTATTTTCATATATAAACAGTTGATATGATAAACTTTTGTCATATGCTCTATATAGCCATTAATTTAAGAAAACAAGTTTGAAATTAAGAACCCTGCAGAAGCAGGGAGCTTGGATCTAGATGGATCTTGATGTTGTTTTAGATAGGATTATTGTTAACTAAATGCTTGTTAAGGACCCTTCTTTATTTAATGTAAAGTGGGTATGCAGTGTAATCTGTTATTTCTGTTTTGATAATAAAGCTTTTAGAAGAATCCCGGAGTAGCAGTGAGCTTGGGTCTAGATAAATAAGTCAATCTTGATGTTGTTTTAAATAGGATTACTGTGACAAAATGCTTGTGAATGACCCTTTGTCAATAGCTTACAGAAGAACATTGCAGAAAAGAGATGGGGATGTCACATCAGTATTACACTATGTATTCTTAAATGGGGCGTGTACATTTTGACGCTCCAGAAGCAAGAGTGTAATGTGTTTATGAATTTGTTGGATAGAAAGTTTGAAGGGATATGACCCGAATGCGCCAGACCATCTTCATTCTGAGGTAAGTGATTGACATAAATAATGTCTAAATCAAGGTTATTTTGTTGTATAAAGTACATCTCTTGGTCAGATCAATGCCTACCACATATAGATCACTAATATTCTAACATAGCTTATGAATAACGAGACATATATCTATAGCCGACTTGACTTGCAAATGAATCAGAATTTGTCAAATAATATATTGCTCTCTTTGACTTGAATGCAGCGACTTAAATGAATATAAAATGAACGTTTTATATATCCAACATCAGCCTGTTCTTGTGGCGTTAATTATGAAGCCTCTCTTTATTATTTCATATTATTTTGTGATTTTAGCCAAGACATGTTTTTCTATAGTAAAGGATTTGATTTAAAGCAATATTATTGGTAATCATAACTTGTCTTCAGTTGAAAAAAGTTAATTGCTAAATTCAGTCCACATGCTTTTAAATTTAACAGGCAGATATTTTCCAACATAATGTTCACATGACATACATGTAGTCATGTGGATGACCAAAAGCATGAATTTTTCTAGTTGAATAAAGACATTCATTGAAATAACCGACCTTTTCAATATTCGAGAATAATTTTATGATTTCATATTCTTTTAATTCTAACAACAGTATATATCATTATATTTTTATGAAACCATTGGCATACTTTATACTTTGGGGGAGGATATGCCCAATTAATTAATTGATTAATTTCTTATTTTGATCTCGTTAATCTTTGTTGTCAAACAACGTCACTTCTTTTGCTGACTCTCTCCCTGCCCCTCACACACGCCCATCAAGTTTATTGTCATGTTAAAGTCAGAGAGACATCCTTGATTGTCGGCTAGACTAGGTAACGAACGGTTAATTACCATGTAATAAAATTGTGCAACATCCTCTGTCTGAGTTGACAGAGAGACCTGTGTAGTTACTGAGCAAGGTAAGCCGTATTATCAAATTGTATGAGATTGTTTAATAACCATGTTTTTATTTCGTACAAAATTTGGACTGGCAAACAAGTCATTTGGCCTATTTCAACGCCGTACCAATACAAAATTAAACAATACACGGATACAGAACATAACAACGAATTAGAGAATTTAAAAACTTGTGAGAACTTGTGCTATAAATAACAAAGCATAGCGAAAATTATCAAAATTGTTGCTCAACTGAAGCACGTGATTATAAACGTGAATTAAATTCAAAATAATCTTAGTAATTGAAGAAATCACGAAAATCGTTTACTTATGTGTATAAACGTGTTGAATTAAGGATGTTTCTATTCGTTAAGTAGCTCAAATTGCCACTACCGTTTAGAACTCATATCCATGAATATAGAAATATATTTGCTCTTAAAAGTTTTGACAAATTAAGAGAAAATGTAACATACTTTGTAAATTTCCGCAAAAACATCTGGACATGTCCGATATTTGTCTATTAAATTTTTTGCATTCACTACAATCGAGCTTGAGGCGCACTTGATTATTTGACAAAATCAAGAGCTTGAATGTGAAATGTATGCGACATTATCACATGGTATGAAACCGTTTGTTGAACGGCAAAGAGAACATTCACAGAAAGACATATGAAGCAAGATCTGGAGCATGGAGAGTTAATAAAAGAAATGTAAGACATCTTATAACATGATATGAAACCCGTTGTTGATTGTGTTAACCATCCATTTATTTTAATGTTAACACACCATGGAAGCAAGTCCAAATTTTACTTATTAGACAGAGGTTAATACGCAAGGTGAAGTTTTTATTTACAATATCTACCACTTTTAATGGATATGTGCACATATTGTAGTATCAGTATGTATAAAGTATCGTCAGTTGATTATAGATATCCATTAATATGTTTTCATACATCCGTTTCTGTGTTCTTTTACAAATATAGACTTGATATTATTGATAATTTTACTTTACATGGTGTTTCTAACCTTGACACAGAAATTTAAATTATTTCCTTATTTCCTTAAATTTCAAAAGAATTGATACAACATAGGAATTGTCAGAAAACAATCTTATACCGTTTCATGTATGAGCAAACCTATCAACAGAAATGAATTGTTCATAAAACTATATTTTAAGCTACATGTATGTATGAGCCGATTGAGCTTTCTATAACATCTTTTGTGGACATTTGAGGTTTGGTTCAAGTATTTGGTTACTGGGTTTGATATATTAAAACGTGACCTCCGAAATAAGCCCTGTTAATGTAATAATGAAAAGCCTAATATTTTCATCATAAATTGTAAACTCGATCATTGGCTAAATCTATATTTTAGATATGACATTCAAGTGAAACTCAATTCATAATCCGTTAGTCCAGGTCTTGGCAATGGCATAGCGGGAATACTATACCATAGACGGCCAAATAGCAATGAAAGCAATCCTGTCAGACGCTCTTTCCAATCGAGTGTCACTTCCAGACGCCCCACCCCTCACACCCCCTCCCCCTTTCTGGTCCAGCCTCTACACTAAACGCATCCAGTTAATTACCACTACGAGATCAAAGAGGCAACCTTGATTGTCGGCTAGACAAATTAACAAGATGTATATTGTTTATAGTGAGCGATTCTTCTCACAGAAAGCCTAAGGTGCATTATTTGAAATAGGGGATATGTAAGATTCAATAAAATATTTTTGTGGATCTGTTTTATAAGATTTTTCTGTTTTGCTTGTTATTATCAAACAATAGCATTAGATTGTATGTTTCTACATTCTATTTCTAAAATGATCTTTATTATGTTAAGCTCATGAACAATGAATTAATATTAGATCAACGCTTTGTTGTTGATATCATAAGTTTTTACATAATTATACATGACATTGTAAGTTGCAATTTACATACACATATCTAAATGTTTCCTTAATTTGGACAGCGAACGGATCGGCGAACTAGCTGTTGCCTTAGAATTTACTTTGGTGTAATGATAATTTGTGAGACATATATATCTTTTCGAAATACATATCGAACAATCATAAACATGCATGATTAATGTAGTCATACATTTAAGTACAAATATTCGTTATATGATCCTGTATTTAGTTGTCTTATATAAAATTTAATGATTGACAAGGGATAATGTCATCTTCACAATGCTCTTATTACATCAACATTCTATATTCTCTTTAAAAACTCATTCATACATTCTTGTATGCATAATAGTTTTTACCTAATCCAATTAAATTTTGAACCTATGAAGCTTGGAATTTTAAAAAAAAAAACAAATAAAAACACTTTTTTAGTTTTGATATTTATTTATGAAACTGGTTTTTGTACTTCATGCTGAGTTTAGAATGTGGCGACGCAATTGCACATCACAAGACACTGCTCAGATTCAATGCATACTGTCCATAGCTGGGTCCTAATGTTGTCATAATTAACAGGTGCCTATTATGTAACCTATTTCCTGTCAAATTTCATTGTTAGATTATTTGTCTCAAATAGCAGGCCCACACCTGTGCTTTGGACCCTTTGGTAAATGGCGGCTTATGTCAACATCCGTTCATACTGACATAACTCTTGGCATTACACAGCTAATTAGTACATCTTAACAACGACAAACATAATAAAACAATGAACTTGTAGATTATACGTTCAACCAATGAGAAGAAAATCTTCTGCAATGCTATCGATGCTTACAGTCACTTGAAAAAAGTAGATCATATGGAAAGGTACCCAAATTTAATAGGATTATTCAGGAAGTCGATCAAGTTACAAACAATTCATGGATTACTTTTTCTGACGATTGAAACGGGTATGTACTTTGTCATTGATAATCTTTCAAACTTCACTTTCAAAAAGGTCACCATTTACCTTTGAAATCAAACAAATTATTGCGAACAAATGATAAAAAAATTGTTTATTAACATTTTCCATGATTAAATTCATACAATTTTCTAAATATCTTTTAATTTTAAATAATGCAATTTTCAAACTCTATATCTCTTATTCATTTCATGTGTTTAATTTCTGCATTAAACTAATATGCCGGTTTTGATTCATCATTTTAAAAACAAAGTCTTCTTTTGTTAAAAAATTGCGATGAAAAACGTTTTAATTTTTTTTCAAAGGTAAATTAAATTAGATGTCTTTTAAGAATCTATCTTTCAAACAAAATAAAGATGTTCAAAATGTAAAAATAACTATAGGTTAACTTCAAAAACTTCTAAAGGTATTCAATAACATGAAGAATTTGACAAACAGAATAAAGGGACATAACTCTTGGTCAGACAGGTAAGGTGCTAATTAGTTTTAAAGGCTGTGGAAAGGTCACCTTGCCATGCGTTCTTTCCAAAGAGGCATTGGAAAGGGCGTTCTTTAAGCCTTTGGAAAGGTGTGGAAGGGTGCCTCTTTCCTTTATGGAAAGGTGTGGAAGGGTGCCTCTTTCCTTTATGGAAAGGTGTGGAAGGGTGCCTCTTTCCTCTTGGAAAGGACGCCTTTAAGCTTTTGGAATGAACGCTTGTTACTCCAGTGGCTATGACGTCATAAACATGATGGCGTCACAATTCTATGACATCATTCCACTGAGAGTTTTAGAGTAGTGCAATGTTCAGAAATACACACTTTTCACGAAATCGAAATGAAAAATGATTATGAATGATAAATAGAATCTCACCCTCGTGTCTTTTGATATCAAATTATTAACACTCGGCAAGCCTCGGATATTTGTAACTTTTATCAACTCGTGTTGATATATTTGATATCAGAAGACACTTGGGTGAGATTCTCTATATATGCTCTTGTAAAATGTAAATCATAATGCTACCAGTTTATATTGCTTCATGTTGTTTTCAGATGCATTGTACAAATGTATGATGGGCCGGTGACGCTTTTACGTGAAATAATCAGTTAATCTATTGCCGTTGAATAAATGGAATGGTCTGAGCAGCATGCAAAGTTTCTTACTTATGCGAGACAAATTTAAGTAAAGTAAATGTACGCACTCGACCAAAAGAAAATAAAGCAATTTCTGCTTAGTACCCTTACCACATCCTTGTAATCTGTGTACACGTTAGAGTACGCCATGCACAAAATGGTAACATTTGATCGCTATAAACGGCCCATCTGATAGTAAGTATAGCTTAAACTTTTTGATTTACAACACATGATGAAATAAATCTTCTAGTTATTACTTTTAGCTCTGTCAAATAGGAATAGGAATGTCATTGTTTGAGAGTTAATGTAAGCGCCCGTCCTAAAAATGTTATCCAGATTTTATGCAAATTTGAAGCAATATGACATTTTGTTGTTCATTCTGATTTCATACAACTTGGCCATAATTCATATAAGCTTTTGAATTCGATTCTTGAATTGATAGTCATGCATACTTTTTTGTAAAAACTGATCCTTTAACCTTTGTATTTTGATTATCTATATTTTTGGGGAAACTGATGTGCAAATAGATAATTTACTCCTGAAAGGTGTTACAAAATTAGGCCCTTTATCAAGTACAAAGCAAATAGAAGAAAAGTGAGGTTTTCCGAAAAAAAAAATTTATATGCTCAAACACAAGGCTAAAAAGCAAAGAGTACACAAAACTACCTTTGCAGTGATCCTCTTCAAGAATGAAGCTGATGTTTTTCTTCCCTTCAGTGTTGATGAACGTCAGTAGATATTTCTCTCCAAGAGATTCACAAGGAAAGTTCACGTGGAACTCCTGGAGGTTGCTCCGTGTCGACAGTCCGTCCTCTGTCTGTCGTTCATAAGATATGTGTTTGTGAAAAAGACTTATTGGCTTTGTATCTCTTCCAGGGGACATGGAGAAAATGGCTTCCAAAGCTGGTTGTGGATAAGCTTGTATCATGAAGCTCCACGTATTATCATCTGTAGTTTTCACAGGTTTAGGTTTGCGGACAAGCCTTGGTGAACCTGACAATAGAGGTCGACTTACATGAAGCAATGTTACCATATAATTGCCTTTTTACGCAACAGGAATCGTCAATTTGAATGGCAAGATTGGTATTAAAAGGAAGTTGTCATTTCTGAACTGAAAATTTCACAGAAAAAAAACATTAAGGAAACTGATAAACTCACATAACACCATCACTGCAATAGACAAATGTGACGATCCGTACTGATTTTCAGCTTTAATCTCATAGTGACCGTGGTCGTCACACTTTGCTGAATCAATGGTGTAAGATATCTTGTAGTAATGTTCATGGATGTCCTCTGTTGTTGTCATGGGAAGGCCTGTTCCGTTTGGTGAATGGATGGTCACTCTTGGTTCTGGGTTACTGTTGACAAGCCCAGTGAAGGTGAGGGATCCACCTTCATATGTTGTTTTGTTACAATCTTTGCAACTTAGTTCAGGTGGAACTGCATTTATTTAAAATATAATTACTGAACGTTTTAATGAGCAATCTCGTTATTTGGAATGCGTTTTTTAAGTTTTGTTTGTGAAAAACTATTAAACGTGTAAATTGTTGTATTTTTAATGTAAATGCTACTTTAAAAGTTGATATATTTAGAAGACAGAACTCAATACTATATAGACAGTATTCAACTATTTTAAGTTGTTTAAAAACACAATAAATCGCATAGAATACAACACGGTGACAAATCAGATACATAACTCGTTCCCCTTTCATATCAAGTTTATGTCCTTATCAAAGTAATTTCCACGCTATGGCTCGGGACAAAGAGGAATCTCGTGGAATAAAATATTTTCAAAATGTGTAATTTAGAGAGTTCAAAGTGATTAAAATAATAATAATGATTTTAAAATATATCCTTTAACAATTCATTTTCATTACAAAATGATAAAACAAGTAATAATTGATCGCTCAAGTGCTAAGTAAATTTACGTTTGAATTTCAACTGTACGTCGTCTAAAAGGAGCATTCTTCAAGCAATTTAAAAAAGGTTTTCTCTTTAACTTTGATACTTACATAATACATTGACATCAACACTCCTGGATGTGTTTCCATGTTCATTCCAGGCTGTACAGTAGATCCCAGACTGACCTCTGTACATGTTTATTGCAACCTGATCTGTGGTCACCTGTCCACTCCACGTGATATTGCAGCCAGGGTTACAATCAGCGCTGCACGTAACAGGGGCACCTTCAAGGACACTGGTGGGGTATATCTGGATCGAGTCGGGTCCATCTGTTTAACACAAATTTGTCATAAACGTTCTGAAAGGAATACGGGATCAAGTTGTCCGTTATCTTTTAAATGATGTTCATTGATTTGGGGAAACTCCAGAGACAAGGGCATATAAGTGAGTGAGTGAGTGAGTTAGGGTTTAACGTGGTTTCAAAAATATTTTAGTTATAAAACACGTGAAGAGTGGACAAATCAGGGAGATATGAATCGAAAGGGTAAGGGGAAAAGACGGAAAGAAAGGCACAGTGAGAGATAGAAAGCATATTTTAGAAGGACTCAAATTTGGTCTGGCTTCTATCCGTCGACCTGTCCAGCGTGGGTGCCCCTTCAATGAAGCACGCAAACCACCACACCACGATAAGGTATTGAGTCCAATGGCGCATATAACTGACATCAGCCTCATCATAGGTATGCTGCTCAAAAGAAGTTGAGGGTAATGTTTTTAGATCAGACTGTAGATGATTCTGACTGAAATTGATTGCTTGGTACCGCTATCATATGTATACTGTTACCTTACTAATTACACGAGAACTACACCAAATTCTCTCTGCAACATACGTTTGTTTGAAAACACCCTGTAGACACTCAATGGCTCATATTTAATCAAGATAACTCACCTTATTATTTTAAAATTTGAATTGACAGCAGCAAAAAAATGGTTGAATTGTTGTGCCCATAAATTTCATTGAAAACGCATATTGCACCTTCGATGACATAACCAAACATTAGGACTTAACGGTCATACCTTGACCCTAACTTTGACCGTAACTTCTTCTAGTAGATACATCCAGTGGAGACACTGTTCTAAACCTTTAACTTCATCTTTATTTCAACTGAGACGGAAACAAGTCCACGCAACAAATTTCACCGAATGGATGAAAAATTAGTTACTGAAAAACGGTAGTGTAACTGTTATTGTTATGAACACCATGTGTTGATTTGTATATTTCAGATATCGTATCGTAACACTGTTTCAATAATTTTCAATATAAACTCTTCAAAAAAAGAAACTTGATACTGACTTTCAAAGTTCAATATCAACACCACAGATGCAAGTTAAACATTGAAATGAAAACTAAAACGCTGTTTGAAGATCTCTGTTCAGTAAATTTTATTCAGAATAAGCATGATCTTGAAATGCACAGGTGCACAAGTGTTTCAACATCACAGGGGTGCACAATGTCACAACATCACAATGTCAGTATCAGGTATGGCCAACATTGGCATTGATTATTGTTTTGCACCGACAACCCATGGATGCAATCAAGTTGTCAATCACAGCCTGTGGAATGTTCTGCCATTCGGGCTGAAGTGCTGCAAGAAGTCCTGGAAGTTTTTTGGGTGGTGGATTCCTACTGCATACGCGCCGATACAGTTCGTCCCAGAGATGATCAATTGGTGACAAATCTGGTTACCTGGCTGGCCATGGCAATGTCTGGACATTGTTACATTGTCCTGCTGAAATAGACCGAAATGGACGTTGACGTGAGGAATAATGTAAGGTTGGAGGATCAAGTCCCTATACCGTACTCCTGGGAGGTTACCCACTACATGCACAAGGGGTGTCCTAACCCCGTGACGAATCCCGGCCCACACCTTGACCCTCCAACCTCCAAATGGGACAACCTCCTGAACACAGTTGGCAGCATAACGTTCTCCACGACGTCGGTATACACGTGCTCGTCAATTACTTCGTCGAAGCAGAAAACGGGACTCATCAGTGAAGAGAACGGTTCTCCACCTTGAACGTGCACATCTCATCCTCTGTTGACACCACTGGAGACGTTCCGCCAGATGACGTTGCGTTAAAATGGGACGTTGAACCGATCCTCGTGGAAAAAGTCCAGCCTCTCTCAGCCTGTTGCGTACCGTTTGTTCGGAAAATTCAACGCAGGTCTGGTATCTGCGTTATTGTCGACGTTGCGTACCCAAGCTGGAGTAGTCGGATGTACCAATCATGGGCCCGAGTAGTCACCCTTGGTCTGCCTGACCTTGGCCTATCATCAACGCTGTTTCGGGTGTTGAAACGGGTCCACAGTGAAGAGATGGTCTGTCTGAACACGTCAAAAAGTGTTGCAACATCTCGCTGCGTCGCTCCTGCTTGCAGTCTGCCAATAGCGTTGTTGCGTTGGGCTCTGTTCAGTCTTGGCATTCTTCAGGTCGCTGTACCGATGTTGTGTAGACTGAATGAACAGCGGTTGATATGGCTTTTTATACCCCTAAAGCAGACGAGTCTGCATCTAAACCTTCATGATCCCATGCTGCACATATTTTAGAAGAAAATTCATTTGGACGAATCGCTCGTTTTCGTCCCTGAACACAACGTAAACTTTTTTTTATATACTGTCTTTAATTATTCATTGCGAAACAATTCTGATTAATAAGATTACTAATAGTAGTGTACCTACTGGATGGTATGTTCATTGAAAATGAATATCTGATCTCTTTGGATCTTCATGTTTATTTAACTCTGAACAATCTTTACACTAGGTTCAGTTTGAGAATGCACAGTCATGATAAATATGAAACTGAAAGCAAAAACACATTTAAATTAACTCTAACACTTTATAATTACATTCTGGCTTAAGTGTAAAAGCCAAACTCCATGGTGAAGCCAAGTTTTCTTCATATGCTTGACACCTGTAGCTATCTCCCCTGTTAGCTTTGCTAAGGTTCAAGGTTAAATTCGGTGAGCGTGCGTGTGTTTCCAAATCGTTCCCGTTTTTTTTCCATCTATACCCCATTCCAAGGGGATGATCTGAAGGTAAACTTCTAGAAGTAGAATTACAAGTCAAGGTCAGCTGGCTACCCACCACCGGAACCTCGGAATCACCTTCTACTTCCGGCTGAGTGGGCTCCCCTGAAACCATTATGTGAGAGAATTGTATGTATGTGCATTTTGTCTAAGGTTCACTATCGATAACAGTATTTTTCGTGAGGATATAAGACCTAAATAATTCATTATTTTATTATCATACTGCATATAACTGGTTTCAACGAAAAAGTTTAGGTTGCAATATACATACTGTGATTGCTAACATGTAAACGTTAAATATGAAATGATGCAATCAATTTCTTAACTTCAGTAACTAAAAAGCAAACAAATCTTGCCTACAAATATCTGTTCTTTAAAATCGCATGGTAAAGAAATATTTTAAACCAATGTACGTGGTAATAAAAACTCCTGGGTTTCATATGATGCACTGGCATTGATTAAATATAGATGTGCCACTTACTTAAAATGACCAACAGTAAAGAGTCTTCTGTTTTTTCTATTGTCTTGCACTCGTAGTACCCAGCATCAGAAGAAGTGGCATTCAGCAGAGTAAAAATGAAATTTCCTCCTGTTTGCATCTGGTTAACATCATATTGAATTCGTTCTCCAAAGCTCTCGTTATAATATTTCAGTGGATTCTTTCCAAAATTGAAAATATTTACGTCATTTTTCCCAATAGTTACAATAGAACTTGTGATGATGAATGACAATGATATATTGTTTCCTTCTCTAACAACTTCGTAGTTAGCCACACAATTACACGTACCTGAAAAGAAACAAATGTTTAGGGCACCTGCATGTAGACAGTTGGATGAAGTAGTCATATCAAGTGGCATTGTTCAGGTGTTAAAAAAGGTTTTTTATAAGGAAAAAGGAAAGGCGTTTTACAAACTCAGCAGTTAACATTCCGGTACAGCATTAAAGCAAAGTTCACACGAATAGATTATGACAAGTTGACCAAAATTTGTAGAACAGGCTAACATAACGCTCATTAATCGGGAAACACTGAGAAAGAAATAATATTCCCTTGTCATGAATGGTGGTATTCTTTTATTCAACTTTCTTTTAAATATGAGATATTTCATTAAAACAATATCATGATTAATTACCCATATGGTTAATTATAAGTGATGACATATGTTCAATATGAGCACATGTGCACATATCACTTTTGCTTAGCAACGAATGTTTCAGCGCGAGTTATCACATTTCGTCGTCTGTACGTCATAAAATTGTTGTTCGTGACGTCACTGTAACGGGCCGTCGGGCCGTTCTTTGCACTTTATTTCAGAAAGGGGTTACCAATTCCATCAGGGCCAGTGGCTTTTCTACTGTTTATTAAGAGTAACATGTCTTGAACATCGCGATTTGATCTTTCGATTGACATATTTTGGGGAGGAAGGGGGCTGATGTGGGTCTGAAAAATGGTTTTACTGACAAAGAATTCAATCAAGTTCCAGCTGATGTTCGCGGGTTTCACCGCAATGCATAGCCACAATGCTGTTGCGGGCTTTCTCCCTGCAATAATACTAGAAGCCGAGATATAAGTGAAATAGTCTTGAAAGCGGCGTTAAACACCAACTCACCTCACCTCACCTTATTACCGATTCTGATCCATCTAAAATGCATCGAAATATTCAATAAATAGAAAACGGCCTCCTGCCCTTGTCGGGCATTAGGAAGGAGCGAGAGCGGATTCATATATGCTGATTTAGCAGGATGGTTGTCATATTGACTTTTTTTTAAAAAAATTACATTTTGGGATCCATTTGTCCTGGTAACTCATTTTTTGGAAAAAAAAATTATCAAGTATGGGATATTTAAGCTTAGAATGTTTTACACTATTAAAGGACTAAATGTTGTACAAAAATTCTCTAGTTTTCCATGTTTTTTCATTAACGAGTTCGTTTAAGTCCTTTTTGACATTTATCTCGATATGTGAAAGTTTTGGTGCTTTTTCTGTTTCCTTACAGTTTTTTGGTTGTACCACTATATATATATATATATATTTATTTTTCCTGTTTTGTTTGTGAATGGTTTATACTGTTCTTTTATTTAATTACAATATTACAATTAATCATATTTGTTTACATATGTGATGTCATACAGTATTGCTATGACTTTGTGGTACCATTCTGTAATATCAGTGTTTGGTCCATCTATCGTTTAATAGATTGTGTTTTATTCATAATTTTTATTCTCAGTGCTCATAGTTTTCATGTTCATCGGATTTAGAGAATCAAAGATAAAACCGAACTTATCACTAAGATCGCTTATCATTGCAATATTAAAAGAATAAATAAATCCTACTGGCTTTTGCCAGAGGGATATCTCTTTGGCTGAATTGGTAAAGTGTGGGACTCTCACCTGGAGGTGCCAGGTTTGAATCCAAAGGTAGGTGATCTCTGAATCACTTCTGTTGAATATACTTAAAATTTACAATATAAAGGGACATAGCTGTAATGTAAATTAAGGCAAACTTTCAAGCGCAGCAATACACATTTCTGATTCCACATAGGAAGAACGAAACTGAGCTCGTTAATGTAATGAACAGTGATTCTACAGACCAACATAACCTCATCGACACACTAATGCTTTTTACTCACATGCTTTTAAATGAGCAATTTAGGTCTAATGAAAACATTTTAACACATACATACCCCATAAAGACACCGAAAGAAGAATAAGATATATACTTTTCATATTTGAGGAGATTATGCCCGAAACATCAACCCAATTGAACTAACAAATGCGAGAAGTACTATTCTTAAACGTTGCCTGTATCTATTTCCTTCAAATAAGGAAATACAAAGTGAATGATCTTTGTTTCAGTTAATATCTTAAATAGTGTTTTTGTTGTTGATACTATAACGTATTAAAATTAAAATACAGATAAAAAGTGGACATCAAAGTTTGACATTGAACAAGGCGTTCTATTTAACATTTCACATACTAAAATGGTTTGAGGGAAAGCCCTGTGAAAAATCTATTTCGAATCGCTTCATTTGTTTGTGAATCAAAGCTTTGTGTTTTCTTTTTGGTTTGACCACCTTGTCAGCTATAAAAGCAGTGATACTGTAAGTGAATGCAAGGTTTAAAATTGAAAATGCTTATCATTGCGAACGAAATTGAAGAGGTTTCTTTATACTTGACAAATTTTCGTAAAGCGTGTGCTTAAGAAATCATCATGGAATAATCCAACCGGAACTTTCAGGACTATCAACTCAAGGATGGCAGAACTGTTAAACCAATATTAGGAAGAATTAAGTTGTCAAATGTCGGATCGGTATGTTTACATACAATGGTTATAAATAACAATATACTGAGGATATTGAAAGGCATATTTTCTGTTTATCTCAAAGACACAAACTGATTCGAACCGAAGTGCTATATTTATAAAGATAGATCGTATGTTCAGAATATACTCCATGCTCTCTTTTTAGAAAATTATGAATTATTAAATACTTATCATAACAAGGAATTGTAACCATGTGGTCTTTGATAACTGTCAGTTTCATTCATATAAACATTGAGTAGGCAAATAAATTCATAACCCACAGTATCTGTTCATCTCTATAGCTTAAACAGACAAATGTGATAAGTGTTTTCTTATGTTTGAGTAACCTCTTGTTCTTTTAGCAGGACGCATATACAGGAAATTGAATATATGGTACACATTTCATTGTAACAGTTCTTTTATTGAATGAATTTATTGTTGCAAATTCAAGTTAAGAATGAATTAATTGCAATTGTTTTTATTATTTTGTTATGAATGAATTTGGAAAAGTAAAATGTCCCCAGTTAAACCAGCAAAATATAACAAGGCAATTGTATATTAGTTACAATGTAATCAATCAAATAATAAACAAAGTGTTTAAGGTTATAATATCAAGCTAACACAAGCTATAATACAATATCAAATGAGTCACACTAATTAGCTAAATAAATATATTCACCAGTCCTTATGAATCACACAGTTGATGAATGTAGAAAAACAGCCAGTGGGTCTTGATAAGAGAAAGATGAATCCGGCTTGTAAAGGTATCCAAAAACAGTGGCACGGCATGTGATCGCAAAGTTGATTGTAAGAAGCAAGACGAGAAAGAGTTCTAATGCCAGCCTATATATATATATATATATATATATATATATATATAGGTTAGATACCTTCCAGAATGTTCTTGAAAGTTCCACGACAAACTCCAATCAGAAGTGTCAGACTCAAGCAATCAAGAAATAGATAGAACACTGTAGAATAGATGATTCCAGACACTGTCAGCTAAGACTATCAAAACAAGTGCAAGTATGACCAACTAAACAATACAACAATGTTATACCATGTTAAACTTATAAACAATCACATACTCATAACAACATATCTACGTAAATGATGAACCTGCACATACTGAATATGATCAGTAACATAAAAACTCATAAAAATTGTACGTGTATTTTAATTATAACACAAATAATGTAAAATGAAGGATTGATAACATTTGATTTCAGTGAAGTTAAAGTCATGATCCCCCATATTGTACTTTCTATTTTAATCAATATCTGGAGTAAGCAAAGACACGAATATATACAATGCATTCCATCAGATTTTCAAGTGGAAATTGATTGTATGTATTTAAGTTGTCTTCGAAGGTTTTGATGTTTGCATCGTCTAGTGCGTAATACAAGTGCATCTATACCAAACACTTCAAGACAATAATTCAGGATTAATGTTCAGATACTCTTAACATAATGTGTTCCAAAGTAATAACTCTACAAGCTGACATTTTATAAGCTGATTTTTTAAGAGAAAAAAACCCAGAAAGTATATAACTTTTATGTTATTTTATCTGCTTTTTAACAGTCTTTCTTGTTTCATACTTTCCCTTCATGAAAGGTTTATGACAGTTTGTTAGCTCAGAAAAATGTCCAAATTATTTTTCTTTCCTAAATTGAAGAGAATCGAAAAATGTATTGAATTGCAGCCGTGATAATAATTGTCTCTCAGGTTCCTTAGCCATAGTTTCTCAGTAATATTTGTGAATAGATTATGTTAATTATTGAATTATTGATGTAAGGCAAAATAGTGGTCGGTGCGTTTTTGTCCTTGCAGAGATTTAAATGAAACACCCTGTAAAGTAATCCTATACTGTAACCGTTTGTAATCTAGCACATGCATAATCCATTTAAATCAAACAAGTTTAAAGAAAGATGAAGTTTTACGTTGTATAAATGACCTTTTGTAATGCTTGAAAACATATTTTGGCTTGATCATATTTGCTATCAAAACCAGTGATTGACAACTTCTTTTTTTGCAGATGCTTGCAAATTGTATAAAGATCTATTACAGAAATTGATTGGAATTTGATAAGAAATTAATGCATGAATTCACCCATGTCTCTAAATCATGTCAGAAACATTTTGGATTGCACATATGCAGTTGTACCCTAATATATTGGCAGGGAGTATGTATATCCTTTTAAGGTCTTTTGAGACTAGCCCCATTTAACTCCAGAGGGTTTTGAGGCTTGCTCCATATGACTCTAGAGTATTAAACCCCTCTTTTCGTGAGACTGAATTAATCGTCATTGCAAGGATATCAACTTATAGAAAATATAAAAAATAATTGATTTCACAGATCATTTGTGTAGACGCATTTAAGGACGAAACGGCGTTTTCTGGATGATATTATTCAAGGGTAAGAATGGGTCTAGGCCAAAAAAAAGCTAGCTTTAGGCTGATCCATTTGATGAGTCATTTGAGTCTGTTTAACTGGGAAGTAAAATTTTCCTCTTGCCGAGATTATTCATGTCATAATACTGTCATATTTTTTCGAGGTGTAAATCCTTTGAAACATCATGGTGACTGATCCTTGGGAGAAACGAAGGGAAATAGGATAGCTAACTTTGTTAAGTTAAGTTAAGTTGAGTGAGCCTCATATGTCTCGAGAGTTATTTATATTTATTTATTTATATATAATAATTGTTTAGGCACTACACAAATTTATGAACCTTTTCATTTATATTTAGACAACATTTATCGTGGCTGACAGCTGATTTTAATGGAATCATGCAACTAATACGATAAAAATGGTTACAGATAAATATCAAGTATGGAATTACATATGCATTGACCATAATTTTACCTTGCATCAATAACTTATAAATAAGATGATATAGATAAGCAGGCGGTCAGACTATAAACAGCTTTTGAATAAAATCTTTTATGCAATAACTTTTACCTTTTCATTTTTTATTTTTCAACAAACTACACGAATTCGAATTCTAATATAGAAAAAGTATTTCTCATTTCAATATTTAAAAATTCAGCATCTCTTGAAGCCATTAATTTCAATCAGTATACATGTCCACGTACCGTTGTATAAAAGATTCTTTCATTATTTCTCTTAAAATCTTGATATAAGGTATATATTCAAATTCTCCGTGATTTTTCATAAACATCAAATTTGATACATGTTTAACATACTGCAGAATGTTTTTTCATTTAAACTCTCATTCTGTATCCTTTGAAGGATATGATATAGAGTTTTCCAAGAGAACTATTGAATTTTTAGTGAATTATACGACTGGAAGGAATCATGTTATGTTTGGTAATTAAAGTTTGTAACAAAAATATTCATTTGCAATTCGTATCCTACTTATTGCATGTTGTTATTCGTGTAATTTTTCTCCATGAAATTATGGTAAAGCAAATTTTCAAATACTTTGTTTCCCATCAAAGATTCCTATTTTAGTGAAAACAATGGTAACTTTACCTTTTCGTTTTTTAATTGTAAACTGATGTCATATATTCATTTGTCGATTGTTTAAAAGATTAAACGGAAACAATTTTGTTTTGTTATTAAATGTTGTTCCATATGTATGATGTTCCAGGCAGGGTTAACGATTCTCTTTGTTGATGATGAAATCAAAATAATTCCCTTATGGTCCATGAAAATAAAGCATGGCAATAAAGTGGATACATTACTTCGACTAATTTGAGGCTGGCCCAAAATTACATTTCATTGTTTCATCGAGGCAACTCGTAATTTGTTGAGGGTGAGGTAGAGTCATTTGAAGCCAGATAGAGTTATTTGTATGAAGTGCCGACTTGAACAAAATCGCTTTTCAGTATGCTTCCTGAATCATTTAATATTAAGCTTACTAATTCGGCTAATTAACCGGGCACGAATCTATACACAATAGATATATGTGTTGTGGCAGTTGCGATACGATATATTCCTATTCCAGTTTTATTGGGCGAGCCGATATATCATGAAATTATGGCAAAGGAACCTGCGAAACGATTTTCATCACGATACCATGGTTATAATTAAATACATATACCGATTCTCAACAATTAAGAAGAGAAGAATAAATGGGACATAAGAAAGAAATGTTCTTTCTTAGCTAACAAACTGTCCTAAACTTTTCATGAAGGGAAATCATAAGATCAGAGAGACTGTAAAATTGCAGATAAAATAACAGAATCATTATAATTTACTGGTTTTTTCTTATCACAGTAATATAGGATATAGAATAAAGGCAGGTTATAAAATGTCCGCTTGAATAGTTATTTGTTTGAGACAAAATATGTTCAAAGTATCGGGATAAAATGTCTCTTGTTGCGGTATATCGATGTATCAAGGACCCCCACGATTTATTAATCCTGAAATATTGTCTTAACGAGTTTTGTTTAGTTTAATCGATACTTCCCTTACTCCCAGATATTGATAAGAATAGAAAGTAAAATATGTGGGATTATGAACTAAAATATCTTAACTGAAATCAAATTTTATCAATCCCTCCTTTGATATTATTGGTGAATTTTGTTATGCTCATCATTATATATCCAGATTCAGTATGATACATGTACAGGTTTATCATTTAAAAGAAATGATATTAGAATCAATTAGAATTAATTATTTCTTAAATATAACATGAACAATAAATTCATTGAATAAAAGTACTTTTACAGTGACATTTTTCCCCAATAGAGAATTTCCTGTATATGTGTCCTGCTTTAAGAAAAAAGGTTAATGAAACATAAAAGACACTTATCACATTTGTCTCTCTTGGCAAAGAAGATGAACATATACAGTTATGAAATTATATGCGTTCTAAATGCTTATATGTATGAAAATGACAGTAAAAAACTTCTAATGATTACGATTCCATTAAATGATAATTACTCAATAATTCATAACTTACGAAAAAAATTTGCATTGGGAATATTCTGAACATTAGACATATCTATATTAATATAGCACTTTGCTTCCAATCAGATGTTGTCTTTTAGAAGTTCACTTAATATGTCTTTCAGTATCCTCAGTATATTGTCAGTAATCAAGATGCTCATTCGTCGGTATATTTCCTTTGTTTACAATGGTCATGCATCTAATGGTAAAGCCTCTTCTTCTATTAATAACTTTCAGCTCGTGATTTTGTAATGCTACTTCAAAGCATGTGTGTAGTGTTTTGTTCGAACAATTTAAAAACAAATATAGCTTTCTCAATTTTTGACTGAAACCAAATAATTCTTGACCAAATTCTTTCTCTAGTCTAATAAACGTCTAAAAGACATCTAATAGACGTCTAGAAACGTCTAAAAGACGTCTTATAAGAGTCTAATAGACGTCTCGAAAAAACACATTTTTAGATATTTACAGAATAAGAAACAAACATCATCCATTTTTTCTATTTCCTTGTTTGAAGGAAATAGATACAGGCAACGTTTGAGAATAGCACTTCTCGCATGTTTTTAGTTCAATTTGGATGATGTTTTCTCCTCTAAAATGAAAAGCATATATCTTATTCTTTTTTCGGTGTCTTTATGGGGTATGTATGTGTTAGTTTTTCTTCATTAGACCTTCATTGCTCAATTAAAAACATGTCAGTAAAAGCATTAGTATGTGTCGAAGAGGTCATGTTGTTCTATAGAACAATTGTTTTACATTACATTAACGGGCTCTTTTTTCGTTCATCCAATGTGGAATCTGGAAATGTATGTCGCTGCGCCTGAAGTTTTGCCTTCTCATATATGTATAATACAGTTATTTCCATTTATATTATGTATATAAGCCATGTGAAGGGAAATAACCCCATGTAAGTTCAACCTTGTGATTACAAAGTGTTAGTTTCATTTCACCATTTCACATTTTTAACGAAACCGCTCTTCAGGGGTGCTTTTCAGGGAGGGTCACAAAAATGTGCAGCCACTCGGGCAGGCTCATGATAAATTTTCCGAGAGGTTTGGGAGGGTTATCTTGATATAGTCAGTTATAAACTCATCTTTCTTAAAAACATGAATGAGGGTATAAAGCATTATCATAAAGCTTTTTTAAATGAAAACAAAGGTCCATAGCACGTTCAGAACGACAGGTGTCTATTCTTAAAAACAGATGCTTATATAAGAGAATCGCCATGAGTTCTCTGCCTTATTCAGTATAATTTATAAAACAGAAAGTAAGAAAGTAGATCTGCTGGACTGACAGTTTAAACAAGTAGTTAATGTATAACAGAAGCTTGCTACTGTTTGCTATATGTTTGCTATATATACAACATAGATGCATTTATGCATTAATAGACTCATACTGCTGAACCAGCGAATCAAAATATTAATATTTGAATGATAGAGTTTCCTTTTTCATTGATTAAAGATTATGAAATCTTAACAGTTTAGCAAATGTGTTTATATATCCACACTTTGAAAAACATCTGAATAGATATGCTAGGAAATGTTGTAATACAAACATTAGGAACATTTGCCATACAATATTCATTCACCACCCTCCATTCTGTTTCTTTTTTTCCTCTCATAGCTCAAACACTAATTGTTTAAAAGTAATACTACATGTAACACATTTAACATATGCAATTCCTGTGCTCTCTAGATGTGCCTTCAGTATATCTATGTCATACACTTTAAAACATCTTTAAACGTCTTTCTTATGCTACAAACTGTATGCATGCAATGCATTTTATTTCTGTCATTAAACTCAGCCAGTAATTGTTAAATGTTATAAAATCTGATAATTTAACCAATATGATGTGAAAAATCGCCTTTTGCATTCCTCGGTCCTTACTCTAAAAAGAAATGTGGATTTTACAATTTAATGTGCTTTGAGGAAATCATGTTGTCCAGAGATTATCTCCCTACTTAAACATGCTAGCATCCAAAAGTGATACACGTGTTAACCATAGTCCAGCCATGGTTTTATCTATTTATGAATTTCCTTGTTTTGAGTTTTCAATTGAGCATGATATACATGTACAGTGAGCTAATGAGGAAGTCCTTTTGTCTAAGGCATATCCCTCAAATATACATGCTAGCTTCATCAACCTAACAAAATAAGCAAGCAAATCATAAACACATAACATCGCCTAGGACAACTTTTTAAGACCAAGCTCAGTCACAAGATTCCAAATATTTTCCAAATGAATGAATGAAGATTCCTTCTTTCTCTAAACATTCTTTTTATACTTTCACCTTCTTAAAAACAAAACTTTCCCCACACACCAATTTACAACCGCTACAACGGCTCATAGCAATTATACTAACAAACCAGATCCACCATGATACCCATATGGATACACGATGCGATATAAATATTGTCATTGAATTGTCAAGGTCTGAACAACAAACATAAACATAAAAACATATTATGTAATCAAAAACATAAAAACATATATCTATTGTATCCAAACCTTATTTAACTTTACATACGATTTATTGATACTGATAATCCAGAATTTCACCATAGCAATCAAAATTAAATTACAATCAGAAAGCTTATCAATATGCGGAGATTAAAATTTTGTAGGAAACTCCAAACTAGATTGTTTTGATTATTAAAATATACATATTTCAAAGGCTAGATAAACCATGCTAGAATTGATATAAGAAACTGAATTCTAGAGAGACAAAGATTAACATGGAGACAAAAAAGGCCTATTAAACAAGCACGACTTGATCCCATGATCCCCTCGAATTTCAGTTAGTGAAGCCACTTTTGGAGCAGCGTAGAGATCTGATCATACAATTAATTTTATTGAATGAATGTTAAGCAAAAAAGAGGAGGGAAAACTACTAGAAATTCTACAATTCCTTACTTTGTGATGTCACTAATGTGGACAAAATAACAATAGTGATAAATAAGAGGGGGAAAAAACCAGTATAAACCATACATAAACATGTCTTAAACGTCAATTATCAGCTTTTCTTTGAAGATCTTTTATCAATGATCGCAGGTCTTACGATAAAATAATCATTTGTTAAGAAAAATGAAAACCTAAAACTATAACTCATACCAGAAAAAACTCATCTGAAACGTTAAATGTAACTAAACAATTTTTACAATACTGAAATACGAAAACTGTCTAAAGCAAAAACAATAGTACAGTCTATAGTTAAGGAGCAGCTGCGACACAAGCAAAGATAATCAACAATACATTGGCAATCTCTCACTGGTTTATAGAGCTGGTAAATTATCAACGTTTTTTGTTAGTAAATATACAGGAATAGTTTATTAAGAGGTAAACAGATTGATGAATAGCAGATTTTTCCATATCAGATACCTCATTTTATTCAATAGTTTTCAAGCTGTTTAAAAACGCCTCATTTCTTGACAATGATTAATTAAGAAGAACGGATAATTTCTAATGGATAGTCAACTTCTTTATTTCCTTCTTTGAGTGGCATTTTTTAAGTTGATATGATGAAGAAAATAGGAAATTGATGGTTTAACAAGTTCTTTATTTCAATGAGATGCGACGTTTCGTTGTAGACACTAACACCGTTATCGAGCAAGTGATACTCAAAGTGTCTGACTGTCTGAAATAAAAAACATTACGTTGCCTTCGCCAAACTGGCATATCGGCAGAGGAGTCCACCTTAGACTGCTTGGGGATGAGGAGTTGACCACGGGGTGGGAGTCCGTCTTTGGGACGCATGAGGAAGGGAGTCCCACTTTTGGACGCATGGGGAAGTGTTTTTGGGTATCTTTTTTTTAAGGTGTGTTATTCTGTTTTCCTAATTGTGGGCTGATCATTTAGGTGGCGTACCCTTTAAAGTAGGTTGATCACTTGGGAGGCATTTTCTATCCCAGATTCGGTTTCCACAAACGGTCCCTTCCAAGACAAGGCGGCACTTGATATCATTTCTTCAAATATACTGATGTATGTCACTTTCTAGGAGAAAGTTGGCTAAGGGCTTATACACTCGTAACTCCTGAGAGAGTGACAGCAGTAGCTTTGCTGCGAGTGTATTTACGCCAACTTCTTCCCTGAGTGTTTGCCTAGCTGCGCCGAACAGCTGGCAGGCAAGTGATAAGTGGGAGGCAGATGCACGTGTGGCACAATTTGGACAGTTTATAGGAAAAATTTGTAGCTTCTTCTGGTAATCATTCTGTCTATTTGCCTGTTGCGAATAATGCACTTGGGCCTATTCACACTGGGGCAGAGACTATGATACCAGCAGCTGCTCGGCTTTATGTTCCTTGATTCTTTGGGGAGAGGCCGAGACGTTTCGCCGATTTAAGATGAGATTGATGAAGACTCTGAAGAGGCGTTTGAGTTCGGCGTCTAGGGCTTGTGGTGAGGAGTAGATGTTCTCACCACAAGCCCTAGACGCCGAAATCAACCACCTCCGTAGAGTCTTCATCAACCTCGACAATTATCCAGCCAATCTAGTCGACAACATCAAGTCCACCCTCAGCCCTATCAGCAAAAACATCTTACATCGGCGAAACGTTCCGGCCTCTCCCCCAAAGAATCAAGGAACATAAAGCCTCAGTCAAAAACAAGGACTCAACATCAGCCATCTCTGACCACATCCAGGCTAACCCAAAACACAACATCCATTGGAACAACATTGAAATCCTTGATGATCACTTGCTTGATAAAGGTGTTAATATCCAAACCGAAACGTCGCAATTCATGCAAGAAAGAGATTGATGTTAAATCAAAAGAAAATTAAGAAGGACAACTAAAATATGAAAAAGTATTAAATACCCTGAAAGAAATGAAAAACGAAAAAAAAAGCCCAGGCTGGACCTACTGTCGGATTTTCATTGGGTTTTCCACCCCAAACATTCCTGCATAACTCATTTGATCATAAAAAATCTATGGCTATGAAATAGGAGCATCGTCATAGACTAAAAAACAAGGGGTTATAAAATTTGCTCCAGAATTGGAGATTTTTGCATTGCCTAATCTAACATGAAATTGGATAATCAATCAAGCAAATACTAACACCATTATCAAGCAAGTGATGATACTAACACCGTTATCAAGCAAGTGATCATCACCTTCTTGATAACTGTGTTAGTATCTACACCGAAACGTCGCAATTCATGCAATAAAGAAGTTGACTGTCCATAAGAAATTATTCGTTCTTCTTCATCATTCAAGCTTCTAAAATGCCCCTTAAGAAAATGATTAATTTGTCCATGTAAATATATAATGTGATGTAACTCGTGATCTGCGCAGCACGAGCGGGACGGGTCAAATAACTTTATACAAGCCATGTTAATAATAAACCACCAAGTCAAAGCGATTGATTACAAAGCCCTTCATGCCATACTGTATAAAAACCTTACTTATATCAAAAACACTTCTCTGACATATTAAGCCCTGACTATAACACTTGCAATTAAATGTTGATAAGATTAAGGACTGACTATGTAGTAGAATCGCCTGTAATAAATCCTGATTACATTTTAATATAATAATAATGATATAACTGTTTCTAATTTGATTTAACAAATGTTCATGATCACACTTTTAAATAACTTTAGGTAAACAATTTGGAAGGGCGACAGGTATAGTATTTACTTCTTCTCTTTTTCCATGTTTTAGGGAATACTGCTCCCGTAGCGATTTATTAAACATCTCCGTGAGAGGGAATGATTGTGTCTTTTGTTTCGGAAAGGTATTTCCAATTCCATCAGAGCATCAATACATTTTCTAACATTGAATGAAAGCTTCAATGTTTCCTATGTCAAAGTAAAATCCTCTTTAGGGCAGGAAGGGGGCGCGCCGTCTGGGTCTGAAACAGTGGATTGACAAAAATGTCATTCAAAATATTTGCCATTCTTTCGGAATCTTCAGAATTTTCATGAACTAATGATATTGACGGAAAGAATATAGGCTTGTCCTATTGCCTTATGTTAATCTTCATTAGCAAGACTGCAACTTGATATGACAACTACATCTAACTGTGTATATATTAGTGCCCTAATCATTTGCTTCATTTCAGATACGTGTACTTGTTTGGCTAACTACGTAGTTGCGAGAGAAGGCGAGAATGTCTCATTATCATTCAACATCACAAGCTATTTTACAGTCATTGGGCAAAATGGCATAAATATTTTCAAAATTGATATGAAAATAGTGAATGTCTTTGACAACAGCTATAGAGAACGCGTTCAATATGCTACCCAGACAGCAGGAGGACTCTTCAATTTTACTCTCCTCAATGTCACTTCTTCTGATGCTGGGCATTTCGAGTGCATGACCGAAGACATAAGGGAAGATTGTTTACTGTTAGTCATTTCAAGTAAGTCGCATATCTATAATTAGCCCATTTAAGAAATGCCAGTGCATCATTTGAAACCCAAAATTTGTTATCACGAACGTAAGTAGTTCTGGAACATGTGATGATTTTTAAACTTTGAATTTGATTGCATCATATCATTTAAATGTTGGCAATAAAATATGTTTCTAGCAACTTAAACGTTCCCATTGAAATTAGTTATATACTTTATACAAAATAGGTAAAGCACATGTTAAGATAATACAGTATATTATATCCTCACGAAAAAGTAATTCTATCGTTAATTACCCTTTGACAAAATGAACACACATTCGATTTTCTCACATAATGGTTTCAGGGGAGCCAACTCAACCGGAAGTAAAAGGTGATTCCGAGTCTCCGGTTGCGGGTAGTCAGATGACCCTGACTTGTACTTCTACTTCTAGAAGTTTACCTTCAGATCATCCCCTGAACATGGAGTATAGATGGGGAAAAAACGGCCTCGATTTCGAAACACAATCCCACTTGCCAAATTTCACCTTGAACGTTAACAAAACTGACAGGGGAGATAACTACAGTTGTCAAGCAGATGAAGAAGGCTTCGATTCACCATGGAGTTTGGCTTTTACACTTCATCCACAATGTAACTAGAAAATGTTTTTGCCTTGAAGTTAATTGATATAATTTTTGGTTTTTAGTTGGATATTTTCATAATTCATCGAGTTATTATGGCTTTGCAGCCTGAAACTTACCCTGGTGAATAGCATTTTCATTGTAACTCCAAACAATGTTAGAGATGTCAGTTTCAATCAACAAATCATCCATTAGGTACTCTACTTCAATAATTATGCCAATACCTCTGTTGGAATATTATTTTTTTCCACAGGCACTAGACTGACTTCGTCATACATTCTATCTATACATATGTATACATGTATATAAAAACTTACAAAAATTGACTGTTTTCTAAAAGTTGCTCGTGTTGTAACCGTTTTATCAGGTTGACATGTTCGAAATATTTACTGATACTTTGTACCTGGTACTCACTATTACAATATGAAAAAATCTGAAAATGTCAGCAAAATATACGCATCAAGATCGAGCATCGAAGACTAATGACTCATTTCACAATTACACTTACTTACGATTTTAAATACAAGTTCATCACGAGACGCCCACTATATATTCATTTAAGTGTTTTCCTTTTAGAATGCAACTTCAGTCGTTGTACCGTTTTTTGGTGACTACTTTTTTCATCCTGTGAAGTTTGTTGCGATGTCTCGTTTTTGTTTCAGTTAGAATAAAGATAAATTAGAATTTATGATATAAAGATATGGATCGGTGTGTCAACTTCCACCTGCCCAATTTATACAACTCAAGAGAAGTTAAGGGTAAAAAACTGTGGTACGACCTTTATGACTTGGTCATGTTTTCGGAGGTCAAATATGCGTTTTCCAATTTGAGCATAAAATTTCAACCATTATCTTCCTGCTCTCATTTAAATTTTCCAAATAATTAAGTTACTGATTTTAATACAAAAATGAGCATATCTGTGGCTGCAGGGTGCTTTCAAACAGAGGAATGTTGCACTGAAAATTAGATGGAGCATGGGTGTGATTGGCAGACTATAGATGCAAGCAATCAATTCACGTCAGAATTGTTTACATTCTGCGAGGCAAAGATCGAAATTATTACCCTTAACTTCTTTGAGTAGTATAACTTTGATGAGGCTGATGTGGCGTCTATGAGTTCTTCTCTGGCTAACCGGAGTTTCAGAAACCTAATGAACATTATTTAAACCATACCGGATCATTTGATCCTGTTTTCTTATCAAAACGTATATGACAAGTCTGTGTTTAACAGATGGTCCTGACTCGATCCAGGTATCCCCCACCAATGTCCTTGAAGGTGAACATGTTACCTGCAGCGCTGATTGCAACCCCGGCTGCAATATCACGTGGAGTGATCAAGACAGACAGGTGACTACAGGTCAGGTTGCATTCAACATGAACAGAGGTCAGTCTGGGACCTACTGTACAGCCTGGAATGCACATGGAAACACATCCAGGAGTGTTGATGTCCGTATATTATGTACGTATAAAAGTTAAAGGGAAAACGCTCCTTTTAGGTGACGTACAGCTGAATTCAACATGTATTGTTTAAGGAAATGTGTTTAAACCGTTTGGGCTATTTTAGCCAACTCGAACTCTCTTTCTAGATCACAAATTCAAAAAAAATATTTAACGAGATTCCTCTTTGTTCCGAGCCTTGACGAGTCTTAGCAAGAAATTACTTTGATAAGTACATAAACTTTTTATTAAAAGGGAACGAGTTATGTATTCCATTTATCACCAAGTCATATTCTATGTGATTTATTGTGTTTTTAAACAATTTGAAATAGATGTGTATGGTCTAAATAGTGTTGAGTTTTCTCTTACTGTGTGTGTCATACTAAATTGTTCTTAAAGCCCTTTTCAAAGTACCATGCATGTGAGTTAAATACATGATCTACCGCCTGCAAATTCGTTTGATTTCGGTTTAATGAGTTAAAAATGTAACAAATGAACATTTAATATCAAGATTGTTTGTTAAATTATACTTAAATTGTTTAATTTGAATTGTTGTCTCTTACATCAGATGAGGCTCAACTCAACATTAGATTACCACGCTTTCACGTTTGGTTGAATTGGTTTTCATGTCTCTTAACGCATTTAATAACGTGAATATTTCCTCAATAAATTCAGTTCCACCTGAACTAAAATGTGAAGATGGTAACAAAACAACACATGAAGGTGGATCCCTCACCTTCACTGGGCTTGTCAACAGTAACCCAGAACCCAACGTGTCCATCCATTCCCCTAATGAAACAGGTCTTCCCATGGCAACATTTGAGAGAATCCATAACAATACCTACAAAATATCTTTCACCATTGATTCTGCAAAGTGTGACGACCATGGTCTCTATGAGATTACAGCTGAAAATCAGTACGGATCGACAAATTCTTCTGTTGCTGTGATGGTGTTATGTGAGTAATTCTGCTTTCTTTATTAAATTTTCAGCACAGAAATAATGTCAATCATTATATTATGTTTAAAGTGATGACTGATCTGTTCACATAAGTCATTAATCCCCCTCATTACTGGTAAAATAATCATCCAATGCTGGAAAAAAAGATTGCAAACCATTTAGCAAAATAAAGCAAATAAAGCAAATATCCAGCTTCATGTCATCCCATATTGACACATCCATTTTTAGATTTCTCAACTATGTAGAAGTACTCTTGAGTTTTAATTCAAATTTATGAATGATATCTTTTAAACACACCACCTGTTTTTTGAGACATAAAAATTATTTATTGAAATAATGGCTTGTATTGTTTAATGTCTATACAAATTGACACCTGGAAATATAAGATCCAATAGTCATCGTACAATTTCAGCTTTCTTTGAAACTACGTGTTCCTATAAAATTCTTCATCACTTTTTTCATGAATATCAAGGCAGTTGACATATTTTATTTTCATTTTTTTCTCTCCTATATCTCGTCGGAAAGAACAAAACAAAATTAGCACAATAGCATCCATTACCATCAAACCAAAACAGATACGCTATGATCATTATTGAAACATTAATGTGTTATTATCAAACTAACCTGTTTCGTAACAAGGCAATCATATGATAACATTGCTATCGGTCATTAATACACCTTATACGTGGACCTCTATTGCCAGGTTCTCCAAGACTTATCCACAAACCGAAACCTGTGAAAAATACAGATGATAATACGTGGAGCTTCATGATACAAGCGTATCCAGAACCTGCTATAGAAGACATCGTCTCTATGTCTCTTGAAAGAGATACGAAGGCTGCAATATTTTCTCAAAGACGCATCCAACAGACAAAGGACGGACTGACGTCACAAAGCAACCTCCATGAGTTCCACGTGAACTTTTCTTGTGAATCTCTTGCTGAGAAATATCTGTTGACGTTCATCAACACTGAAGGGAAGAAAAACATCAGCTTTTTTCTTGGAGAGGATCACTGTAAAGGTAATATTTGGTAATCTTCAATTATTCTGCCTTTTATTTGCCATTTATTTGACAAAATCGGGAAAACTCGCTTCCCTTCCATTAGCATGGCATTTGATTGGGCATAATTTTGTAACTGCTGTCAAGAGTAAAGTCAGTATTTGCACACCATTTCCCGCAAAATATAGAAACTGCATTTCTGTAATTATTTCAGAATACAAATGTAGACGAATCAGATGGCTTTTTAAAATATGCATGAATTGCACTTCTGGAATCGAATTCAAAGCATATACGAATTAATGCAAATAAAAATCCGAATGAAGAACATTATGTCATCCTACTACAAATTTGCATAAAATCTGAATAAATATTACGGCAGGCGCTTACATTGACACGTCAACAACGATATTCCTCTCGTTGAATAAATTTGCAGTGTTACAGACGATTACATACATAAATACGATTATACAAGTCACAAGTAAACAGATTAAAAGGAAGACCTCAGGGTACTATGTCGAAATTGCATTATTGTCTTTCTGGAGTAGTTATTATTAGTAGTTGAATTTCTAAATTTACTTTTACTTTAATTTTGTCTCAAGTTAGTAAGAAACTATGAATGCTGCTAATACCTTTCTATTTATTCAACAGCACCAGCGGATGCCCTAGTAGTGATCACGGTGGTCATTATAACCATCATTCTGGTCCTGATCAATCTTACCTCCGCTTTAGTGATCTACAGACGAAGAAAGAGGGAAGGTAATGGAAATTCGTCTTACATTGATTTAAAGGATCAGGAATTTTAGTTTTAGGGGTATCTTATTTTCCTGTACAAATCACAGAATAGCTTCACATTCCAAAGTAAGGCTATTATATCCAAATGTGAGACCAAACCTGTGAAGATGGTAGTTAGAGGGTTTTACAATTAAAGTCTAAGACTTTTTTTGTTAAAGTTACCATAACTTTGAAATTTTTTAAATAGAGACACATTTTGTAATTACTCTGTCGTAAAATAGATCCGTAACGTCAGGAAACACACTTGCCACTACTTTAATCAATAGAAAGGGGAAAATGAATAGGGTCTGGTTTACAAGCTATTTAATGAGGGTAAGTAATTGAAATGGTCTTTCCTTCATTCAAAACCTATCATGTATTATGTTTGTTTTGTATCTTGTTTCCCCACTAACCCCATAAATGCTTTAAATTCCAAAGTGCGGGGATGGTATCTTAATCATAGACCTAAACTGCAAATATGGTAATAGGAGCGTTTTACATATAACATGTGAAACCTTTTAGTCAAAGTTACCTTAAATTTGATGAAATTTTAACCGTTCCTGAAAGAATGTTCATTTCATTACTTTTTTGAATAGGTAAAAATTCAAGTATAAAAACATTGTTCCTGTTCAAAATAATCAATTGGGGTGGGTTACGTGACCTAGTCTGTGACCTTTCACCTTCCATAATTTTGTTAATAATCAGAGGCTGTTATATTATCTAATCGTGTTAATTCCCTCCTAGCCTCGTCACTGATTGGCTAGAGTGTAAAGGTCACCGGATACAGAAGCACTACCCAGATCAGCGAGGACCACATTTTATATGACCCGGTATTTCTCTTGATTCATGATTAAATCCTTGACAATTAAGACCAAGGATAAGTATAAGACATATCTTACAATTTTTTTTATGTTTTTGACATTGTAAATACATGGCATATGTACAATAAGGCAAATTACAACATTGCATGGACTTTGAAATTCAAACAAGGAAATGAAGAAAATTAAAAATGCGTTAACGTATTCAAAGGAATGTGAGTGGAGATGAACATCATTTTGTGATGTATCAGAATTTGTTTCGTTTCGAAAACATTTGCCTCGTAAGAACAGGTTTAATGTAATACTTTGTTTTGTTACTAATGTTTTATGTCTGTTACTTATATCTATCGAATACTAGTTTTTGACTAATATCAATCTCTTTTTAAAAATCATTGATTTTTAGAATACATTTACTTTGTACCTTTTTTATATTTCGCCAATGTATATTTGTTTCTTATCACCTGCATGTCACACTGTTTCCAATTAAAAAAATTATTGTATTTCTTTATTGTGTTTATATTTGTTTGGAAACACATTATTTATAGATCTTTAAATCGCCTATTGTATTAAGAGTTGAAAGAACTGATTCTTCTGATAGCATTGTTTGATGGTGACGTTCACAACTTCAGTTCAAGTCCGAGCTAAGATTCAGAGAAAGCTTACATGCATAACTAAGATTCAGAGAAAGCTTACATGCATAACTAAGATTCAGAGAAAGCTTACATGCATAACTAAGATTCAGAGAAAGCTTACATGCATAACTATTGTTAAAAAAATAAGGAACGGCGAGAGTGTATTGGCACAAAATCTGAATAAGGCAAATCGAAAGATTATGTATTTGTACGAAATATATTATTAACTCATACAATATAAAAGAATGATTAAATGCAGAGAAAGTGGCTGTTAAAGACAGTTTATAAAAGTCAAAGTTTAAGCCGTCAGAAACTCTACTGTCTTGTTCTTATTGATTGCACTTTTCATTTTCAAACGTTTCTCCAAGTCTATTAAACCATTAGTATTATACATGACTAGTTTTATATTTCATACTTTAAATGTAAAAAAGTCTTGCCGACTTATTGTGTATTCGTTTATTTATGAATTATTTATTGATAGTGTGTTATAGAGCGAGTTTTTCACAAAATGAGGTGCCGAAAGTATACAGAGAACATAAAATAATTATTTTGCAAATTTAATGATTTAGGATCTATATATAAGCTGATAGATTAACTTAATATATGCATGATTTGAAATCTGTAGCACGGACCTCATGCTGGTGATCATTGGTACATATCGTTAAATATTTTCAATGTATTTGGCCAATATCGTTGGGTTGAAAGAAGGTATTGTTATCAGACGAACATATTTATGTATTTTTCAAATAAAGATTTGGCCCTGTGAAAATGGTTGGAGATTACATCCACCTGACAAGTTAAACATGGTGGGTGTTTTTTGGCAGGTACATCATTACTTCTTCTAAAGTATTGTATACATCTTATGGTCGTTTTCTCTTATTTTTCATGACAGATCTCATTGTCACTGGTTGTGTAAGAAGTTTTTAAAACAATAATTTGTCATACTTTCCCATTTTTTGTACTATGCTTGCTATTGTCGTCAAACAAGAGTACCATGACACGCAAATACTCCAAACAAGGATTTTTAACTTTGATTTTGTTTTGCTTTAAGCATAGCTTCCGAAGAAAATAAAGGAAAAAGTTTAAGTTTGCCTATCTTTACTGGCTCACAGTTTGGAGTTTGATAAATGAGTGAGATTAAATATATCTAGACTCAACAGCATAATCACACCAGTCACAAACAAAAAGCCCTAGATGCATCATTATTGTGAAAAAATAAGGAAGGTCCAGGGTGTATTGGCACACAATCTCATGAAGGCAAATCTAGAGTTGATGTTAATGTACTAAATGTATTGTTAACTCATACAATATAAAAGGATGATCAGCTGATGAACCAGTGGCTGTATAAGGCAGTTTATAACAATCAAAGTTTAAGCCGTCAGAAACTCTACTGTCTTTTGCTCAGTGATTGATGTACATGGTGATTTCAGACGTTTCTGCAAGTTGATCAAACAAATATTATTGCATGACTAGTATTTTATTTCATACTTTTAATGTAATAAATGCTTGACGACTAATTGTGTCTCCATTTTTTGTGAATTGATTGGTGATAGTGTGAATGGGAAACGTATTTTGCATGGAGATTTCAAATGTTCCGCAGGTTTATGAAACAATCAGTATTATTGCATGACTAGTTTAATATTAAATTATTTTAATGTAAAACATGCTTGACGATGGTAGTGTCATGTTACATACATGGAAGCGAGTTTTGCATCATAAATGTAATTTTCACTTGGAAGAAAGTGTTGAAATCGAAATAACTTAACGCACGCGCTCTTATGTTTTTCTACAAAACACAGGATTACGACTTTCCTCTGTTATTTCATCTGCACACTTGAGTGAGATCCTAATCTAATTCGAAAACCAGTCTACTCACGACATTTTTTAAGTTGCTTAGTTGATAAGGATAAAGAAAATAATTCGAACGTGAAATACACAAGAACAAATGATAATGACAGAATTCTGTTATGCTTGAGCTTCTCATCACCAGGAAGGAGGAAATGATTCCATTTACAGGGAGAAGCATTTCGTGATGAACATTAAAACACTAATTCATTTCTGTTGTGGAGAAAAAACTGCGATATATTTCCGTAATCTATTAACACAGTTTTTATTTTGACAGTTTATTTTGACAGTTTTCGTGAGTCAATGTTGTTTCTAGCTTATGTTTTAATTCATAAAACAAAATGTTTCCTTATCAAGTGCACGATTGTAGTGTCACAACCAAACGAGGAAAGAATCAAAAGGACATACAACTTGTTTCTCTTCCTTAGAAAATTATGAGTTTCCTATTTCCAAACTGTCCAATTTATTATTGTGCTTTGCTTGCAATTGTCGGTTTAAAGAGTTTCATGACAAACAAATACTCCAAACAAGGATATGTTGCTTGAATGTCCACACAATATATAAGAAAAAGATTGATCTTCAGGATCTGTGTTTATCTTTACTGGCCCACAGTTCGGATACATTGTTGGATAAAGAATATGTTTCCTTGAGTGATATATATTTATAGAAACATAGTTTTATCAAAGGTAACACATTATAACCAGTCAAAAAAATATGATCAGTGTAAATAACAGTATCAGCATAAACAATATATCCGAATGGCGTAACTCGCGCTGGTCCACGTTCCTGGCTATCTAAAGCCTTGGTGCATTTGATAAACTTCCTTGTCAGCTTTACGGTGTAATCAATTGATCTTGAAAGTCAAATAAAAAACAGGTGGCTGCAAGGCACCAATAAGCCAGTGGTGGACACTAACCTGAGTTATGCTCTGTTGGGAAGGTTTATTTTTAGAGGATTGTAATTTTCTAATGCCTTCAAATTAAAAATGTTCAGACGAGTGGCAGCATTTGCAATTATTTTTAGGAGGGGTGCAGGGGGAACTCATTTTGCATAGCTTAAGCTTCAGTATCAGGCATAACAACATGGACAACAATGTGACTAGTTAGTAAGTGGTATTTGTATTTAAACCAGCTCACACACAGTGGTGTTTCTCAAACTTGTATACATGATTTATAAGTTTCAGAGCACATCGTTTTTAGTCATTTTGACTACAAATGATAATCAAAATGAAGGACGATATTGCAAGGTAGGTGTGAACCAGAATTCATGTACCTCGTATAACTCAGGTAACATCTTGTTTGAAACTGCTGCTCGTTATTTAAAAGAAATCATCAGATCAGTACTTTTGAGAGGGCTCATTTTAAAAATATTTCTTTCTCTCAAAGTTTCCCATTAAAAACTAGTATTTGCCAAATGAATTATCTCCTGAGGGTTAAATACTAATTAACCATAATCATAGAGGATATACTCAATATTAAGTAGTTAAGTATAAAGCAGAACCTACAAGCGGCCTTGTTGTGTCAACACTTTTAAAAAATATTCATGTGGAGAAAAGGATTTACATTGCTTAACAATCATGGTATATTAATTTTTAACATTTTGATTAAAGAATATTGTCTCGCATTCGGGTACCAATATCGTGAGATCAGATTATTTACCAAAAAATCGAGCTACTGCCCCTCACAGTAGGAATGGCCCTCTCGAAAACATAGTCAGTTATGAAAAGGCATAGGAACATCTTGTCTTACTTTTGCTTGCAAATTGTAGTTGTGGATGGAACTACAATACATATATCAAGACTTTCGTTTTTCGTAGAGTTTCTAATTTAATATTTGTCCAGGTTTTTGACTGCAACACAAAACTATTTAATACCTTAGTATTCGGATCAACTGTCAGGGAAAGAAAACAAATTGAGGAACATGACACACTATAAAATTACTGAAAATTTATATTACATGAATATGGAGCACCTGATTCACCAGTTTCCTGAGGACTAAGTCATCATCGTTTTTTCCACGTTCATTTCTAGTACAGTGTCAGTTTACTAACGAAAAGCTTGCAGGTCATGACACAAACGGTCTCTATTCACTATAAATATGCATGGAATATCAGTGAAATGACAACTCTGTTGATATATCATGTCTTTCTTATTGAACAGTGACAATTTTAAGTCCTAAAAGATGGATTCAATTTTCAGAATAGTATGTTCTGGAACTTAGCGAAAAATTAACGGAAACCAATTTATTATATAATGGCTAATTATTTCTGCTCTGAATTTCGAGAGAAACGTTTAACAATCTTCTGATGAGTTTGTTTTTTCTTCCCGAAGAAGTAAAGAAACATGAACAGCTGCGTACAAACTTGCGAAACAAACATACATAAGTCGGTTATAACACCCAACACTAACTGATTCTGACATATTCTTAATATCATGGGGGTATATTTGTAACAAAGAAAATGTAAATGCACAAAAGGCAAATGCTATCCTATCTCAAAACCTGAGGTTGATTGAAACATAATCAGTTACATACATTATTCCCAAAAAGGTACTTACTTAAACACTTATGGAAACGGACTTTTTAAAACTCTAAGGAATAATCCATTTAATGTTACTGCAAATCCACTAAGGTTCGAATTAAATAGAGTGATCTTGAAAGATATTTAGTTATATAGTTAGTTATATAAAGCGAATGTCCTATGTTCGGTTCAGCTTTGCTTATCCTTCTCTCGTCCTCAAATTATAAATAGATGTTAACAAAAAAGATTAATGATTTGCTAATGGTTATTTCCTCTATGATTATGGATGATATGGTTGACCCTCGAAAGACAATTCATTCGGCAAATACAAAGGTTTAATTGGAACATTTTGAAGAAATAAATCTTTCAGGTAGGTGCTAATGCCCCTTTGGAAGTTCATATCATATATTGTACAACAGTTTCCAACAAGCTGTTACCTGATTTATACGAGGTACATGAATGCAGGTTTACAACTACTTTGGTCCGATATGAGTTGCAGTCATCAAGACTACAAACGAGTTCCTTTGAACACGATACAATTTTGAGAAAGATGGACATGTATGAGCTGGTTTAAGGACAAATGACACAGCGCTTACTAGGAACGTTTCGGGAAAATAGAGGCTAATTTTGTTTTATCTGATACTAAAAGCTATGCAAAATGAGTAAGCCTCTTTCCCCTTAATTACTTTATTGTTTGCTTCCACTCATTTAGGACCTATTATCTGATACATTTTGATATGAAGGCATAAGACAATTAATGTCTGCCGGTAATCAACCTCTCCTACAAGGCATAACTTGAGCTAATATCCATCACTGGCTCATTGGAGCCTTGCTGCGTTTTAAAAAAAAAATTTTGGTTTGGGCAGTCATCTGTCTTGTCTTATTAGACTATCAAGTTGAGTCGTGTACGCCGTAAAACTGGCACAGAAGAGTTGATAAAATGCAGCAAGGTTTTAAATAACCACGAACTACCGCAAATTATTCGTTTCGGATATATGCAGATCCTGATATTTATACAGATTTTTGTTTTAGTGTAAATTTTTTAATGCATAATTTTCTGAGGAAGTGAAACAAGTTGTATGTGCTGTTGATATTTTTCTTGTTTGCTTGTGAACCTATAATCGTGCATGGGATAAGAACACATTTTGTAATATGTTAAATAAAATAAGGTTAAAATATTATTGACTCACGAAGACAGGATATGAATGAAAATTCGAAAAGATTCAAAGGTTACCTGATGAGGAAATATTATGTATTATGTATAATGAATACGATTTTTAAAAAAACATTGACTCACGAAAATGGAATATGAAATACAATTTGACAGTTGTGTGAAAAGGAAGCAAAGGTTACACAATTAACGTGAAAGCAAACTGAACAAATCGATCCTATATGAATCTGAAATTCCAGTGACCTCTTTGGCGAACTTGTGTTAATAGTTTACGGAAATATTTCAAAGAATTAGTGTTTTAATGTTCATCACGAAAAGCTTCTCCCTGTACATGGAATCATTGATGATGAAAAGCATAAGCAAAGTTGAATTCAGCCATTATTATTTATTCATGTGTATTTCAAGTGCGAATAATCTCTTTATCCTTATTAACTACAGAACTTTTCGAAATACTATCGAGAAATTTTGAACACTTAAGCCAAACTATTTGTAAAACAAATGACACAAATACACAAAAGGTCGTCAAGCATTTATTACATAAAATTATGAAATATGAAAAAAACTGGTAATGCAATAATACTGATGGTTTAATAAACCTACAGAAACGTTTAAAATGTGTCATGTACATTCAGTCACTAACCACTCTTGTAACGCTTGTTTGACGACAAAGGCAAGCATAGCACAATAAAAAATTAGATAATTAATAAGTATCAAAAAAATGAATGTATCATAAATGTCTGACACAACACATGAGAATGAGCTGCTTAACTGTAAAAAAAACCCAACCTGGTATAGCCTGTGTCAGGTTGATTACATCTCAAATCATTTTCACAGGGTCAAATGGAAAATGAAAAATATATTCGTCTGATAATGAAACCCTCATCATGCCCATGCCAAATTTTAGAAAATCAATATTGGTCATATACTTTGAAGTTTATATATGTTTTATGATCTATACCAATGATCTCCAGCATGAAGTACAACTACATATCTAAATTTTTAAAGCTATGTGGTAATTCTAAATGATTATTTCATCAATTTGCAAACTAAACAATTTTTTCTGTTCTCTGTATACTTTCGTCAACATATAATCAAATTATGTAATATGAAATTTTTGAAAAAAGAACAATATATCATTTGAAAACAAGTTAGAAAATGAATTACCTTGCCTCAAAATGTCGTTAGTTCAAGACTTTAGTGAGATGAAATACAATAACGGAAGATGTTTAGCATTTTAAAACTAGACATTATTTTTAAAACTATAATTTTTAATTTGAAAATAAGAATGAAAGTTAAAAAAAGATAATTTAAAAGTCACACCCAGAAGAATGTTGCACCAGCATATGATATCTAATTTTCATCATTCTGATCAACCATTGTCCTCCATTTAAAGGTAAGCTTGCTCTGAATTTTATCTCGGACTTCATCTGCAGTTGTGGGAATCCCTATCAAATAATGGCAAAACGATCCAAATAAGACAAATATTTTTAGGAGTCACAAGAATCAATAATTTCAATTCATCATATTAATAGATGATTTAAGTATCTGTAACTAAATGCATTTTGTGATACACACTTTATGATAAAATCAATAGCATACAATCTTTGAATGAATTTACAAGATTAACAAAAAAGTCCTCAAATATCAATTGAGTTTTCAACAAATAATAACAACATTAAACTACAATGAAATAAAATTTTGAATTAGAAAGAGTATGACATGCAAACGATAAAAAAACAAATATACATTGGGAAAATGAAAAAAGGTAAAAAAATAAGTCTATTCTTAAAACCAATGATTTTTAAAAACAGATTAATATTAGTTAGAATTCGTTAAATTTAAGTAACAGACATAACATATTAGTCACTAAGCAAAGGGTGACATAAAACCTCTTCTTACGAGGACAAAATCTATTCGAAATGAAAGAAATTCTGATACATCACAAAATGATGTATATCTGCTCTCAAATTCATTGAGTACATTAACACATTTTCTATTTTCTTCATATCATTATTTGTAATGCAGACCACCATGTACCAAATATTTTCCTTTGTGTTTTCGTACAAACTCCAGACAAACGTAGACAGTTGTATTAAATATGTCACAAAACATACAATGAGTGGAAAATATGTCATTCATATAATTAAACATGAAATCAATCTCGTTAAAACTAGATGTAATTCTAAACCTCCTCCTATTATCATTACATTTAGTTTTAACTAGATCGATATGATATATTATACGAAATAACCCTTTTCATTTCACAACCTATTGCTGAAATAAATATTTTCACCTGCAATTTTGTCTATCTTCTAACTAACCTACAACCTATTGCTTCAAAACCAAGAAGAATGATGATATGTTATCTAATTTACATAATTCTGGTCAACAATGCTCCTCCACGTAACGGTAAGCTTGAATTGATTTGAATTGCCAGTTGTGAAAATCCATATTAAATAATGGGAAAACGACCAAATTAAATGAATATTTTTAAGGAATCACAGGAATCCTTTGTTCCATTCTTAACACAATAAGCGATTTAAGGATCTGTGAATAAATGCATTAGGTTATATACACTTTATGGTATAATCAGTAACATAACAATAGAAGTATGTTAAAACATAAGAAAACACTTTCTGAACTGGTTTACAAGCTTAATAAAGAAATTTTTTTTCAGTGAAGCAGGATTTTACGAAGTATATACATTGAAATTTCAAACAAATAAATCAAAACAGAAAATACTAGTATATCATAAATTCATCAAATCAGTATGACATGCAATTGCTTAGACCAAATATAAATTGGGAAAACATAAAAAGGTACAAAATAAGTGTTTTCTTAAAATCAATGTTTTTTAAAAAAATAGATTAATATCGGTAACAAACGAGTATTTGTTCAATATAAATCAGGTGATTTAAACTTTTGTGGATGCATCTTATCAATAAATCAGTGTGAAATTATTACTTGTATCTCGCTGTGTCTCGGATCTGATTATGGCTTCTCAGGGGCCTTGTCTTGTGATCTTACACTCTAGTCTATAGCGAATAGATAATTTATCAGTAATGTAAAGCAATTCATCTAAATCGAGGCAGTCCAGTTCAAGTCACCGAATTTCCAGCTCTATCCTCTTCTTGTTCCCGCAACCAATTGGCTTCCCATTTAGTTTCTTCACCTATGCATTAAAATATGCCTACAAATTAGTGACATGTTAGATAATAATATCCCCTGCAACACTTGTCTAAATTAGGCTGTATTATCATGATATTTTGTCTAGTTTGGACAGATACATACTGGGACAAAAATAACTGTGCATTCAGCATTCCTTAGAATTGAATTTTAAACTTTTAAATTTCAATTTTAAAGGTATATTTTAACATAATGGTATTCCCTTAGCAGATTGCACGTTCACGTGAGGCAATTTCATCTCGTTGAAGGAATTAAGATAAACTGCAACATTAGACAATCACGTATGTGTCTCATAACAACGTTTGGAATAAGGGTTGCAAATGTCTAATATTTGTTTATTCTTGTTTATAAAATCATGTACGTCTCACGTTGAATAAAGGCAATCAAGCAGTTGGAATGATTGCTGAAAGATTTTCACAACAGGAAGTTGCAAAACGCTTGAACTGCCACTGAAACACAATTTCAGACCTTGTTAGACGTCACAGATTACAATATTAGAGATTGTACTCGTTCTAGACGTCAACGTGTAACGATGCCTGAGCAAGATTGGAATCTCAACAAGGTCACAGCTGAAGCGAAAACATTTCAAAATCCAAATGAAACAGTTGTAAGAACAGAATTGAAGAAATGAGTGAGTGAGTAGTTGTTGTTAAATGCCGCTTGGGCAATATTTCAGCCATTAGCGGCGATTGAAGAAATGGAATATCCGTTTACCAACAAAACGGGAGTCACATGATCAGCGTGCGCATGGGATTGGATTTTGACAAAGTTATTTGATTGTTATCTGCAATTTGCAAATATTCATTTGCAAAATTTATGTTAATGTTTCAACATCCAACCACAAAAGTTGTAAATTGTCTTTTGTTATAATTGAATTTTATAAATCAGACTATGATTTCTAAATATCTGGAATTTAAAATCTTTGACATCAACCTAATCCAAACATCGAGAATATGTGTTTGAATCTGTCTTGCTCTGGCGTTCCAAATACGTATAGATGTTTAGTTAAAACCGACCTATTTCTTTAAATTTTATACACAGACAGATAAATAGATTGGTGTAAAAAATTTAACGACCTACAAATTTTTAAAATTAATGCATCGTTATGAAAAGAGTTATTTACTTCTCTACTTCTTTGATAATTGCAATGAACATACATTTATTTTTAAATGTTATAATAGCTAAGAAAGAAAGTGAGAAGTTGGATTTTCAAATTATTTTCATTTCGAAGGAGAGGAAAGCGTTATATGAAGGAATACTGATGTGACCTAATTGTAAAATTTCAGAATCATGATGTTCTCAGTGAATGTATTATATTTAATGTAAAAGGGGATTTCAATTGCTCTCATGTAAGCATTTAGAAAGGTGGGTAATGGGTGATTACTATAGATGTCGCTGCTTTTTGTCACAGGTTTTGCTTCTGATGAAGGCAAGATAGAACATGGATAGAGTTTATCTTGATATAATTTCACCTTTTTGGCAGATGAAGTTTGGTCAATCCCATTTAGCCAACTCAAAAACATGCAAACGCCAGTAGAAACAGCGAGAACCATCCCGAATCATCAACGCATCAATACACATACTGTCAAACACGATCTGAAGGACCTTTTGCCCAGCATCTTCCCACGGCAAGGTGAAAATGTATCGAGATAGACTCTATCCATTTTCTACCTTGTCCTCATCGGTAACAAAACCTGTGATACGAAGCAGTGACACCTAACGTCATTACCGAGTTACCACCCTTACTAGCTGCTAACCTGCAGCCAATGAAATCACCGTTTACATTCGAAACCTACGCTAGCTTTATGATAAAGAAATTCCAAGCGAAAATTTCATATTATACTTTAGTCAGATGGATTATTTGCTGTATTCACTGACAGCAACAATAATTAAATTTGAACAATTAAATCACATCGAGCCGTATTCCTCAAGTAGTAAATTATTTTCTCCTTCTTTTAATTTTCTTTTTATTCAAATCATATGTTTTACGTCATAAGCAGTAGATCATTTACGAGAATAAAATTGTAGTGCACTGATACAAAGACTGAGAGCTTTTCACCTTGAAATTTCATTAATAACTGAACTATTGTTCAAAGTATGTTAAACCCCAACTCACTCACTCACTTGAAATGAAAAAAAAAATCCCCGTTTTGCACGTGCAGCAGTCAATAGGCCTATATATTTTACTAAATGATGCATTTACTCCCGTTTTGATATTTTCGATCAAACCGAGTCGGCATCAAGTTTTCACAAATCCGATCTTTCGGTGTTCAGAATTGGAGTAAATCTCATCATTTTTCTCCAACATAACACAAAACAATGGCGCCATTACATAAGGTTTGATAACGAATATTTCTCAATATTTTTGTTTGAGAATGGATACATTTTATGAGAAACATTCAAAATTGAAACAACGAATTCTATTCGTAAAATAATTTCGTATTGACGTTACTTTTAAAATTTACAAACTCTACAGTATATATCGATCGACCTCAAACGTGATAGATCTACCATGTATCGATCTAAACATATGCCTGAAACTACATTTAAAATTAATATTTTAAATAGTCTTCTCTTCAAACGCAACAGGTCCCTACTGCTATCTTTGCCGTTGACATTTGAAGTTCATTTTGAAAGCCGCCTTCTGATTGGCCTATCAGAAAGGCCTGCAGTGGGCTAAACACTTAGCACAGAAAATGTGGGCTGTGATGTCAAGGGCGAAGCGGGAAGAGTTCGAAATCTTTTCGTTTCGGCCTTGACGTTGTGAAGATGGTCGCCCAGCAGCGCAGTCGAGTTTATTGTCGAGATATTGTCAACGACGGCAAAGGTAGTGAAGAAAGCACATTAGACGTTCTGCAAACTGGGGCGAAACATAGTGGTTACTGGTGAATACCATTTCAACCTTTCCTTTCAAGCATTACGACAACGTGTGAATAAAAATATTGCCAATTTCTTTACTTTTGTGCAGTTTGGCAAAGTTATTAAATAAATGTATATATTTTTGGATCGGCACATTTCAGAATTGACAATTGGCAACTACGTGGATCTGGACTGAGATTCCTCAGACATTTCTTGCTCATCTGGTAACTTCAATGGTGCGGAGTTGTACGGCAGTAATTAATGTTTAGGGTAGACAAACCCGACAGCCTGAAGGGTTATTAATTACAAGTAGAGTTTTGTGTTAGAACATAGCCTCCTGAGTAAAGTATTTAAATCGTCAGCTGTATGATCTTGCCAAAAGCCCATTTATAACCTGCAAATGGTCTTCAGGTTACTAGTGTTATCATAATGGTAAAACTTTGAACAGACCGACATATCCAGACAGACAGACCCACCAATTTGGTAAAGTCGTATATTTACGCATTCTCTCCCAACAGAGGTAGCTCCTTCATAAATTCATATATAATCTCTGTCTTAATACGAAGGTTTCTTGGTCTAGAAATGTAGAACGCTTATTGGATACAATCAAAGTTTGTTGTGCAATCAGCGACGCTTTTTCAAAAGTTACCATTCAAATCGTCTGAGGTGAGTTGTGTATCCTACAATTGTCGAGGCAGAATATCAATTCACTATTTTTTAATCTTTAAAATATATACATGAAAATCTGAATACATGTTTTTTCTTGTGAAATTTCAAAAACCAGAATCATAGGATGATATTCTCAAGATGCCATATCAGTACTCAAGTACACAAAATAACTACGGTCTGAAAATCTACTTGAAATTTCTACTTACGGTGTCAAACTACAGCTTTTGAGTAAAGCTTTCCTTTTGAGTTTTCTTTTATGCTATTGCATAAACATCACTTTTCTGTTCCTATTTTTTATTTAATTAAATTGTAATGAAATAGTGACTGATACTTACCTAGATCATCTCGGTCCTAAAACAGGAAAGACGACTCAGTAGTGAGTGTAATCATATTTTTACAACGGACTAATCAAATATTTCAGAATAAAAAATGTACAAATATGTTTGTCATTGTGCCGTTAACAATATTGTCAGTGTTTTTGCTTACGGGTCAGGTCTAGGGTACTGCTGGTCCGAATCCGCCGTTAACGGAATACTTATTTCTGAATTGAAAAAGGTCATTTTGGATATATTTTTCAAACGATTACTCGAGTACAAATTTTGTTCATATTTAACATGGGAAAGTCATTTTGAGAAAGAGGTTTCACATTAGAAATGGGAAACCCTCTTCGTAGCATATTTGCAGTTAAGGTGACACATTTGGAATGTTATTGGGTTAGTACTGGAAAACCAAAAAAAAATAAAAATACCTGATAGGTTTGTAATCAATTTCCTTCATCTGTCCTCTTTCTTCGAATGTAGATGACTAAAGCAGAAGTAAGATTGATCAGGACCAGGAGGATGGTTATATTGACGACCGTGATCACTACGGTAGCATCCGCTACTGCTGTTTAACAAAAAGAATGGTATTGGCAGCATTCAAAGATTCAATTACATTAAAAGATTTTATCATCCAAAACTGTGTTCCACAGGAGATATCGCTTGTGGAAGATGAAGCGATATCTCCTAGGAGATATCGTTTTGACAGTAGATTTTGAACAATGCCCTATTACAGTCAAGTTCATGACATCACAATTGTTTTACATCATCAAGTAATGACATCACAATGCTATGACGTCATAAATATGATGGCGTCACAATGCTCATTCCACTGAGAGTCTTAGAGTAGTGCAATGTTCAGAAATACACACTTTTCACGAAATCGAAATGAAAAATGATTTTGAATGATAAATAGAATCTCACCCTCGTGTCTTCTGGTATCAAATGTATCAACACGAGTTGATAAAAGTTACAAATATCTGAGGCTTGCCGAGGATATTTTACTTTTATCAACGAGTGTTGATATATTTGATATCAAAGGACACTTGGGTGAGATTCTCTACATATGCCCTTGTATAATGTAATCATAATGCTATCAGTTTATATTGCTTCATGTAGTTCTCACATGCATTGTACAAATTATGATGGGCCGGTGACCCCTTCACGTGAAATAATCAGTCAATCTATTGCTTGGGCCGTTGAATAAATCGAATGGTCTTAGCAGCATGCAAAGTTTCTTATTTATGCGAGACAAATTTAAGTAAAGTAAATGTACGAACTGCTTAGTACCCTTACCACATCCTTGTAATCTGTGAAAACGTTAGAGTACGCCATGTACAAAATGGTAACATTTGACCACTATAAACGGCCCATCTGATAGTAAGTATAGCTTCAAAGTTTTGATTTATAAAACATGATAATACATCTTCTAGTTATTACTTTAAGCTCTGTCAATATTTTTAAAGATAGGAATGTCATTGTTTGAGAGCGCCATGTAAGCACCCATCAGAAAATGTTATGCAAATTTTATGCAAATTTTAAGCTCTATGACATATTGTTGTTCATTCTGATCTTGGCCATAATTCATATAAGCTTTTGAATTCGATTCTTAAATTATTTACTCCTGACAGGAGTTACAAAATTAGGCCCTTTATCAAGTACAAAGCAAATAGAAGAAAAGTGAGGTTTTCACGATTTTTTATGTATATGCTCAAACACAAGGCAAAAAACGCAAAGAGTACCCAATAGTACCTTTGCAGTGATCCTCTTCAAGAATAAAGCTGATTTTTTTCTTCCCTTCGGTGTTTATGAACGTCAGTAGAAATTTCTGGCCAAGCGATTCACAAGGAAAGTTCACGTGGAACTCATGGAGGTTGCTCCGTGTCGCCAGTCCGTCATCTAGCTGTCGTTCATAAGAGATGTGTTTGTGAAAAAGACTTATAGCCTTTGTATCTCTTCCAGAGGACATTGAGAAAATGGCTTCCAAAGCTGGTTGTGGATAAGCTTGTATCATGAAGCTCCACGTATTATCATCTGTATTTTGCATAGGTTTTGGTTTGTGGACAAGCCTAGGAGAACCTAACAATAGAGGTCGACATAAATGTCTATTAATGACAAGATAGCAATATTACCATATAATTGCCTTGTTACGCAACAGAAACCGTTAATTTGAACGGATAGAATTGTATAGAAATGAGGCCATTATTTTCTGAACTGAAAATTTCACAGAAAAATAACATTAAGGAAACTGATAAACTCACATAACACCATCACTGCAACAGACAAATGTGACAATCCGTACTGATTTTCAGCTGTAATCTCATAGTGACCCTGGTCGTCACACTTTGCAGAGTCAATCGTGTAAGATATCTGGTAGTAATTGTCATGGATGTCCTCTGGTTTTGTCATGGGAAGGTCTGTTCCGTTTGGTGAATGGATTGTCACGCTGGGTTCTGGGTTACTGTTGACAAGCCCAGTGAAGGTGAGGGATCCACCTTCATGTGTTGTTTTGTAACCATCTTCAAAACTTAGCTCAGGTGGAACTGAATACATTAAAGAAATATTAACTGAACCATTTGGTGGGAAATCTTAGAATTTAGAACGTGAGTGTTAGTTGTTTTAGTTTGTTTTCTGTAAAAATAATCGACGTGTATTTTGCTTTATTTATGTCAATGCTATTTTAAGGCTGATGTATTTGAGAGATAAATGGTATGCAAAATATAAACTGGTTAACTATTATAGTTCCCTTGCATCGTTACTTTTGAAGAATGAGATCTCTTTGCATTAGGAGACAGGAAAACCATTGAAAGCATGGTAATGTTCTGTTTAGAGAATCTTCATCTACTGTTATAGGCTACCATTCAAGTATATTCTAACAAACAATTTTGATATTAAATGTTCAGTTGTTTCATAAAGTAAGATATGTTGGGGCGATCGTTAACCAAAATCAAGCGAACTTGCTGACAGTATACTGTGCGCCTAACTAAATTTGTACCAACGTGGTATTTCATAAAAATGTTTCATAACAAAATGTTAGGACACTTATGTGTCATACTACCTTCGAGTGATTTGATTGGCTAATGCTCTGGACGAAGCAAAATTTATTTCACATAAACTAAGAATGAAAGGGGAAGCTCGTTAGATATCCCATTAGAGGGTTCAAAAGTGGCTACAATAACCCTAACGGTTTAAAATATGTCTTTACACAATTCATTTGAAAAGAGCATTCTTCAAGCAAACAACAACTACCTTTAAACAGGTTTCCCCCAATAACCTATTTGATACTTACATAATACTTTGACATCAACACTCCTGGATTCATTTCCATGCACATTCCAGGCTGTACAATAAATCCTAGACTGATTTCTGTCCATGCTGAACGAAACATGACCTGTGGTCACCTGTCCGTCTCCACCACTCCATGTTATGTTGCAGCCGGGGTTGCAATCAGCGCTGCAGGTAACCTGGTCTCCTTCAAGGACACTGGTGGGGGATATCCTGATCAAATCTGGTCCATCTGTAGTTAATATTTGGTCACGATTAGTATGAATTATCAAAGAGAAAAGCTTTTAACCGGCGACACTTCATTGATTATATATGGCGACTTCTCTTTATGAACTTACATCTGATATGGCAAATTTGATGTCCGAAGTTCGTAGAAAAGTTCGAAAATGTACCTTATCGTAGTTCGGGCTTATTTACTACAACGTTTCGATGACTATTCGAACATTTCAATCTACAATGATGGAATAAAGAGGAAAAAATTAGAAACACCGCATTTTTTCTGAAAGTTTATAATTTATCATTCTTTCCTAGCAGAAGTAGCTCAGTCATAAATTGCTATACAACCTCTGCCCTAATACGAAAGTTTCTCAGTCAAGAAATATAGAAACCTGATTGGATGCAATCAGAGGTACATGTAGTTGTGCCATCAGCGACGTCATTTCAAAATGTTTCATTCAAAACGCCACAGTAAGCTCTGTATGCTTTCGGAAAGCAAAATGTTATTCATATATGCACTTTGCACTTTGAGTCTTCCTTACAGAACATTTTGCTTTATTTAGGGACTGCATCGTTGCATATTCCTGTGTGACAACAAATATGGTATCAGTGCATGCGGTGTTTTTATTGGCTGAAATATTGCAGCCAGAGTTTATTGGGAATCTGATGGAAGCCCGGGTAGAGACCGTTTTAGAACAGAGGTCGTATAGGAATTAATGACTGAGCTACCTCTATTTGGAGAAAATCCGTTTATATGTGCATGTTGTAAAACTGTATGACAAAACCACAGGTTTATGTTTACTGATATCTAGACAAAATTAAGATTTATAGATAAAGTCCTTAGAGGATTGTAAGATATTGCCTATTATGTTTGATTGCAAAACTATTCTGATTGATTTTGGTATCAATGACAACCTTTAATAACGTATTTGGAGGATGATATGTACTTTGATTGTGATTACCTGTCGTGTTGTTCGGATCTTTAAATCATGGTCTATGAAAACAATCTGTAAGTAGGTGCAGCTTTAGATGTAAAACCATTAATAAAGGTATCTACACAATATAGCAATACGTAAGCAAAACACATTATAGTTACATTGTGGATCAAGTGTAAAATTCGAACTCCACTGCGAGTCAATCCCTCCTTCAAATGCTTGACAACTGTAGTTATCTCCCCTGTCAGTTCTTCTGACGGTAAACGTTAAATTCCCATCGGTGGCGTGCTGCGTTGTTAATTTTTCATTGTTTTTTCTCCATCTGTAGTTCATAATAAGGCCATAATCTTGAGGTAAACTTTTAGAAGAGGAGTTACAGGTCAAGATCACCTCGGAACCCTCAACCGGAGGCTCGGGACTACACTCTACTTTCGGTTCTGCGGGCTGCTCTGAAAGAAAATAGATGTAAATTCTTGAAATTGTAATGTTCGTTTCCTAATACGTTTCATCTTGCTGATGGTAATCTAAAACAAATGACAAAAAACTCTTTATTTTGAGGTATTTAACATTATAGATGTTGCAGGAAGGAAATCTGGTAAATCTTTCAGGAAAAACGAATAATTTCTGTTTCACTTTGTAAAAGAATCTTACCAGAAAATGTAATAAAATTTATAGGAAAGGTTTTAACTGAAGAACATTTATTACATATATTTACTAGGCCAATATAAGTTAACATTTAGTTATATTATGATTTTGTAATGCGTAAATATAATATTTTGCCTGTCTGTCTTAGTCAGAATACATTTAAACTCATCAGTTATATATGTCTAAGTACTTGCAGCCATTGTCTGATAATGAAATAGAGGAATCGCACAGTATGAAAGTTCTTACGTCCTGCGCCTTGAGTAAGTAAATCAATGTCAGTAGGTAAACGCTATGTCGACCTCAAATTTGTATCCTGATCTAGTAACGTTATCATACCTTAAAAACATTTTACTAACACATTCATAAATGTTTATCAATTTTTCACTACTCCAGTTTATTTATTTTTTAAAGAGTTTTAATATAATCTACATGACTTACTTGCAACAACCAAAACTTGTGAGCACTTTGGTATCGGAGAATAATTCCAGCACTGAAACGTTCCAGCATCAGATGACGTGACGTTCAGGATAGTAAAATTGAAAAGTCCTCTACGTCTCCATTCTTTTTTATCATATATGACCCGTTCTTTATATGAGGTATCTAAGGTTTCGGGAAAGGCACCCCCTAAATCAAATATAATGCATTTGCCTTTCTGAATACGTTTTGCATCATTGGGCACGCTGAATGATAGATAGGCATCATCTCCTTCCTTCCAAGACGGGTAGTTTGCCAAACCAACATCTGTGACAATAGATCATATTATAAAGTGACTGAAATGAAACATCTGAAAAATAGAAACCAAACAAGTGGTACAAGAGTACAAGATAGCAAATACATTAAACAAGATTGGTTAAAACATGCACAGTATTTTAATGTACAATTAATATACAATGCTAACAGTTTGTAACTGCTATCCATCAACGACAATAGAATAATTTGCGACCCAAAAAGGTTTATATATCTTTACTAGTTTGCCAGTTGCTGCCTTAGGCTGCCAAAAATGATCTTGGGCGATAATAAATAATCTTCAAATACATTTCTCCAATAATTTGTCATTTTCAAAGTAGGTACAATAATGAGGCAGTTGCTTTGGAATGAAGCACTTAATACATGGGTACAACTAGCTAGCCTTACTGGTGTGACTTATTCAATATTAGGAACAGTCATGATGAAAATAGACTTGAATATCTAAATAATGATAATAATAATTCATTTCCCTTTTTAGGACATTAACACAGAGCTTAAATACACATATACAGTCACATGCAATATCCATGAACATGAAATAGATTAGTTTACAATTTATTAAAAAGAATTATTGTATTTCGGACAGAAGATGTACGTGCCTAAACATGAAATTTGTAGCAGAAATGAGCAGATGATATTCCGAATGTAAACAGTGTGTTGGATTAGATATAGTTTTTACAGCTTGATTAAAGATTTGCCGCTCATATATTGATGTTAAAAATACAAATAGGCCCCCAGCGATCTTATTTTCAACGTTTACAATTTTATTAACTTCAGATTCTATAAACTGAGAGAGACCTGTACCAACAATGGAATGAATGTTTGACATATGCTTCGAATAAATGCTTCGTAAAAAGTGAAATGAGAGAGGGGTTAACATTGAAAGACCTGAGTGAAGCCAATCTGCTAACTTTGCAATTTCTTTTTGTTAATTATGAAGAATTTACTTGCTTCGCGTGTCAGAAACGAAAGACTATTGTTATGTAGATAGCTAGTGGTGAATGTATGGATGTATGTATGTATGTCTGACTGTTTGTCTGTCTGTATGTATGTATGTATGTATGTATGCATGTATATCCGTACGTTTGTTTGGTTGTTTGCTCATTAAGAAACAATAATATATATAAATTAACATTTATAGATTCTATGCATAAATCGAGCTTTGCATAATTATATATCCATGTGTACATATTGTATCTGTTGTATACATTATGTATCTCTTCATTCATTATACTATAAATATTTTATACATTCACATAGTGTAGCCATGCGTGTACGTAGCGATTATTACTGTCATATGACTTTTATAACACGAGTGTGAAAGGTTGGGGTTATACACACATTCGCACGAGTTTATTCAAATCATATTACAAACTTAAGAGGGTGAAAATTTCTTTATAACCGATTGTATTCCATTTCAAATCCTTGGAAATATTCTGAAACAGCCTGCTTCCTTTGCGACGGCCCGCTACAGTGTCGTCACGAGCAATGGGTTTATGATGTCAAAGACGACAAAATACGGCAATTCGCACTGAAATGATCGTTGCAAGGCAAAACTAATATTGCACATGTGCTAATCACTTATAATAAACAATGTATGTAATAAATCATATATATTTCACCTCAGTAGACATTGTAGATGTATTAATTCATATATTCATTTTTGTTTTTAAAACGATCTTTTAAAGGCAACGTTGTGTCCTGTCGCGAGTATGCGCAGATAAACCATTCGATGTTATTCATGATGCAATCATAGAATATGCCAGAAAACGAAATGTACGAGTCTCATCTGCAATGTTACTGAAGAAGTGGGATGGACCTTATGAAACATTCACCATACGGGTCAATGTTGACAACTTATCAATGCATAAGGTCGATATGGAAAACTTTTGGCCTCAAAATGTGAGATGTGTTGAGTGGGTACCGAGATCAAATAGGGTATACTCATCATAATACTCATATATCTCTTATAATGCTAATGCTCAGTATTGGAACATGGAATATGCGTAGATCCGCATCTAACTATCAGCAGTTGGATAAGTATGCTGAGAAATGCGACGTTTATACTGTCGCTGAACATTGGTTAACAGATGATACATGTTCATTTGTGAATACCTTTTAGGACAGGTATCATATTGTACTCAACACTAAATCAATACAGAGAGGATATCGAGGTGAGGCAGGAGTCGCAATACTAGTAAGGAAAAATAAGTAAAGTTCTTGTCAATATATTCATTATGAAAATGAAAATCTATCGATTGTTTGTGCATTTCTCCCATCAACGAATCAGTCAATCCAAACCTATAATAGAGATTTCTACAAAATGTATTTCAGATTCCAGCTACACTATACTATGTGGAGATTTCAATACTGATACCTTGAACAAACCAAACTCTAGAAGGTCTACAATTCTCTCCCGATACCTAAATGGTAGAAACATGCTATCAACATACCAAGCCGGAGTATGGTCTGAACCTGCTTATACTTGGAGGAATAAACAGAATACTCAGCGGCCTCTGATTGATTATATCTTTATTCCCGAAAACCTGTGTCCATCGATCCTAAAAACAGAAATTATTGAAACACCATATGGAACATCTGAGTGTTTGTATCCTTCCTCGGAGCTCGATTCATTACTGGACCAGTGATTGGAATCCTCCTCAACTGAAATGGCATTTAACACATAGCTTTGACCTTACAATGTACAGAACCGAAGTAGACCTTATTCTTGGTGGCACTATGCCCAGTACTAGTGATGCTACTGAAGATTCAATAGAAAATTACTACGATGCGATATCCAGTGCGCTGCATAGTTCTGCTGAAATGTATATAAAAAGGGTGTCTACCGTCCATATCTCAAACCTTACTGCAAAGCATCAAACTTAGTTTACTACCATTACCAAAACGTGAATTTCGAAGGCAACACAGACAGGCAAAACGTTAGTGGGACAAGAACAAATATATTGATATTGTTACATCGAGTGAAATAGATATAGGTGAATTCTACAGGGCAGTGCGAAGACAACACAGAAAGATGACAGCATTGACAACATTGAAGTTTGGAGACAAAACTGCATGTACACCAGACTCTGTGGCTGAGCTATGGGGAGATTACTATTCTAACTTACTTAGTCCCTACACTAGAAATGATTTTGATGAACAATTTAAACAATCAATTGACATGGAAAAGAACACAATTAACAATGATTAGTCCATCATCGACCGGTATGCAAGCTATGCTAAATACTGTGTTCTCTTACTCCATCAAATTGAGACTAACATACAATGCTGATAAAAGTTGTGTTGTGGTGTTTAAAGGAGGACTGGCGCACAATATCGATCCATGTTTATAACTGGGTGATAATGTGCTGTCTATATAAGATAATGCTGTATATGCTGGAACCTTGATTAGCAGTGGTACTCAGTCTGAAAGAACACATCGGACGTGTAATAAAGGCAGAAGATCAGTGTGTTTTACTCAGAGAAACTGGAAACCAGGTGGTATCAATCCGATTGGATGTGTAAAAATATGGCAGAGAGTTATCTTCCCCTGTGCCTTTTATCCATGTGAGCTGTGGTGTTACATTAGCAATTCTGCGTATACAGAGATGGACAGAACCCAACGTATGTTTGCCCGGAGTGTACAAAATCTACACGCATGATCCTCTACACTGGCTACTGTTCAAAATCTTGGACTTTGGTCCATTTAAAGATATATTGATAAACTCAAACTATCCTTACTATTATTCAATTGCAATACTGATTGTGTTCATAAGAATATATTCCATTTCAGATTTGGACAGTATGTTGTAAATAGTATTTGCAAATCCTCAGTGACTCACGACCTCTTGATTATCCTGAAGAAATATTAACTATGGTCGTATGTTGAGGACTACTTCAGAACATAGTAGCCCACCAGTTGCGGCACTGTGACAAACTGATCGTTGAAAGCAATACCCTGTGTGAACAGTTATGTGACAATCTAGATATAAATGTATATTTGAAGTTTGAAAACACTACTGATGAAAGAAAGTTAAAAGCTTTACTGGGCGGTATAACTGAAATAATAGACATCATTGGACTTGATGAATGGGCAACAATGATAATCATTATAGGCAGGAATATAAGTTCCTGGAACTTGAAATCTGTGTTGCACCTGTTGCATGTACGTTTACTATACTTTATCAGTTTGAAAATAAATATCAGTTTGAAAATGTTCGAAATGTATGTCTAAAATGGGATTTATTCTATACTCTTCATACATATGGAGGAAATAAAGACAATTCATTCATTCATTCATTATAAGTTTACATAATATATTTATTTATAATTGATCTGTTTACATTATGAAGCTATGCACGCGCATCTGCGTAAACACTGGGATCAATATATCTGTGTATACATAGTACATCCATGTATATTTGTATCTATGATTATGTTAATATGTATAACCTCATGATAATAATCATCATCATTGTCATTATCACCATCATCATCCTAACTATCATAATCATCACCATCCATCTTCATCAAAATCGCCATCAAAACCTTCTGATTCTAGGCTATGTGAGCCAACTTATTTAGCACCACGAGTATAAGGTTATAACGTTCAATTTTGCAGGTATCTGTAAATATAAAAATTATCGAACAAATACTATCATATTCACTGCATGACTGTTAGATTTTTAGTTATACCCTATTTGCATGTTCATACTAGACATAAGAAAATCTTATTTTACAAATATGAGATGATCCTTTCAAATAAGTATATAGAAATAGAACCTCTTTTTTAACACGATATTAGAACAGACATTTCTTGATGAAAATAGAAATATCACATTGCATTAAAAAGAAACAGTTATACAAACCTCCTGTGACAGTCGCTGAAAGTAAGATTGTTTTGATGAATTCAAAAATTGTTGACTTGATCGAATTCAAGTTATAGTTATCAATGTTCAAAATGTTTACATAATTATGTAGACCCACATGTTTCAAAACCATATACATGTTATGTTAATCATGAACATGACTATACATTTATCACATACTTACCCCCCAAAAACAGCATGAGGAGAAGAATGAAGAGGATTTTCCCCATCATTTTTGTAGAGGTGAACATTCTCCTTAACTCTAAAGAGCGGGGATTTCTACTACCAACTGATAATAATGGTATCACTTTCCTTCAAACAAGGAAGTTGAAAGTGTATGTTTAGCAGTCCTGATTAATTCTAACTTTTTTCGATCTTATATTAATGCATCTAATTTTCACTTTATTAACAGAAGAAAATGATGCACAGTTAAGTGTGACAGCTGCTAGCATTGACATTTTGACAATCTGTTAAATTAGCGAATGACACTTCAAGTCAAGTCAAGTCAAAGAGTTTATTGTATTTAAGGCCTCCGGCCCACATACAAAAGTACATATACAAATAGTGAAGACACAAACAATATACAATTCAACAAATGACAGTTGAAAAATCCCGTTTTAGTTACAAGTTTTTAACAGTTCATCTCTAAGTCTTAAACTATGCTTGATAAATAATGATAAATGGAGAATAACATTTTCGTTTTGAGAGGACATTAAGGATGTAAAGGCAATATTAGGTTATTTTGATAAAAACTTTTCAGGAATGTACTTTCTTCTGAACACGGAATAAGATGGGCAAACTAGCATAAAATGTATTTCATTTTCAACTGCTGATTTACATAAAGGACAAATTCTTCTATTCTTTTCGATGCACATTTTTCTCCCTTCATTTACCATTTAGTCTAACAACCAAAGTCTAAATCTGATGAAATATTTTCTTAAGTCTTTGGAATATAAAATTGACAAATATTTTTCTGGTTGAAGTAAACTTTTGAAAATCCTGTAACAATCGTACCGTGAGGTATCATTAAGGGTAGAATGCCAATCTTGATTAAACACATTAATAGCTTGGTTTCTAAAATCATATATAAAGAGATCAATATTTCCAATAGTTTGGTTCATCCAAATAAAACCAAACCCGTGGGAGAACAAAAGGTTTCTGATGTGGGATGCCCATGTAATTTTGCCAATGTTATCTAAATGGAAAAGCATGTTATAAGCTAGCTTTGGGATTCTAGTTTAAAGCATACCGATAAGTTTTATCCAATGTTTTAGGCATTTAATTTGGGAATTTGTATACAGGGGATATCTTCCACATTCGCCGTAAATCATGCAATTAGGTGTAGATAAGCCAACGGATAATTATTCTTACATGCTAAAAGATGGATTTTTTTCTAGACAATCATACCTTTGGTATCCCCAAATATCAGATCCATATAACAATATCGGTTGTATCTGGGAATCAAAGAGTTTAAAAAATACTTTAGGGGTAGTTATTTCGATCTTATATGCAACAGAAAGAACGTTCAAGAGGGCGTATATATACTCGAAGATGTCATGGGAGCAGAGAAACAACTCGTTCTTCGATCTCGTTGTTTCTCTGCTCCCATGACATCTTCTCGTTCAATACAAAACATCAAAATGCACTAGTATGACGAACTCGTTGTTTCTCTGCTCCCATGACATCTTCTCGTTCAATACAAAACATCAAAATGCACTAGTATGACGAACTCGTTGTTTCTCTGCTCCCATGACATCTTCTCGTTCAATACAAAACATCAAAATGCACTAGTATGACGAACTCGTTGTTTCTCTGCTCCCATGACATCTTCTCGTTCAATACAAAACATCAAAATGCACTAGTATGACGAACTCGTTGTTTCTCTGCTCCCATGACATCTTCTCGTTCAATACTAAACATCAAAATGCACTAGTATGACGTTCTATATATGTGTAGGACTCGGTGTATTCTATTTAATAACGAATTTAGCACAAAATGTATGCCCAATTTTGAAATTAAAAATTATTGAATTTCCAACTGCTCTTATGCAAATTGGAAATGAAAATCGTTTATATTTGTGTTTGAAGTATGTTAGATAAGCTATTATTTTACGATGTTCACTTCGCTCAATATGTTGTGTTTCATTTATTAGCACCTTCTAATATGCATTTGAAGGCGTTTTTGCAAAAACATCATGTAAATAACATGCAAAGTAAAAATTCACGGGAGAGTGAATGTAAAAGCATATGGTCTGATAACCGAAGAAGGTCAATCATCGTTTCAAATTTTGCTATTCGATTTTGCATAGAAAAGAGGTCATCAGCCAACCCAGAGTGGTGGCAACAAATTGAATGCCACTGCACGTTGTATTGAAAGCGTCGAGTCATAATTTGCATTTTTATGACAACTGAACGTTCATTAGAGCGCCATATTATGCATTTGGGGTCAACAAGAGCTTCATATATGTCTTTGTAAGAGTAACAAACCAAGCCAACATTTTTTACATCCGGGTTAATCACTTATGCCAACGTGTTGTCAAAACCATGGAGAAGTTGTGGAGGTCGGTTATCGTCCCCGGTTTGAGCAGTTACCACGTGCGTAATCGCCTTCAGTGTTGTTGTATAGTCAAGAACTTGAATTTTAAAAACTTTAGGAAACTTTTGGTTCATTGGTTCACAATTGCGTCTGCTATGGGGAGAAGGGAAATAACATGCCTATAATTGTTTACAACATTTTGCAAACTCTTTAAATGGGAAGGTATACATTTTCACCAGAGAAAGTGTGAAGTTGCGGAGCGTCATATTAGCACAAACAAGATCTGTTTAAGTGGTGGTTCAGTAGAATATAGCAGAAAACAAGTCCATTAACAATTTCTTCGTTTCTGCGTTTTCCATGAAATTTATGGGCACAAGCTGCTGTCATTTTAATTTTCAAAATAATTAGGTGAGTTATCTTAAAAGAATATGAGCCATTGAGTGTCTACAGGGTACTTTCAAACAAAACGTACGTTGCAGAGAAAATTGGATGTAGTCTTCGTGTAATTGGTAAGGAAACGGTACACATATAGTAGCGGTACCAAGCAACCAATTTCAGTCAGAATCATCTACAGTCTGGACCTCTTTTGAGTAGCATAGCTATGATGAGGCTGATGTCACTTATATGCGCCACCATTGGACTCGATACCTTATCGTGGTGTGGTGCTTTGAGTGCTTCAGAGACCGTGAGAGCCTTGCCAGCTGGAGCTACCATGATCCTTGTAGGGGCGCCCACGCTTGACAGGTCGACGGGTAGAAGCCAGACCAAATTTGAGTTCTTCTAAAACCTGCTTTTTATCTCTCACTATGCCTGTCTTTCCGTCTTATACCCTTACCCTTTCGATCCCTTTCTCCCTAATATGTCCACTTTCTTTTGGATGCTTGTCGTCCACGTGTTTAATAAATACAATATTGTTGAAAGCACGTTAAACCCTAACTCGCTCACTCACTCACTTATATGCCCTTGTCTCTGGAGTTTCCCAAAATTAATGAACATTATTTAAACATATCGGACAACTTGATCCCGTATTCCTATCAGAACGTTTATGACAAATTTGTGTTTAACAGATGGACCTAACTCGATCCAGATATCCCCAAACAGTGTCCTTGAAAGTGCCCCTGTTGCGTGCAGCGCTGATTGTAACCCTGGCTGCAATATCAAGTGGAGTGGACAGGTGACAGAGGTCAGTCTGGGAGCTACTGTACAGCCTGGAATGAACATGGGAATAAATCCAGGAGTTTTGATGTCAATGTATTATGAAAGTATTAAAGTTTTTAAAGGTCGTTTTAGACTGCTTGAAGAATGCTCCTTTTAGACGACGTACAGCTGAAATTAAAATTAAATGTACTTAACACTTGAGCGATCAATTTTGTAATGAAAATGAATTGTTAAACGACATGTTTTTATACCTTTAATTATTTTAATCAAATTAAACTCTCTTTCTAGATCACAATTTTTTTAACTTTATTTAACGAGATTCCCCTTTGTTCGGAGTCTTTGCAAGCCTTGGCGTGGAAATTACTTTGATAGGGACATAAAGTTGTGTATCTCATTTATCACCAAGTTTTATTTTATCCTTTTTTTGTGTTTTAAACAACTTAAAAGAGTTGATTAATGTCTATATAGTATTGAATTCTGTCGCTGTGTGTCATGACAATTTTTTTCTTTTAAAAGCACCTCGTGTGTTAAATGATAATCCGTTTGCGAATTCGTTTGATTTCAGTTTACGAGTAAGAAATGTAACAGATGAACATTTATTTTTAAAAGTGTGTGTTAAATTAAAGTTGAATTGTTTAGTTACAATGGTTGTCATTAGATGAGGCTCCACACAACATTACATTACCATGCTTACACGTTTGGTTAAATTGGTTTCCATGTCCCTTAATGCATGTAAAGCCAAGTGATCTCATTCTTCAAAATTAACGATGCAAGGGAACTTTAATAGTTACGAGGTCATATTTTACATAATATTTATCCCCTTAAATACATCAGCTTTTAAAGTATCATTGACATTAAACATAAAGTAGTTTCCACGTTTAATAGTTTTGCACAAACAAAACTAAAAAAACCGCAATCCAAATAATAAGATTGCTTACCAAATCGTTCAGTGAATTTTTCCTCAATACATTCAGTTACAACTGAACTAAAATGTGAAGATGGTAACAAAACAACACACGAAGGTGGATCCCTCACCTTCACTGGGCTTGTCAACAGTAACCCAGAACCCAGCGTGACCATCCATTCACCAAATGGAACAGGCGTGCCCATGACAACATTGGATAGAATCCATAACAATACCTACAATATATCTTTAGTCAGAATCTATCTAAATAGGGAGTTTTACAATTCCAGTTGTTGTCAATGAACTAATGAGTGTTGCCCCGAACATATGAAGCAGAGCTGAAACATTTTGCAAGTAAGAAATGATGTTGAGTATTTGAAGTTATCATACGAAGCTCTTGGGCAATATATTATTTCCATGGTGACGTCACGTTATGAACAATGCTTTGACGAAACTGCATGTGATGAAGGCGGGTGATGCGTCAATACTTAGAGGTTGATTTTAATTATTTTTCTTTGATTTCGCGACTTTGGTAATAAACAGAATATCTTATTCTTGCCTATTACATGCGACACTTGTGCCTAAAGGTCAGTGTATCCCTCGCTCTAGCTCGAGAAATACAAATATTTAGACACTCGTGTCGTAAACGTTGTATGTCATGGACAGTCATATTATATCCTCTTAACAACGAGCGAACGCTCGAGATCGAGAGCAGAACCAAAGAGTTATTGTGACTGTCTAATTTAGATCAGACATGTATATTCACTCAGACATTACTTTTTGATGAAATAGTATATGCTTATATTTTCAATGCTCTTTTTGGTTACATAATATTGAACAAAATCTGCTTCGAAGAAAAATTTGGTATTGAGAATATTCATAAACAAGAATTTGATTGTTTAACTATTCTTCTAGACTCTTAAACCATGATTATCAGTATCTATTTGTTGGTTAAATATTGCCATTCCAAAATCTATGTAAATTTCCAAATTTAATCGCTAGACCACCAATCTGCAACAGCAGCTGACATAAAGGTAATAAATTACACAAATTAGAGTGTTAAACAAACTATGATACTATGCATGTCACCCACATCGTGAAATACGCAACCATTGTAAGCATCTTGCAAGTCAATTCTAAACAAAATCTCTTCATTTTAGTTTACAAATTATTCTTTAGTCTCCAGCAATGTTAAAAAATCTAGCATGTCTTTGCATTTGGACATGCCCTATTATATAATAAGCATTTTCAATAAATACACTTGCATTTACTTACAGAAACACTTATTTTATATCTAAAAGTGTGGTCTTATATTGACTAAATAATGCTTTCATTAATACACAACTAAGGTGATTAAAAAATAGGTTTTCCAAAGGGCTTTCACTCAAACCCCTATTAAGTATGTGAAATGTCAAACAGAATGACTTGCTCCATGTCAAACTATAACGTTCACTTTATAATCATAGATACCAACTGTAATTTCTTTTAATAGGTTAGAATAAAACAAACAAAAAATCTATTTAACATATTTACAGAATTAGAAACAAACATCATTCGCTTTCTATGTCCTTGTTAGAAGGAAACAGATACAACTAACGTTTGAGAGTGGCACTTCTCCCATTTTTTAGTTCAACAGGGACAATGTTTCAGCTGTCAGCTCCTAAAACATGAAAAGCGTGTATCTTATTCTTCTTTCGATGTCTTTATTGGGTATGTATGTGATAATGTTTCTTCATTAGACCTTCATCGCTCAAATAAAACCATAAGAGTAAAAATTAGTGTGTCTGTCGGTGAAGTCATGTTGTTCTCTAGAATATTAATAGAAAATTATTGTTGTAATTCGATTAAATAATCTCCGATGTGGAATCTGGAACTGTTTGTCGCTGCGTTTGAAGTTTATTATAAATATATGATACAGTTATTACCCTTTACATGGTTCATATTATATATATTAAATCAGCCAAGTAAAGGGAAATAACTCCATTCGAAGTTCCATCTCCTGATTTCACACTGACAGTTGCATTTCAATAGTTAAAAGCATTGATACAAAACAACAGCACACAACATTTTCTCGCTTCTAACTATGAGGACTGTACACTTGATTGAACTTTCACCTTAAATATATATATATATATATATATATATATATATATATATAACAAAAAAGGGTGAAAACGCTGAAAAATGCAGACGATATTGGTAATGAGACCAAGCTGTCTTGTATGTAACTGATTAATCTTCTTTCGGTTGAAATATTTTGGGGAGGAAGGGGGCGGTCTTGGTCTGACAGAGTGGATTGACAGACAAAGAAGTGATTCAAAATATTTGCAATTGTTTCTTGACATATATATATAAAATCATAAAATTATAGTGACAGAAAGAATATAGGGTGGTCCAATTTCTATGTAAGACTTTCTTTAACTCTAGAGAAATACAACTTAATATGACAACCAGGTGTAACTGTGCCATAATCCTTTGTTTCATTTCAGAAACGTGTAATTGTGTACCTAACGCAGTTGCAAGAGAAGGCCAGAATGTCTCATTGTTATTCGTCATCAGAAGTAATATCATAAGTATTAAGAAAAATGGCACAAATATTATCCAATTTCATAATAACAAGCCACGGAGAGTCTTGAACAACAGTTATACACAACGAATTCAATATGATGTTAACCAGAGGGCAACAGGAGGACATTTAAATTTTACTCTGCTGAATGCCACCTCATCTGATGCTGGGCAGTTCGAGTGCCAGATTGAAGAAAAATCTGAAGACTGTTTACTGTTAGTCATTTTGAGTAAGTCGCATATTTCTATTTAGCCAATTGAATCAATGCTAGTGCATCATATGAAACCCGAAAGTTGTTATCACCACATACATTCGCTTAAACAGTTCTGGAACATGTGAATTATTTTAGAATAGAACTTTTTCAGACAATATCTATTTGCTTGTGGGTTACTGTAATAATGTAATTGATTGTATCTTATAATTTTTAACGTTAAAATGTTAGCAATTAAAAATGTATCTACCAACTTAAACGATATCGTTGAAACAAGTTTTATACATTATAAAAGTATGTAAAAATTAAGATGTTAAAAATAATAAAGTATTTGATCTTATATCCTCTGGAAAAAAATCTTAATCGTTAGTTAACCTTTACCAAAATGAACACACATACAATCTTCTTTCATAATGGTTTCAGAGGAGCCCACTCAACCAAAAGTAGATGGTGATAGCCAGATGACCCTAACTTGTAATTCTACGTCTAGAAGTTTACCTTCTGATCATCCCCTTGTCATGTGGTATAGATGGAGAAAAAACGGGAACGATTTAGAACCACATGCAAACTCGTCGAAGTTTACCTGGAACGTAAGCAAAGCCGACAGGGGAGATAACTACAGTTGTCAAGCATATGAAGACGGCTTGGATTCAAAGTGGAGTTTTGCTCTTACAGTTCAGCCACAATGTAAATATGAAATGTTTTGCTATTAAGTTAATTGATATGTGTTTTGGTTTTCAGAATCATATTATCTTCTTTCATCGTTTTATGGATGCAGTTGACACACTGATCCATACTTTTATGACACAGCTTTTTCTTTATCTTTATTTCAACCGAAACGGAAACGAGAAGAACATTTAAAAATTACTCTCAACTTCTGTTGAGTAGTATACCATTGATGAGGCTGATATTGCTGACATTCCCTCGTGTCAGGCCAACGGAAATTCCCAAAAACTCAATGAACATTATTTAAAACATAATTGATCCTGTATTTTTATCAGAACGCTTATGACAAAACTGTTTTTAACAGATGGACCTGACTCGATCAATGTATCCTCCAACAGTGTCCTTGAAGGTGAAATTGTTACATGCAGCGCTGATTGCAACCCCAGCTGCAATATCACATGCAGTGCTCAAGACGGACAGGTGACCACAGGTCAGGTTGTATTGAGCATGGACAGAGGTCAGTCTAGGATCAACTGTACAGCCTGGAATATACATGGAAATATATCCATGAGTTTTAATGTCAATGTATTTTGTAAGTATCAAAATAACCTTTTCGGGAAAACCTGTTTTTGAAGGTAGTTTTTGTTTGGTTGAAGAATGATCCTTTCAGACAATTTGTACAGCTGAATTAAAATTTACTTATTTTGGGGATCAATTATAACTCGTTTTTTTATTATTTTGGTAATGAAAATAAATTTGTTAAGGACAGGTTTTAAAGAGTTATTTTAGCCAATTTGAACTCCCTTTCCATTTCAAACAGTGTTTCCCATTTTATCCAAAGAAATTCTTCATCAGAACAAGTTTATGAAATAATTTTGCTTTGTCCCGAGCCTTGGCGAGAAAATTACTTTGATAGGGACATAAATTTGATAAACTTCACGTTAGGTTAAATTGGTGTCCCTTAATGCATGTAAAGCCAAGTGATCTCATTCTTCAACATAAACTATGCAAGGGCATTATAATAGTTACGAGTTCATATTTTACATACTATTTATCTCCTAAATATATCAGCCTTTACATTAGCATTGACATTTTAAATCAAGTAAGATACAAGTTCAATACTTTTGCACGAAAGAAAACTTAAACAACCCGCGTTCCAAATCGTTCAGTGAATATTTCTTGAATACATTCAGTTCCACCTGAACTAAGTTTTGAAAATGGTAACAAAACAACGCATGAAGGTGGATCCCTCACCTTCACTGGGCTTGTCAACAGTAACCCAGAACCCAACATGACTATCCATTCACCAATTGGAACAGTCTTTACCATGATAACATTTGAGGGAATCCGTGACCATAACTACAAGGTATCTTACACGATTGATTCTGCAAAGTGTGACGACCACGGTCTCTATGAGATTACAGCTGAAAATCAGTACGGATCGACAAGTTCCTCTGTTGTGGTGACGGTGTTATGTAAGTTGATCAGTTTCCCTATGTGATTTTTTCTGTGAAATTTTCAGTACAGAATAAGAGAACATTTTTGTCAATTATTACATATTATCAACAAAACCAAACCAGATACACAAGTTTATAGCAACACTATGGTCATTGTTGAAACAATGTGTTATTATCAAACTAACCTGTTTCGTTACAAGGCAATCATATGATAACATTGCTATCGGTCATTAATACACCTTATATGTCGACCTCTATTACCAGGTTCTCCAAGACTTATCCACAAACCGAAACCTGTGCAAAATACAGATGATAATACGTGGAGCTTCATGATACAAGCTTATCCAGAACCTGCTATAGAAGACATTATCTCTATGTCTCCTGGAAGAGATACGCATCCAACAGACAAAGGACGGACTGACGTCACAAAGCAACCTCCATGAGTTCCACGTGAACTTTCCTTGTGAATCTCTTGGTGAGAAATATCTATTGACGTTCATCAACACTGAAGGGAAGAAAAACATCAGCTTTTTTCTTGGAGAGGATCACTGTAAAGGTAATATTTGGTAATCTTCAATTATTCTGCCTTTTATTTGACATTTTAAAAAATCGGGATGACTCACTTCCCTTCCATTAGTATGGCACTTGATAGGGCATAATTTTGTAACTGCTGTCAAGAGTAAAGTCAGTATTTGCACACCCATTTCCTGCAAAATATAGAAACTGCATTTCTGCAATTATTTTAAAATACAAATGTAGACGAATCAGGCTTTTTAGAATATGCATGAATTGCAATTCTAGAAACGAATTCTAAGCATATATGAATTAATGCAAATCAAAATCCGAATAAAGAACATTATGTCATCCTACTACAAATTTGCATAAAATCTGAATAAATTTTACGGCAGGCGCTTACATTAACACGCCAACAACGATATTCCTCTCGTTGAATAATTTGGCAGAGTTACAGACGATTACATACATACATACGATTATACAAGTCACAAGTAAACAGATTACAAGGAAGACCTCAGGGTACTAAGTCGAAATTGCATTATTTTCTTTCTGGAGTAGTTATTATTAGTAGTTAAATTTCTAAATTTACTTTTAATGTAATTTTTTTTTAAATTAGTTAGAAACTTTGAATGCTGCTAATACCTTTCTATTTATTCAACAGCACCAGCGGATTTTACAGTAGTGGTCACGGTTGTCATCATAACCATCATTCTGGTCCTGATCAATTTTACCTCCGCTTTAGTGATCTACAGACGAAGAAAGAGGGAAGGTAATGAAAATTCGTCTTTCCTTGATTTAAAACCTATCATGAATTCTTTTTAGGGGTATCTTATTTTCCTGTACGAACCACAGAATAGCTTCACATTCCCAAGTAAGGCTATTATATCCAAATGTGAGACCAAACCTGCGAAGATGGCAGTAAGAGGGTTTTACATTTAAAGTGTAAGACTTTTTTTGTTAAAGTTACTATAACTTTCACATTTTTTTAAAATAGAGACACATTTTGTCATTACTCTGTCGTAAAACAGATCCGTCACGTCAGGTAAAACACTTACCACTACTTTAATCAATAGAAAGGGGGAAATGAATAGGGTCTGGTTTACAAGCTATTTAATGAGGGTAGGTAATTGAAATAGTCTTTCGTTGATTCAAAACCTATCATGTATTATGTTTGTTTGGTATCTTGTTTCCCGAATAACCCCATGAATGCTTCAAATTCCGAAGTGCGGGGATGTTATCTTAATCATAGACCTAAACTTCAAATATGGTAGTAGGAGCGTTTTACATATCACATGTCAAAGTTACTTTAGATTTTATGAAATTTTAACCTTTCCTGAAAGAATTTTTATTCCATTACTTTTTTAAATAGGTAAAAATTCAAGTGTAAAAACATTGTTCAAAATACTCAATTGGGGCTGGTTAGGTGACCTAGTCTGTGACCTTTCACCTTCCAAAATTTTGTTAATAATCAGAGGCTGTTATATTATCTAATCGTGTTTATTCCTTCCTAGCCTCGTCACTGATTGGCTAGAGTGTAAAGGTCACCGGATACGGACCCTTAGCAGCAATACCCAGATCAGAGACGCAGCGAGAACCACGTGATAGGTTCGCTCACATTTTATGTGTCCAGGACACTCTCTTGATTCATGAAAAAATCCTTGACAATTAAGGCCATGGATAAGTATAAGACATCTCTTACAATCTTTTTATGTTTTTGACATTGTAAATACATGGCGGATGTACAATTAGACATATGACGATACTTTGCATCGACTTTGAATTTCAAACAAGGAAATGAAGGGGGAAAATGGGTTAACGTATTCAAGGAATGTGTGTTGAGATGAACATCTTTTTGTGATGTATCAGAATTTGTTTCGTTTCGAAAACATTTGCCTCGTAAGAACAGGTTCAATGTGAGACTTTGTTTTGTGACTAATGTTTTATGTCTGTTACTTATATCTATCATATACTCGTTTTTGACCAATATTAATCTCTTTATAAAAATCACTGATTTTTAGAATAGACTTACTTTGTACCTTTTTTATATTTCGCCAATGTGTATTTGTTTCTTATAACTTGTATGTCACACTGTTTCCAATTAAAAAATGTATTGTATTTCTTTATTGTGTTTACATTTGTTTGGAAACACAAATACTATTTTTTTCCAATCTTGAAAGCTGATTAAAAAGGTGTTTGATTATCTTTGACAAAACTTCAATTTTTATGTTATTGGTTGTATTATAATTTGTAGATAACCTAAAGAATTTATTTATAGATCTTTAAATCGCCTATTGTATTAAGAATTGAAAGAACTGATTCTTGTGATGGCATTATTTGATGGTGACATTCACAGCTTCAGTTCAAGTCCGAGATAAGATTCAGAGAAAGCTTACCCTTAGGTTGAAGACTATTGTTGACTAGAATTATGAACACTTAATGGCATTTGTTGCATTGGTGCAACATTCTTCTCATTGTGAAACATTCGAGTTGAGTTTATTTTTAAGAAGAATCAAATAAAAAACACATCGTAATCAATAGATTATAAATTGATTTATGCAAATTTGTCTTTTAAGGATTAGCGGTTTCATCAGCTTACTGAGGTTTGCTGTATGTAATTCATGTGAATCTTAGTCTCGATTGTTTGCAGTCAATCATCTTAATATTACTGTTACACTTGTAAGCATTACTTATTTGAAGATATATGTGAAGAGAGGCCTTTTCTTGATTGTTTCTCTAAATGTATTTGTTTCATAAATTGTGGTTGGCAATTATATTGATTCAGAATTGTAAACAATTTGATTCATCATTCCTGTCAATTAATGTTGAAGTAGTTGATAAAACAGAACATTGCAATTAGAAAAGTGAATCTAGCAATAGGTTGTGAAAAGAGAATATATTGAAAAGGTTATTTCGTATTATATACAATGTCAATCTAGTTACAACTAGCTGTAATGATAATAAGGGACCTCAGGACGTACAGAATTACAGCTTTAACGGGATGTAGATTGTCAAGCGACGACGCCTTTGTAGCTTGTTTACAAACATTGAAATACCGATGTATCAACAAATAAATTAAGTCCACATACACATTACAGGTCTTGTAAAACAATATTTAATTCGTATTTTGATACAAAATCACACATCTGACATGAATATGATTAAATAAGACTCTAAAATAGTACACTGGTTCCCTTAAAAAGGGAAGAACTTTGATCCAGACCCAGTCTAATGATAGGCCTATGATTTGCTGACACTTTATTATGTTATATCCACAGGATTTTTTACTAATTAATATTTCAAAGAATGTGAAACAGAAAATTAATAGTGATAAATCCCTCCCGTACATCAATAAAAACTCTATATCTTGTATCTATTCGATTTGTCACAATGAGTAACACAAGCAAGCAATGTGATTTTTTTCTAGAATTTATAGCAATGGAGCTTTTCTTTTTTCACCAAAAGAGACATTGAAATACAATCATTTACCATTTAATTAACAAAATTTAAATATATTTAGAGTATTTCACCAGAAAATAATCAAAAGTCTGGACGGGAATCAAGAATGTTGATAGTCCCCTCCTCCTTATTCTATCTCAATTGAAATGCATGTTTCAATATTGAAAAAATATTTATCACTGCTGGTAGACAGTTTGTTTTCATATTTGCATTTGTTCTGGCATAAATTGTTTGATAAATAGTAAGATGGTTATTATGCTAAATACAGGTTTGAAAGTTTCAAATATATTTTACTTATAAAAAAACATGTAACCAGAGAAATTAGTTGAAATTTGAACATTTTCAATTCTCTTTTACTAAAAATGGGCTACAGCTTTACCTATTCTTATTGATATTCACAAATTCATCTAAGAAAGTATTTGAGATATAATTGATGAACAGTTATTATTTCACTTAATACATCATTTAATTTTATCAGTAAGATTTAGATTAATAAACAAGACAAAAAGTTAAGGATATCTGTAACTTTTTCAATTATGAACTATGATTTATTTACTTACTGATAAATTGGAACAATATTAAAAATAAAATTTCCAATAAGCTCAACTTATCTCATCTAGTTTAGTTCATATTTAGGATGTAATTGTATTTGAAGTCTATACATTCAATTTAATGATGAAAATGAACTACCTTGGGAAAACTATTTATGATTGACAGTCCAATCTTTGCCTGACACACTGAGGTTGTCAGAAAGGGAAAATTAATGCAGATGATTAAAATATATGTATATTGATTAATACCTGGGCATTTTACCAAGTAGATTTAACTTTCCATGGCAATATTTGAAAGATGAATAATTGTTGTGATATCCCTGACATCTGTTCAGATTGATCCCTACTCAGTATCAACTTATGGTTGCTAATTTTATAAATGTTTAATTTTTTATTTTATTTAGGTAGGCCATTAATTTTCTTAAATTTATTTGCTTCTTTCTTTACCCTCCCCAATTAATAAGAAGTGTATTCATTGATATATTCTTTTGAGAAAAAAATTCAAATGGTCAAACCATTCATATATTTTGAAATCACATTAAAACTACTAGCATGAGATAATATTTTAAAAAAACAAAGTCAACAATTACTTTTCTCATATTTTAGGGATACAAATGGTGTTATCCCATTCACAATTAATATTAATTCTATAATTAAAAAAATATTATACGAATTTTTTCTATCAATCAAATATGGCATGCCACTCCAGATTTTATAATGTTTAAAGAATTAGTTTCTTCAATTTCTGTTGATTGATGAAAGGCTTTTCATTTAGAGACATAGAGACTCCCAAATTATCAATGTTACTATGAAAAAATTACTCTAAAAGAAAGTGATGAAATCCTATCACCATGACAAACTATTTGGGTAAGATATAGAGGTATATATATAGGTAAAGCTAGGTTATATTTATCTGACCTGTCAATATAATTAAGTTAACGTGAGAGAACGGTAAAAAATAAGGCCAAGAAATTGAAATAAAAATGTGAAGAATAGTATTTAATGATTGTCTGGTATATATAGTTACATACGTTTAAAATATCAGGAATGGTCGCCACATCACTTCGCTATCCACTGGGATCTCAGTAACAAACACGGGGGTCTCACTGTTTTACGTCGTTTTGCAGACATCAACCCTTCACGCAAGTTGAACTTTTGGTTGACAATTCTCAGTTAAAAGTGTTTCTGATTTAAGAAATATGAGGGATGCTACTCCCCCGTTGTTTACTTGTATCAATAGTTGATAAGACAGAGGATTAGTATAAAATGTTAGTCAGCCGCCAGTCCACTCGCCGCCATGTTTTGCCTCCACCACGATCAGCTGTTATGTTAATGAGGTCAAGGTCGTATGTAAATGAGCGCGCGAAAAAGGGTCTATAGGTATAAAAGTTATTATATTTATATTATTAGGACAAATTTCATCAATTTTATTGCGTACATTGTATTGCTATAGTGTATTTTACATGTACACAGGCTTATTTTGTTTATAAAACAAATATCATAACTTTAAGAGCAGTGGACCAAGCTGAAACTGGAAATTAAAAAAATTACACCCAGGGTAGGGCACTTTCGGGATTTTTCCTGAAACACATAAACATGCTATCATGAAACACATCAGTAATGGACCCTGAACACATTCCAGGTAAAAAAAAAAGGTTTTAGAAAATTTTGGTTTGCTGTACCTACGTGTACATTGAATCGACTCTCAATGACTTTTCATTACAGTGTCCACCACTTAATATTTTAGTACAAAATTGTTTTCCGCTGTTTCTTTCGTTTATAAGTTGGATAAAAAATGACCCGTGCGCATTATTGAAAGGTATGGCCTCCTCCCTCGGGAAATGGCCGTGGGCATTTCCCACTGTCGTTGGGCATACTTTTCAAACACGCCCGCGGGTCTTCTTTTATCCTACACTTATCTACCAGGGCAATCATATTAGGGTTAATATTTTTCATACGATACCCTGGGGCAAAATATCACTTTTTCATTGTGATTTCACTTTATAAACAATGCTTTGACGTCAATGTTCGGCTATGACGTTGCATTCCATATTTATCATCCAAAAGAAGATTGAAGACCAAGCGATATCTCCTAGGAGATATCGTTGGGTCAGTTGATTTTGAACAAAGCCCTGTTACAGTCAAGTTCATGACATCACAATTGATTTACATCATCAAGTAATGACATCACAATGCTATGACGTCATAAGCATTACTACGTCACAGGGTTATGACATCACCGCACTGAGAGTCTTAGAGTTGGGCAGTGTTCAGAAATATGCATTTTTCAAGCAATAGAAATGAAAAATGATTTTAGATGATAAATAGAATCTCACCCTCGTGGGTTCTGATATCAAATATATCAACATTCGTTGATAACAGTAAAAATATCCTCGGCAAGCCTCGGATATTTGTAACTTTTATCAACTTGTGTTGATATATTTGATATAAGAAGACACTTAGGTGAGATTCTCTATGTATCAACGGCGGATAAAGTGCCTATGTTTGGAGGTTGATTTTTTTAAAATTCTTTGATTATGCTTCTTCGGTAATAAACAGTTCATTATGTTCATTGCTTTTTCTGTACTTGATTTCGTTCAAATTACTTACTCGTTTATATGTGGCGGTGTTCTCGACTATTTGTCCTTAAAACATAATTACTAGCATCTTGTGGTTAGTTAGGTATTGCCGTCCCTAAACAATGTACATTTCCAAACTTGGTCGCTAGACGACCATTCTGTCCCAGCAGATGGCATAAAGGTAATATTACATAAGTGAGAGTGTGTAACAGAATGCGATACAATGTATGTCCCCCACATCTTGAAATACGAAGCCATTGAAAGTCAATTCTAAACACATACTCCTCAATCTAATTAACAATTGCGGTTTTAATCTGTGGGCAATTTTCTAATACGGTAGTTTGCCTTTGTGTTTGGCCATGTCCTACATAATAAGCGTTTTCAATGTATACACTCGCATTCACGAGAACGACTTGCTCCATATCAGACTATAACGTTCTCTTTATGCTAATGTATTCATAGATCCTATCTGGAAGTTCGTCTAAGTACGTTGAAATATCATAAACGAAGAAACTTTTTACGATATATAACAAAATTCGAAACAAACCTCATTCGCTTGCTTTGATGCCCAGGGTGGTCACAGTTGCTGTGGATGACAGACTCCGTGATTCCTGTGACATCTGAGAGTTAATGTCTACTTGTCTTATAACTCCACATTTGTGTAATTCTTAATTTTGACACTCTGTGTCTTTCCTCCTGAATTGGGGCAAATTAAATGCCGATATGTGGATGCTTTTAATGAGAATATTTGAAAATGATTGCTGTTTTTAAACTAATCGTCAGAATTCTCATATCTGCGTTTGTCTTAATTTTATAGACTTGAAAAATTAGCGAAACCTTTCTTTTGCCTGATAGTTTATAACAAACAAAAACTTTATTTTAGATATCTAAATAATTGGAAACAAACATCATCCGCTTTCTATTTCCTTGTTTGAAGGAAACAAATGCAACTAACGTTTGAGAATGCACTTCTAGCATTTGTCAGTTCAACAGGGATAATGTTTCGGACGTCGGCTACTCAAAAATGAAAAACATATGTCTTATTATTCTTTCGGTGTCTTTATGGGGTATGTATGTGTAAATTTTTCTTCATTAGACCTACATTCTTAAATCAAAAACGTCTTAGTAAAAACGTTAGGTTGTGTGTCGAATTGTTCATGTTGTTCTATAAAATCATTGTTTTACATTAGATTTACGTGCTAATTTTCGTTCTTCCAACGCCTGCGCCTGAAGTTTTGCCTTAATAGATAAAACAGTTATTTCCCTTTATATGTTTAATATTATATATATTAGCCATAAAGGAAATAACTCAATATGAGTTCCACCTCGTAATTTCACAATATCAGTCTCATTTCGCCTATTTCAATTTTTCTTCACTGATTTTGATTTGTTGATTGTATGTGGTACATGGTATGTGCGTTGATAAAGATTATAGACACATCAGTGAAAATACTTTTCATATAATATCAAATTACAAATTCGCTCATCTTGGTGACTGGTCATTTATTACAGGGTGGGGTATGGTTTAGCCGGGGGTTTTCGGGGGAGGGGCAGAAAAAATATATAGCCACCATGCAGGGGAGGGTCTAGAAATAGATACGTAAGGTTTGGGTGGGTCATCTTAAAAGAGACAGTTATAAACTCATCTTTCTTTAGGACTTGAAAGAGGGGATGAATAATTATCAATGCCTTGAGTTCTCACCATGAGAATCATCATGAGATTTCTGCCTTATTCATCGTTATTTATAGAACAGAAAGTAAGAAAGTAAACCTGCTGGACTGAAAGTAATTGACACATAAAAGACGTTTGCTACTTTTTGCTATATGTTCATACAACATAAATACATTTTTGCCACTAAATAGACTCATAGCGTTAAACAGCAAGTCAAAGTGTTAATATTTGAATGATTGTATTTTCCTTTCTCAGTGATGCAAATTTGTGAAATCTTAATAGTTTAGCAAATGTCTCAATATAGTCATACTTTTGAAAGTATCTAAATGCATATGCAAGTAAATGTTGTAATTAAAAAAACGGAACATTTGATAAACAATATTCATACCCACCCTCCATTCTGTTTCTTTGTTCCTCTCATAGCTCAAACACTAATTCTTAAGTTGTTATGAAACACGTAACAAATGTATGTAATTTCTATGATTCCTAGATGTGACCACAGCATATCTATGTCATATGCCTTCAAACTTCTTTAAACTTCTTTCTTATGCGACAAACTGTATGAAGAGGATTAATTTTGTTTACATTATTAAACTCAGGCACTAATTGTTTAAATTTTACAAAATTTTATAATTTAACTCCTACGATGTGAAGATTCGCCTTTTGCATTCTTTGGCCATTACTCTCAAATAATTGTTGATTTAAAACTTTTTTGTGCTTTGAAAAAATCATGATGTCCAGATTATCTCCCAACTTATACATGCTAGCATCCAAAAGTGATCAACATGTTAACCACTGTCCTTCCATGGTTTGATCTATTTATGAATTTCATTGTTTTAAGTTTTCAATGAAACGTTACACACAGTGAGCTAATGAGGAAGTCATTCGTTTAAGGCGTATCTCCAATATATACTTGCTAGCTTAACCAACCTCAGTACACAGGTAACTATAATCCATATATCTCCCTGTTGTGGGTAAGACCTTTGTGTATCGATGGAATATAAAACTTTTGAGCACTGTAAGTAGTGGGGGTATATTATAGGGCATAATTGTGATGTGAATGATTAAAAAGGGGAAAAAACGAGCCTTTAAAAGTGATGTTAGAATGCATTCATTCAACTTTGAAAGAAAAAATGTACCCTGTTTTTAAAAGTACGGATATATTATTAGTAATGATAGTAAGATATTATTGTAATGCAAAAATAAATCATTGAAAACTTTCACTATAAAACATGAACTTATCGAGTTTATAAATGAATTCCAATAAAAAATATTCTATTGGATAATGCTTGTCATTATCTCCTTAATACTTAACAATAAAGTATAATAAAGAACTTGAATGATTAATAAGATTGAAAACATCCATACTTTATATTGAAAAAACGAAGTTTTGAAACTCACTGTACTTTCCAAATAAAAGAAACTGTAATTGACATCAAAATAGAGAGACAACAAATTAACAAATAGATGAATGAATACAATAAGTTACAATAATGAAACATGGGACATTTTAAGATGGGACGCGTCCCAGCTTGGAATCCTAAGTTGGAATGTCCCATCTTAAGATGGGATGGGGGTTATCAAATCCGGCGAATGATGTTCTGTTTCTTATATGAATTTCTTTTAATGAAATGTGTTTTGAAATGATTAAGGTATATACATTTCGTACCTGCATAGAAAATTCAACTTTATTACCCATATAATTACTTGCCCTATTGGCTCGTATTTATCTCTCATCATCTACGAGCCATTGAACATAGAATGCATCGTAAACAAAAGGAATAATTGAATTAAGTTTTACCGAATATTGACACAAAATTACGATACTGAAAAACCTATGTTTTCTGCATTTTTTAAAGTGTTTTCCAACCATAAAGATTGAGGCGATATAAACAGAGTGAAATCACTAATCAGCATTTTGTTAGCTGGCAAACATGGTTATTAACAATGTTTAACGGACACTAAGAGTTCGTATTTCAATAATATATCTGGTTGCTAAGTTGACTACATTTTAAAAGTTACATCGTTATGATATTACTGTAAGTTGAGTGTCCCAAATATGCAATATTTAGCATTAGTGAACAGCTGCGACCTATCTTTGCCTCAATATTCATAAGATATACAAACAAACGACTGAATATTGAAGAAAAATAAAAACTAACATTATGAAGCTAAGATAATATATTCTGATGAATAACATATATCTTATTTTTCAATAAGAGACACAACGACTGTTGATAATCCCAAACGTCTTTGAATAGGGTCCCAACTTGGAATTTATTTTAGTTTTCAAAAAACATTTAATAAATAACTTATCATTTTGAAACTAAAATATGATATTCCTACTCTATAAGTTGTGTACTATAAGCGTTTATTAAACGTTAAGCAATGCACATTTTGACAGTTAATGATCCCTATGGCCGTCACAATTTAGAATTTCTTACTTTATTCAAAGATGGAAAGTCCTTATTGGAGAGAAGGGAATCATTATTTTCTAACATGTGTATCTCTGGACGTTTAGTATCATCTTCATATTGCTTATAGTAAAAAACTTAAGAGTATACGTTAGTGTTTATAATTGATGAGTTTTTAGTGGAATCGGAAAGAAATTCCAAGATGAGATAGGAGAGTTGGGACAACATCTGTCAACAAGTTCATTACTAAACATTTGTAATAATATTCATGTTGCTTTAAGTAATACCGTCTAGATAGATAAATAAAATCGTAGTTTCAAGATGTTAGGTTTTATAGTTGATGTTTTTCGTTCGTTTATATATTTGTTAACTATTGAAAAGTTAATTTGTATATTTATAAATATTGAGGCAGGGTTAGGTTCTAGCCGTTCACTTACATGTACGCTTAATACTAGTATTACAAATTTGGGACACCTAACTTACAACAATATTATAAACGATGTAACTTTTAAATATTTTTATGTTTTATTTAGTAAACTCAGCTATTAGATAAAATGATAAGATAACAATCTGGTTATACATTGTGAACTTATCTGGCGTCACTATCTGTTATTTTAGCCAAAATATGGTGTAATTGGTGCCCATTCATTGCTGGTTGACATGGATGACTAAGTGTCAAATGCAGGTCCTCGAACAAGGCACGCTGTCAGATTAATCTGACTGGGATCAGTCATTGATGAATAACGTTGTAGGATACATTGATAGTTTGGCTATACCAGGATTTTGCATGGAATATTTCTTTCTCTTCATCAGGTAAGTTATTTTAAATCTCAAAAACGTTGCATCAAGTATAGTATTTATCAACATGGATCTCAATTATATTGATTTTAAACTCAATATTTATCCCATTTTTGAGGAAAACCCAAAGATATAAGCAAATTTTTTGGTACATTTCGTACTGTTACAACATCGTTCATAAATATATTTTCTAACAAAATTGCCTTTATAAGCTGTTTAGCGTTTTCAGTCTGTTTATATCGACTGTTGTTTCACACTTTCAAAAAAAGCAGAAAATATTTTATATCTAAATATCAAAATCAATTTTAAAATATTCTATTTCAATATTGTATTTTTTTGCGATGTATTACGGTACAAACTTCAAATATTGATCAAATGTACGTGTAAATCATTTTTTTTATACAATGCATGTTATGTTCAATAGCTCGTAGACAATGAGAGATAATTCGAAGCCACTAGGTCAGGTAATAGATTATCAAGTTGAAATTTCTATGCTTGTATGAAAAGTATGTATCTAATTCATTTAAAATCATATATCTTTAACACATTTCTTAATCTTATATATGAATAAGAATATTATTAACATGATTTGATTACCCCCGTCCCCCCCGTCCCATTTTAAGATGGGACGTGTCCCAACTTAGGATTCAAAGTTGGGACTCGTCCCATCTTAAATTGACACAGAGTAGGTTTTAGGATTTTTATGTTCCTTTAAGAAGAGCCAAATTACCACATGTCCCCAATTAAGTTCACCTTTATCTCCCAAATTCCAAAACTGTGCTATTTTTATGTTTTCAATGATAAAATGACAAGCGGCCATATAAATGTCAGGACGTCGAAATTCTGCGTACGTTATACATTGATATTAGTTAAAATACCTAATTAATACTACTTATCCATATTTACATTCGTGTCTGCTGTAAATAAGTTTCTAAAATTACGTTTGACTCATTGACTCGCGTCATTGTCCGGTTTTCGATCACAAATCGATACTTCAACCTGTTTTTTGTCATTTTAGTGAACAAATAAGCGCTTAGATGCTTAGTTTTGGAAACAACAACCACTTTTCGATAAAATAATACCATTTATGAAGTTAGGCATATTTGACTCCAACAACATACATGTGGCCCTTTAAGATGGGACAGGATTCTTATATAAATGAACGGAGGGCTTACAATAAAATAATTATCGAGTAAGAAAAAACAAAGAACAACTTATACCAGAAATATACCATGTGAAACGGCAAATTGAACTGAATAATGAAAATTTAGAAGGACAACTAAAATATGAAGAAGTATTAAATACCCTGAAAGAAATGAAAAACGCTTAAACAAAATATGAAACGTGTAAAAGAAGACAATAAGACAACATATTCTGTTGACCTCAACTCATTCTATTTCAACCTGCAAATATGACAGCTTCATAATATATATGGTTTTGGTCGTTTGTCATGACATTTTCTGATTAACAGATTACTACCTACTTCTACAACAAAAGTTCTTGCAGATTAATATTTATGTAATTAGGATGTTTATGCAAACCCTGTGTATGTTTATGAAGTATTTTCCGTTTACTTTTGTTTTGTCTTGAAATGTTTTGCGTGTCTTTTTCCATAAATAATAAAAAAATTCTAAACTTTGTAACTAAGTATCATTCATATTTTTGAAGAGTACATTTCGAAGGTATAGAAACGGTGAAAACCTTTGCACGGAAATGATAATACGTATTATTTAATGTACCGTGTACCTGTGTATATTCTAACCCAGTATTACCCAATCAGTTCCTACCGATCCGTCAATCACCTGAGTATTTGTAAAACTTGTGTTTATCAGTCTGATTGAGTGTGATTTCTTCCAAACTAATATAGGCTAGTGTGTAGACTTCGACTAGCTTGGCTTGGATTGATCTCTGTTGTTGTCTGCTTGTCTAAGACTATATTTGATAATTTGTTCACTTCCTACACTTATCTCTGTAAGATTCTTTGTCTTTATTGCATTTTTTTTATTTCTCGACCTTCTAATCTAAATGGGTGTTAAATCCTACTGAGATTCAACATCTGCGAATGCACATTTTTATTTGTCAGCTTATCCGAACAACCAAAGAATTACTATCAGTGATATGTGACAAGTAGTTTGTGTTAAATCCATGTTGTGCGGACCTATTGACAGAAAGTATACCCTCGTATTTCGTTTCCGCAAAAATAACAGTGTTAAAACGTATTCTATTCATTTGAAAATGAAAATGATTGGCAATCAAGCTAAAGGCTTATTTTAATTCAATAAAATTACATCATAAAATGAAATACAAATTATGATTAAAAATAAACGTACAACACGCACATTATCCAACTTTGTATTTTAACAACCCATATAACATTCATAATGTTTTATTCTTTGATATTTATGAAGTAATTTTAATGAAATCACAGAACTATTGATCAAGCTGGACCACTTTGTAAAACAAACATCTTCACTGAGAATGATTCTACAATCTATAATATTGTAAACTTACAAAACATACTATTACAAGTAAATTGTTGTATTCTTTACTTATACTTAACAAGTGTAGGTCAGTTTCTTTGAAAAAGCTTCGTATGATATTTTTTTTCACTTTATTTCAGTGAAATATGTCAGGCCAAGTTAGTAATTTACTACCAACTCAAAACGATTGACTATACAGCCCTTTAGGTCTTACTATATGAAAAACCTTACATATATAAAAAAAACCACGTCTCTGACTTTTTTTAAGCCTGTCCATAATACTTGTAATGAAGTTTTGTAAAACTAATGATTGACTAAGTAGAGGAATCGCTTGGGATAGATCTTTATTACATGATGCTCCAACATAATTAAAGAAACATTCATGATCACACTTTTCAAAAACTTTAGGTACACAATTTTAAAGGATGACAGGTTTATAATCGCTATCTTCCCGTTTCTCTTGTTTATGGAAATACAGCTACCCGAAGCGATTTTTAAAAATCTCTGTAAGAGGGAGTTTCAGAAAGGAGTTTCCAATTCAATCAGAGCAAGTAGCTTTTCTATATATATCTTGAAGGTCACAATTCAATCTTCTTTCGGTTGCCAAATATAGTAAGGAAGGAGGCGGAGTCAGTCTGAGACAGTGGATTGACAGACAAAGAAGTCTTTCAAAATATTTGCCATTGTTTATGGATTTCCATAAATTTCTTTATCAAATGGTATTGACAGAAAGACTAAAGGTTTGTCTTTTTACTATGTAAAACTTTATCAAACGCCAAAAATTCCAAATTGATATGACTATTAATACATCTAACTATGTACATGCAAGTGCCCTAATCTTTTGTTTCATTTCAGATACGTGTAATTGTGTGGCTAACGACATAGTTGCAAGAGAAGGCGAGAATGTCTCATTGTCATTCCACTTCACAAAGCAACTTGAAATAATTTCGAGAAAAGGCACAATTATTTTCAGATTTAAAAGATTTAAATTACTGAAAGTCTTTGACTTCTATAAAGAACGCGTTCAATATGATGCTAACCAGAGGGCACAAGGAGGACTCTTCAATTTTACTCTCCTCAATGCCACTTCTTCTGATGCTGGGCAGTTCAATTGCTGGTACCGCGCGAAAATTAAAGACTGTTTATTGTTAGTCATTTCAAGTAAGTCACATATTTGTTTTAACCCATTTGAATCAATGCTAGTGCATTAAATGAAACCCAAAAGTTATCATCACTAACACTCGCTGAAAAATAATTGTAACATGTTTTTTCAGATCAGAATTTTGTAGATATGATTTGATTGCTTGTGAGTTTCTAAAGTTATGAAATTGATTGCATCAAATCATTGAAAACGTTTAAATGTTAGCAAATGAAATGCTTCTTGCAAGTTATAAAAATTCATTGCAAAATGATAAAGTATTTAGGTCTTATATTCTCATGAAAAAAATACTTCAATCGAAAGTTAACCTTTGACGAAATGAACATACATACAATTTGCTCACATAATGGTTTCAGGGAAGCCAACTCAACCGAAAGTGGAAGGTGATTCTGAGTCTCCGGTTGCTGGTAGCCAGTTGACCCTGATTTGTAACTCTACTTCTAGAAGTTTACCTTCATATCATTCCCTTGTCATGGGGTATAGATGGGAAAAAAACGGGAACGATGCCGAATCACTAGCAGGCTCACGGAATTTAACATTGAACGTTAGCAAAGCTGACAGGGGAGATAAATACAGTTGTCAAGCATATGAAGAAGGCCTGGTTTCACCGTGGAGTTTGGCTTTTACACTTCAGCCACAACGTAACTATTGAGTATTTTGCCTTAAAGTTAATTGATATAATTTTTGTTTTTTTAGGTTCATATTTCCATCATTCATCGCGTTAACATGGGTTTACAGCCTGAAACTTGACCTGATGTACATCCAAACAATGTTAAAGATAATCATGAACAAATCATCCAGTAGGTACTCTATTCTATTAATAATCTAACCAGTCAGGATGGTTTCGCAGTATCTTTCCATTTTATTTGTTGGAATTTTCCATTTAAAAAAGCGTATTTCCTCCGACAGGTGCCACTAAAACTTAGATATAAATTTATGAACCTCAAAAAGTATTGCTTGTTTTCTAAAGGTTGTTTGTGGTGCAAACATTCTATCAGGTTGAAATGTTCGAAGTAATCACTGAAAGCTCCTGTACCTAGTACACACTATCACGATATGAAACAATATGAACATTTTCAGCAAAATATACACATGAAGAGCGAGCACCTAAGACCCATTTTCTAATAACACTGATTGCCAATTCAGTTGCAAGTTCATAACGAGTCGTCTCGATTTAAGTGTTTTATTTCAAGAATGCAACTTGAGCCTTTTTTCAATCACAAAGTTTGTAGCAATGTCTTGATGTCTAGATTTCGTCGCGTTTGAAATGAAATTAAAGCAATTGGCATTGAGATCAGTGTCTCAACTGCCTCCACTCAAAAGGAGATAAGGGTCAAACAAAATGTGATACGACCTTTAAAACTCGGTCTCGCTTCGCGGGTGCAATGTTTACCTAGAACATTTTGGACATAAATTTGCAACCATGATCTTGCTGATTTCTTTTGAAAATCAAATTGATTAAATGAGTAATCTTGATAAAAGATGAGCCATTGAGTGTCTGCAGGGTGCTTTCAAACTAACGTATGCTGCAGAGAGAATTCGATGTAGTCAAGGTGTGATCGGTAGACTACATGTATGGTAACGGTACCAAGAAACCAATTCCAGTCGGAATCGTTTTCATTCTGGGTGGAAAAATCTAAAAAACTTACCCTCAATTTCAGTTCAATAGTATACCTGAGGCTGAAGTCAATGAGGCTGACTTGCCATCGGGTCAGGCTAAAGGGAGTTTCTCAATCTTAATGAACATCATTAAAAAGATATGGGACAATTTGATACTGTATTCTTATCGAAACGTTTATGATAGATTTGTTTTGAACAGATGGACCTGACACGATCCAGATATCTCCCACCAGTGTCCTTGAAGGTGATAATGTTACCTGCAGCGCTGATTGCAACCCCGGCTGTTATATCACGTGGAGTGGTGGAGAAGGACAGATGACTACAGGTCAGGTTAGATTCAGAATTGTAAGAGGTCAGTCTCGGACCAACTGTACAGCCTGGAATGCACATGGAAATTTTTCAAGGAGTGTTAATGTCAGTGTGTTATGTAAGTATCAACAATAATTTTTTGGGGAAAACCTGTTTTAAAGACGTTCCGAACGTTTGTCAGTGCGCATCTTTTCGCGCATCTGAAAAGTGCCGCTAACATTTTGAGAAACTGAAGTTGCGTAAACATTGTAGAAAAAAATGTCACTGATTCGATGTTATGAAAATAAGGAAATGTTAACTGTGGACTTCTTAGTTGTCTATCATTTGATCCATGTACATATTGGTCATAGATTTTAAGAATCATATGCATTGGTCATAATCCGCAGTGATGTTTTGACACAAATGTTCACTGAACGTGAATTCGCAATCCGTTGTTTCATAGGTTATAATTAGATTGCGTTTTTCCAAAATGTACTCCAATTATTATTTTTGAAACAGAGAAAATGTCACTGATAACATTTGTGTGTTTACATTCTGCAACAACCGATTGTTGATGAACTAATACAAGTTATCCGTTGCAATCACTTTGTTGAACATTGTTGCAGTGACGTCATTGACACACTATATGCAGAAAATACACTGTGCATTGAATAGTCCTCGTCATTTTTCACAATATATGACTAGTAACGGAACTTTTATTCATATAAAGATATTCATCCATCTTGAAAATGATGAAACTTGTAGAATAATTAGAACTGAGTATGAGTTACCCTCATTAGGCCGTAAGCAGTAACGGTTTCGTTAAGTGAAATCTCATTTCAAATAGCTTTTTTGCTGGAACATAAACAAATGTAAATAAACCGTTGCATTGTCATCTCAAACAATGTAATAACGTAATAACGAATATAAATAGAACTCATAAGCAATCTGTTTTGAAAAAGTTCTAGATAGATGTTTAAATGAAAAGTCAAAACGGTCATTGAGACAAAATGAGTATTTGAAAAATCGGGAATGTATCACGGAATTTTTACATTTCGGTTTGGCTGCATTTATTTTGCAAATTAATTATATGAGCGGTAATTTTCAATCATGTACACACTTACAATTGTGGGGAAACATTAAAAACATATCATTCACTGTAACATTTACCAAACAAGTGAAATTAAGTACTTTGGTAAAAATATATTAGACCGAAGTAAAATGTCAAAAAGAAAATTAAAATATGTCCGTGGTCAGCTCGGTTCTAGAAGTAAATCAAATTGATAAGATTTTACATTCATCTTGGAGATAACAAAGTTATTTGTTATCAACTCAAGAGTATGACTTAAATATGAACATAAGCACCAAATGCTTCCCGAACCGGGGCGACTTGATTGAGGTCTATTCCTCATCGTAATAGCTTCGCCAAATTGCGGCGCTTGGATGCGGTGTTCTTTATCGCGCAATAAATAGATCTTTGAGAGGAAGTTTCTTTATTCTTAATATTTTGTGATGGTTTTTACGTGCCTTCAATCCACGTAATTATCCCATTATCTGGTACATGCATCTAGCCCCAGTACACTCAAACGCATTTTGAAAAACTCAAATCATTCACAAATAGAAAAAAATTGTCATATTTAAAAGGTGTGTTTTAAAAAATTGCTGGTGTATGCTAATACTTTGTTAACACGTGGATTTGACCAAGAGGCCATAAATGTCTTTTGACATTTAATATATTAATAAATATTTCATAACACTGACCTAAGAATTTCATGAAATACTTTGAAATGGGATAAAATGTGTACTTCAAACCATTATCATGAATTATCATTCACGGGAAATAAAGAGTTACCTCCCCTTATGAGTTTTTTCATAAGCAATTTTAACTTCAGCTTCAATTATCTCGGAAAATAGGCCCGTGACATATCTTTTTTTCTTTCAAATTATTTCTGTGCAATATGTTTTCTTCTATTTAAAACATTTTAAAACTATTTTTCATTTATTTTTATCATTGAACGCGTCTTTTGAAGCTATTTTTGTAGCGATCATCATTACTTGTAACTTAATATTTGCAGATTATTTACAAAACTCAAAAATAGAAATACAAGAAATAATATTTTTTATTACATTATCAAAAGGTAAACTGAACTCTAAATGTTTTTATACTATTGTTTTTAAGATTAAATTAGCAAAATTGGTCTTTTCCCATTTTTTTCAAATAAACCCGTCAAAATCATCATTTATCTTAAAAAGAAGGGCCATGACATGCAATTTTTATTTTTGAATATCAAAGAATACATATTCCGCTTTCACCTTGCAAATTTACAGCAATTTTTCATTTATTTTGTTAATTGGTACGAACGTCTTTAAGGGATAGTTTACGTTTGCTTGAAGACGATTTGAACTGTGAAATTCAAATTTACGAAGGACTTGAGGGATTAATCATTACTCGTTATATTATTTTGTAATGAAAATGAATTGTTTAAGGACATGGTTTTAAACAGTTAGGGTTAATGTAGCTTCTTTTGAACCCTTTAATTGGATATCTTACTAGCTTCCCCTTCCATTTTAAGTTTATGTGGAACAAATTGTGCCTTTTCTCGAACTTTGGCGAGGGACATAATAAACTTTTTATGCGAAGCACCACACTTGATATGTAATGGGAACGGGTTATGTATCCTATTTTTACTAACTTTTATTTTATGCAATTTATTGTGTTTAAACAACTTTTAATTGTGCCTAAAAAGAGCGGAATAGGAGATAATTATTTAACCATGTCACAGCTTCAGAGTTATTTCAGCGTTAAAAATTTCCACTTTAAAATTTAATCATACGTTTATTCATGATGCTTTTTATGAGGACAATGATATCACCAATCATGATAAATGAAGCTTACGCAATAACATGTAAAAAATATGTAAACAGCAGCTTAAAAGTAAAGTTTTGATGAGTATAACTGTTGAAGTGACAAGTAACATTTCAGTTAATAATGTCAAAATATTATTGACTTGTTTCTGAGCCTTTAGATCAATACAGCCTATTCTATGTCATTTTGCAGCGATAGAGCGTTCTCACGTCGTTTTATGCTGCATTGAAAACCTCCTATTTCTCATAATCCTTGCACAATTGCAAAAATGAAATTTAAATATTTTTTTATATTGTTTAGTTTTCATCATTGCGGTAACGACGCTCAGAAAAAATGAACTGTGCTTTTGAAGACTGAATTGATCTAATTCTGTGAATGAAAACACGTTGATGTATGAATGAATAAAATAGTCCAGGCAATGCCAAAGTTAATCATTAGCCAATCAAATCACTCAAAGATATTATGACACATATATGTCCTAATATATTGTTTACTTTACGAAACACCTCGGATAATTATTTTTTTAAGCCGCAAGTTATCGGGAAAACTCACTTCCCTTCTATTAGCATGGCATTTGATAGGGCATAATTTTGTAACTACTGTCAAGAGTAAAGTCAGTATTTGCACATCCATTTCGTGCAAAATATAGAAACTGCATTTCTGCAATTATTTTAAAATACAAATGTAGACGAATCAGTCTTTTTAAAATATGCATGAATTGCAATGCCAAAGTTAATCATTAGCCAATCAAATCACTCAAAGATATTATGACACATATATGTCCTAACATATTGTTTACTTTACGAAACACCTCAGATAATTATTTTTTTAAGCCGCAAGTTATTCTGTTGGCAAGTTCCCTTGATTTTGGTTAAATATCACCCCGCACCTATTATACCTGTATGAAATATAAATGAATATTAAATATCAATTCGTTTGTTAGAATATACTTGAATTGATTCACGTAAATGGTAGCCTATAACAGTAGATGAAGATCCACTAAACATAACATTACCTAAGCTTGCACGTTTGGTTAAATTGGTTTTTCTGTCCCTTAATATATGTACAGCACACAGCTCTCACTCTTCAAAAGTAACGATACAAGGGCACTATAATAGTTTAGGATTTTATATTTGGCATAATATTTATCTCTTGAATATATCAGCCTTGAATTAGCATTGACATTTGAAATAAAGTACAATCCGCGTTTAATATTTTTGCACAAAAGAAACTAAAGTAACTTTCACTCAAGTGTCTTTAATAAATTCAGTTCCACCTGAACTAAAATGTGAAGATGGTGACAAAACAACACACGAAGGTGGATCCCTCACCTTCACTGGGCTTGTCAACAGTAACCCAGAACCAAGCGTGACCATCCATTCACCAATTGGAACAGGCGTACCCATGACAACATTGGAGAGAATCCATTACAATACCTACAAGATATCTTTCACGATTGATTCTGCAAAGTGTTACGACCACGGACACTATGAGATTACAGCTGAAAATCAGTATGGATCGACAAATTCCTCTGTTGAGGTGACGGTGTTATGTAAGTTAATCAGTTTCCTTATGGGTTTTTTTCTGTGAAATTTTCAGTACAGAATAAGATAATTTTTTTGTCAATTATTACATATTATTGTAAAGTGATCACTGATCTGTTCACATAATTCATTATTTCACCTTTACCTCATTTCTGGTAAAAATCTCATCCACTGTTCGATAGCCGTACAAAAAGATAGCAGACCATTTAAAACTTAAAACAAATACCCATCCTGACGTCATCACCTATTGACACGTCCATTTTAGTTTTCTCAAAAAGCTATGGGCTGTTTTATTTTCATTCAAATTTATGAATGATGTTTGTTTCAACACACAACGTGTTTTTAGACATATCAAACTATTATTGAAATATTTGCTTGTATTGTTTAATGTCTATACAAATTGACACCTCTTGTTCGATTGTTCGATAGTCATTGTTCGATATCAGCTTTCTTTAAAAAACAAGGTATTATTTTGAAATTCTTAATCACTTGTAGGAAGTGCTATTATGTTTAGAAAGGCGGTTGGCCTTTTCCATTTAAATTTTTTGTCCCCCTTATATCCTAATTTTCCGGTAGACACAATATTAAATTATAAGCGCAAAAACATCCATTATCAACAAAACCAAACCAGATACACAAGTTTATAGCAACACTATGGTCATTGTTGAAACAATGTGTTATTATCAAACTAACCTGTTTCGTAACAAGGCAATCATATGATAACATTGCTATCGGTCATTAATACACCTTATATGTCGACCTCTATTACCAGGTTCTCCAAGACTTATCCACAAACCGAAACCTGTGCAAAATACAGATGATAATACGTGGAGCCTCATGATACAAGCTTATCCAGAACCTGCTATAGAAGACATTGTCTCTATGTCTCCTGGAAGAGATACGAAGGCTGCAAGTTTTTCTCACAGACGCATCCAACAGACAAAGGACGGACTGACGTCACAAAGCAACCTCCATAAGTTCCATGTGAACTTTCCTTGTGAATCTCTTGGTGAGAAATATCTACTGACGTTCATCAACACTGAAGGGAAGAAAAACATCAGCTTTTTTCTTGAAGAGGATCATTGTAAAGGTAATATTTGGTAATCTTCAATTATTCTGCCTTGTATTTGACATTTTTAAAAATCGGGAAAACTCACTTCCCTTCTATTAGCATGGCATTTGATAGGGCATAATTTTGTAACTACTGTCAAGAGTAAAGTCAGTATTTGCACATCCATTTCGTGCAAAATATAGAAACTGCATTTCTGCAATTATTTTAAAATACAAATGTAGACGAATCAGTCTTTTTAAAATATGCATGAATTGCAATTCTAGAATCGAATTCAAAGCATATATGAATTAATGCAAATCAAAATCCGAATGAAGAACATCATGTCATCCTACTACAAATTTGCATAAGATCTGAATAAATTTTACGGCAGGCGCTTACATTACCAGCCAACAACGATATTCCTCTCGTTGAATAAATTGGCAGAGTTACAGACGATTTCATACATACATACGATTATACAAGTCACAAGTAAACAGATTAAAAGGAAGACCTCAGGGTACTAAGTCGAAATTGCATTATTTTCTTTCTGGAGTAGTTATTATTAGTAGTTAAATTTCTAAATTTACTTTTAATTTTGTCTCAAATTAGTTAGAAACTTTGAATACTGCTAATACCTTTCTATTTATTCAACAGCAACAGCGGATGCCCTAGTAGTGATCACGGTTGCCATACTAACCATCATCCTGGTCCTGATCAATCTTACCTCCGCTTTAGTGATCTACAGACGAAGAAAGAGGGAAGGTAATGGAAATTCGTCTTACATTGATTTAAAACAGATCAAATCAGGAATTTTGTTTAGGGGGATCAATTTTCCTTTACGAACCACAGAATAGCTTCACATTCCAAAGTAAGGCTATTATATCCAAATGTGAGACCAAACCTGCGAGGATGGTAGTAAGAGGGTTTTACAGTTAAAGTGTAAGACTTTTTTTGTTAAAGTTACTATAACTTTCACATCTTTTTAATGTCATTACATTTTGTCATTACTCTGTTGTAAAATAGATCCGTCACGTCAGGAAACACACTTACCACTACTTTAATCAATAGAAAGGGGAAAATGAAAGGGTCTGTTTTACAAGCTATTTAATGAGGGTAGGTAATTGAAATAGTCTTTCCTTGATTCAAAACCTATCATGTATTATGTTTGTTTTGTATCTTGTTTCCCCACTAACCCCATGAATGCTTTAAATTCCAAAGTGCAGGGATGGTATCTTAATCATAGAGCTAAACTGCAAATATGGTAGGAGGAGCTTTTTACATATCACATGTGAAACCTTTTTGTCAAAGTTACCTTAAATTTGATGAAATTTTAACCGTTCGTGAAAGAATTTTCATTCATTACTTTTTTAAATAGGTAAAAATTCAAGTGTAAAAACATTGCTCAAAATACTCAATTGGGGCGGGTTAGGCGACCTAGTCTGTGACCTTTCACCTTCCATAAATTTGTTAATAATCAGAGGCTGTTACATTATCTAATCGTGTTTATTCCTTCCTAGCCTCGTCACTGATTGGTTAGAGTGTAAAGGTCACCGGATACGGAAGCAATACCCAGATCAGAGACGCAGCGAGAACCACGTGATAGGTTCGCTCACATTTTATATGACCCGGTATCTCTCTTGATTCATGATAAAATCCTTGACAATTAAGACCAAGGATAAGTATAAGACATCTCTTACAATCTTTTTATGTTTTTGACATAGTAAATACATGGCGGATGTACAATTAGACATATGACAACATTGCATGGACTTTGAATTTCAAACAAGGAAATGAAGAAAATAAAAAATGGATTAACGTATTCAAGGAATGTGAGTGGAGATGAACATCATTTTGTGATGTATAAGAATTTGTTTCGTTTCGAAAACATTTGCCTCGTAAGAACAGGTTCAATGTGAGACTTTGTTTTGTGAATTGTGTTTATATTTGTTTGGAAACACAAATACTATTTTAAGGACTTTTTTTCCAATCTTGAAATCTGATTAAAAAGGTGTTTGATTATCTTTGACAATACTTCAATTTTTATGTTATTGGTTGTATTATAATTTGTAGATAACCTAAAGAATTTATTTATAGATCTTTAAATCCTATTGTATTAAGAATGGAAAGAAATGATTCTTGTGATAGCGTTATTTGATTCACAACTTTAGTTTAAGTCCAAGATAAGATTCTGAGAAAGCTTACCGTTAGGTTGAAGACTATTGTTGAATAGAATTATGAACACTTAATGGCATTTGTTGAATTGGTGCAACATTCGTCTTGTTGTGAAACATTCGAGTGTAGTTTATTTTAAGAAGAATCAAATAAAAAACACATCGTAATCAATAGATTATTTGTTGTAATGCTTGCTATTGTCGTCAAACAAGAGTTTCACTACACGTAAATACTCTGAAAAAGGATTTGTAACTTTGATTTTGTTTTGCTTAAAACGGAGTGTCCGAACAAAATAGTTTTATTCACAGTTCCGATACTTTGTTGGAGAAAAATATGTGTCCTGGAGTTTGATAAATGAATGAGAGAAAATATATTTAGACTCAACAGTATAATCACGCTAGACATAAACAAAAAGCCCAAGATGCATAACTATCGTGAAAAATTAAGGAAGGTCCAGGTTGTACTGGCACACAATCTCATTAAGGGAAATCGTAAGTTTACGTACATGTACTAAATTTTCGTTAAATTCTACAATATAAAAGAATGATTAGCTGCGGAGCCAGTGGCTGTTAAAGGCAGTTTAAAACAATCAAAGTTTAAGCCCTCAGAAACTCTACTGTCTTGTGCTTTGTGATAGAATGTACATGGTGATTTCAAACGTTTCTGCAAGTTTATTTAACAAATATAATTGCATGACTAGTATTTTATTTCATACTTTTAATGTAATAAATGCTTGACAACTAATTGTGTCTTGGTTTTTTGTGAATTGAATGGTGATAGTGTCATGTTACATACAGGGATGCATAATGGGAAGCGTGTTTTGCAACATATATGTAATTTGCACTTGGAAGTGAGTGTTGAGTTCGAAATCACTTAACGGACGCGCCCTTGTGTTTTTCTGCTTAACACCGGACTACAACTTTCCTCTGTTATTTCAACTGCACACTTGAGTGAAATCTTAATCAAATTGGAAAACAAGTCTACTCAAGGCTTTTTTCATTGCTTAGTTAATAAGGAAAAAGAAAATAATTCGAACGTGAAATACACACGAACAAATGATAATGACAGAATTTTATTATGCTTGAGCTTCTCATCACCAGGAAGGAGGAAATGATTCCATTTATAGGGAGAAGCATTTCGTGATGAACATTGGCGATATGTTTCCGTCATTTATTAACACAATTTTGACAGTTTTCGTGAGTCAATGTTGTTTCTAGCTTATTTTTTAATTCATAAAACAAAATGTTTCCTTATCAAGTGCACAATTATAGTGTCACAACCAAACAAGAAAAGAATCAAAAGGACATACAACTTGTTTCTCTTCCTTAGAAAATTATGAGTTTCCAATTTCCAAACTGCCCAATTTATTATTGTGCTTTGCTTGCCATCGTCGGTTTAAAGAATTTCATGACAAACAAATACTCCAAACAAGGATATGTTGCTTGAATGTCCACACAAGATATAAGAGAAAGATTGATTTTCAGGATCTGTGCTTATCTTTACTGGCCCACAGTTCGGAAACATTGTGGGATAAAGAACATGTTTCCTGGAGTGATATATGAGTCAGAGTAAAAAAAAATAGACTCAAAAGTATATTTACAGAAACTCCATAGTTTTGCTAAAGGTAACACATATAACCAGTCAAAAAATATCATCAGTGTAAGTATCAGTATCAGCATCAACAATATATCCGAAAGGCGTAACTCGCGCTGGTCAACGTTCCTGGCTATCTTAAGCCTTGGTGCATTTAATAAACTTCCCTTTGCCAGCTCTACGGTGTAATCAACTGATCTTGAAAGTCAAATAAAAAAACAGGTGGCTATTTAAACCGAAAATCTGCAAGGCACCAATAAGCCAGTGGTTGACACTAACCTGAGTTATGCTCTGTTGGGGAGGTTGATTATCAGAAGACTTTAATTTTCTAATTCTTTCAAATTGAAAATGTTCAGACGAGTGGCAGCATTTGCAATTATTTTTTGGAGGGATGGGGGGACTCATTTTGCATGGCTTAAGCTTTCAGTATCAGGCATAACAACATGGACAACAATGTTACTAGTTAGTAAGTGGTATTTGTCTTTAAACCAGCTCACACACGGCCGTGTTTCTCAAACGTTTATACATGATTTATAAGGTTGAGAGCACATCGATTTCAGTCAGTATGACTACAAATGATAATAAAAATGAAGGACAATATAGTAAGGTAGGTGTGAGCCAGCATCCATGTACCTCGTATAACTCAGGTAACATCTTGTTTGAAACTGCTGTTCGTTGTTTCAAATAAATCATCAGATCACTACTTTCAAGAGGGCTTGTTTTTTAAATATTTCTTTCTCTCAAAGTTTCCAATTAAAAACTAGTATTTGCCAAATGAATTATCTTCCGATGGTTAAATACTCAATACTCAAACTAATCAACCATAATCATGGAGGAAATACTCAATATTAAATAAATAAGTATAAAGCAAAAACTACCAGCGGCCTTGTTGTGTGAACGCTTTTAAAAAAAATTCATATATAGCTTAACAATCATTTTGATTAAAGAACATTGTCTCGCATTCGGGTACAACTATCGTGAGATCAGATTAAAAAATCCAAAAAATCTAGTTACTGCCCCTCACAGAAATAATGGCCCTCTCGAAAACATAGTCAGTTATGAAAAGGCATAGGAACATCTTGTCTTACTTTTGCTTGCAAATTGTAGTTGTGGATGGAACTACAATATATTAATCAAGATTTTCGTTTTCCGGCCAGTTTCTAATTTAATATTTGTCCAGGTTTCCAAATGCAACACAAAGCTATTTAATACCATTGTATTCGGATCAACTGACAGGGAAACACGAACAGGAACACACACTACAAAACTAGTGAAATTTTATTTCACATTAATGGATCACGTGATTCACCAGCTTCCTTAGGAATAAGTCAGCATCGCTTTTTCCACGGTTATTACTAGCAAAGTGTCAGTTTACTAAAAAAAAACTTGCAGGTCATGACACAAACAGTCTGTATTCACCAAAAATAAGCTTGGAATTTCAGTGAAATGACAACTCTGTTGATTTATCATGTCCTCCTTATAAAACAGTGAACATTTTAAGTCCTTAAAACATGGATTCAATTTTCAAAATAGTATGTTCTGGAACTGAGCGAAAGAAACAAAACAAAACGAGAACAAGTTTATTATTTAATGGCTAATTATTTCTGCCCTGAATTTCGAGGGAAACGTTTAACGATCTGATGAGTTTTTTTATCTTCCGGAAGAAGTAAAGAAACATGGACAGCTGCATACAAACATGCGAAACAAACATACGTAAGTCCGTTATAACACCCAGTACTAACCTCTCCTAACATATACTTACTTAAACACTTATGGAAACAAACGTTTTTTAAACTCCAAGGAATAATCCATTTAATGTTACTGCAAATCCTTAAAAGTTCGAATTGAAATTAAAATACAATACCAATTCAACCTTACTTATTACGAAATATCGTTGGCAATAAAAACGGTTAAAGAAACATTTATGATATATTTTATATCCAATACACCCCTAACCATGGAAAACAGAAACATGATCTAAACGAAACCATTGAGGAAGAAACATGGAAGAAAATTGAAAATTACCTTTCTATCCTACAATAGTGTAAAAGCATTTTACAGAATTTATCTGAAGCACTCATAAAATGCCTTTGTGGGCACGCTCTACTTGTATCTTTGTACGTGCCTTTGATTCTCTCATTTCAACAGGACAAACGACTCCGTTGAAAATAGACAAGATGTAAACATTACTTTTGATAATAGTCAATCTCATTACATTCGAGTCAGAATGACACGAAGAGATAAAATAAAATAAGCCTAATACATGACTTGTTCAATCTTCTTGTAGGCAACACATTTTAAGCTTTAAGTCACGGATAATAAAACTGAAAACACCCTTGATAATTAAGACATCAATCAATAATGTTAAAGCCATGTTAGTTTGACCATCAGTTGAATCTATAGTGTCAAGTTTGTGGCGTAAGTAATAATGTTTTTCATCTATTTGATCCCTTTCTCCCTGATCAGTGCACTCTCATTTGGATGCTTGTCATCCATGGATTTTTGAACTATTATTCGCAACACTTGAAACCCCAACTCACTCACTCACTCAATCCAGTAATCAGACAACAATATTTCGTTTCACCGTGGAACACTAAACGAAAGATATTTTAAGCATGCGTTGGGTAAATCTTACTTGCATTAAATGACTTGACATGCATGTATAGTGCGAAGTTTACCTTATCTGATTTTGTATTCATTGAAGTCGACGAAACCAGCTGAATAATGGATTGGATGAAGAACAAGGTAGACCCAATTAGCCAAATCGATGGAACGCTGCATTCTCATAACGCTTTGCAAGAAGCCTCTGTATTTTTCTTAATGGTAAATCGGTATTGTCTTACTCACCTGATGGCATACACGCTTCTGAAAGTCTCTCAGGAACTGTGTTTCTTTCAATTCTCTTTAAACACCCAGGTTTCATGATACGATTTGTAATCACAACTGCACAATAACACCACCTCATCTGCTTACAAAGACTAGTAAATGACCACGCCTAAATCGGTCATTGACAATTAAAGTGATAACGCACCTACAGGATATAAACCTTTTGCTGACAACATCAAAATACCTTACAACAGTTAGTATAATCATAAAGCATAAGATATTTTCTTAATAAGGCGCATGTTGAATTAAAAATCGTTATTTCATTATTATGTTTTATAATTAAGGTTTCACTCATAGAAGGAGACTAAGATAGAAGCCAGACATCAACAGACCAAATAAACGGTTTTCCACTGGAATTTTAGCTTCGTGCTTTTTGATGGACTTCGATTTTGCTGTATTGAGCACATAGAAATGAAGCCCTGGGAGGATTAATGCAACGTCGATAAAGCACTTAATGTGATTGTCTAATTTGAATATTCACGAGTTACATGCTGACTACACGTTTAGGCTGTGAAATTCACTACAACATAATATCTGCTTATACGAGGTGCCGGTATAAAACCCAATTTCATAGATAAGTTCCGAGTAGTGATAAGTTTTTTAACATAAACTTCTTCAAATCTAAACAATTAATATAAACTTATGCCAAATGTAATACTTGTTACTCGTCTCGGTCATCCATGGTTATAAAAGATATAGCAGTTATCAAGCAAAAACTGTTGTCTGTGTGAACACCCTTTAATAATAAAAATATAATGTATTTGTTACGTTATAGTGGTTTAATTACTAGAATTTCGTGATCATAAGATGACAGATTTGTGTCTCTTTGCTTTTGATCAGTTTCCTGAACATAACTGTGCAAGTTAAGAATAGTGCTTTCTAAAATTCTGGTCACTATAGTCATGTCAATTAGAGTTCAATTTTAGTCTAAAATGTGAGGTTACGAGTTGAAATAATCTAGGTCTGTGCTAAGGTTAATTTTGGTAAAGGCTGTAGAGGTTGATTGGTCTTCGTTTCCGATTTCAGCTCCTAGTCTTCTCAGTCAGTGTGTGTGTGTGATCTATGAGTCATAACATCATAATAGAGTTCACTGTGTATCGAATTAATTCCGCATAGACGTTGATGCGATTACATCAAAACTACGCAATTAGATTTAAATTTGAATATGTCAACATAAAACATATAGATATAAACGGAGAATGCATAAAGCGTGTGAACGACTCGTAAGCTATTTGGGTTGTACAAGTTTACTAAACTACTCTATAGCCCTTGCTCTATCTTTTCAAACAGCCTGACATTCTATTCTGAAATGTTTAAACATTTGCATTTCGAGGTAAAGCTTTGAAAGCTAGTTCAATGCATATGCGAAGTACTTTACCACATTGTTGGTTTGAATTTAATACATTCGGTCTACTTTTCAGAAATGTGCAAGTTCTTCTATGTAGATTTTTTGTTGCATAGTTGTGTGAATCGCTGAAAAACGGCTATTGAAACGCCTCTCATATGAATATACAGGCTGTCATTTTCAACCATATAGCATTAGCCATTTAACACAACTTATATTTCACTTTTAAGCATCTTAGCATTTATATTAACGAGTAGAAATAGAATATTGAAAAAGCCCACGCGATAATGTTTCAATTTGGTGGAGCTGTCATTATATAGTTTTTTGAGAATATCTATTTGACCGCTAGAGCCATTGCATAAGTCATCATTTCAAGGAAACAGTGAAAACATAAAATTCACGCATACCCTTAAAAGACAAATGCAAGCACGGTTTATTTCAAATTTGGTAAAGTAGCATGTATATTTAAGTATGTTTAATAGAACGAATTATTCCTGTCCCTATTTCAACGGGCACAACATTATATTTCTACATTTCTCCTGGGATCATGGTTGTCATGTATATGTGTATCAAGTCTGTTGAAAGTAATATTCATCATTCACGAGATATTCTGTCTGGAGGAAAACATCTGGGTACACAGGCAGTAATGGAGAGTGAGTGAGTGAGTTGAGGTTTAACGTGTTTTGAACAATATTTCAGTTATTAAACACGTGGATGACAAGCATCCAAAAGAGAGTGGACAGATAAGGGAGAAAGGGATCGACAGGATGAGGAAAAAGACGGAAAGAAAGGCGTAGTGAGAGATAGACAACAGGTTTTAGAACGACTCAAATTTGGTCTGGCTTCTACCCCGTCGACCTGTCCAGCGTGGGTGACCCTACCAGGCGCATGTTAGCTCCGGCTGACATAGCTCTAGGGGTCTCTGAAGCACGCAAACCACCACACCACGATAAGGTATTGAGTCAAGTGGTGGCAGTAATGAAGAATGAAGAGAGATATCATAATGTGTTTATACCACGAGTGACTGTAAAAGGATATTTTCTAAAGCAACAAAGAGGAAAATATCCTATTAATGGTACGAATGTTGTAATTTGTTCTTATCCAAAACGTCAAGAAGATTATTAAATAAACATAATAATAGATGCTATAATATGACAAAATCAATTGTTCTGCTGCGTATGGATACATCACCTGTTCACTCATGTTAAAATACAGCAGTGACGTCATTGTATTGTTTCAATCATACATTATCCTACAAGAATCTACTGCTTCTATGTGGACAATTGAGCAATAATAATTTTGAGATGGTCCCCGGAAGGGAACTGATTTCATTATTTGATAACACAACATCATCCTCTGAAGAAATGTCTTCGAAGTGTGGATACTCGGCCATGTCTTCCCACTCAACAACAAAATTGCCATACATAATGTCTAAGTTGAATTAAGACCACCTTCCTTTTATACCAAATCCCAAGCTGATTGCGGTTTCAAACGTCTTGCACGTGAATTAAGCTGGTAACGTTGCACGTGCATTAAGAATGTACTAGTTAGATGGTTACATTGCACGTGCATTAAGAATGTACTGGCGAAATGGTAACGTTGCACGTGCATTAAGAATGTACCGGCAAGATGGTTACGTTGCACGTGCATTAAGAATGACCGGTGAACCAGTTGGGACCATCTCAAATTTTGTTAAAGGATTTTGTTTTATTGAAAAACGTTTTTTGTGTTATAATTATGCAATGAAATACGAATGTTATTATCATAAACCAAAGCAGGTCATACAAAAAACACTTTAAACTAGGCTGTATTTTAAGTCAGATAACATACTCGTAACCGTACATTCGTGAAAACAATGTCCTCGCCGCTTCGCGGCTCCTACATTCTTTTTCACGAATGTACGGTTACTTGTATGTTATCCTTAACGTAAGCGCTGTTAAAAGTAGGACGATTTAGTGCTAATCTTAATGAAATTGGGCACGGGAATAACGAATTAGCTTATTTGTAAAAATAGTCAAACATTCCTTGTCATGGGATATCTAATTCAGCTATTGTTTATCACGCATTTGCAACGTAGCTTTAATAATGTACGACCTGTTTTAACACGTGATTTTTAATGATAATGAACTGCATGGCCTCGACATGTGGAATATGCTGCAGAATTGTTATCGACACCAATATAGTCTGACCTATTTATAGAACAGTGGTTTATTATGACTTGTTTCACTATTGGGATCAGTTGTTCGTTGTAAATAGATTTCCTCAGGAATGATGTCTGACCTACTAGACGGACTATTCTTTGTTGTCTGAATTCTCGATACCGTATTTGCTCTTAAACACAATGGCAGTTTATTTATTGAGCCATTTCTTTAAGCTCTCGTTTATTAGCGTTTATCCAGGACATACTATTCTGAAAAGTGAATCCATCTTAGAGCATTTACAATGGTAGTTTTATTCAATGACTAAAAGAATTTAGTTAATTTTCCAAATGAATAAAACACTAAAATATTTATTTGCGCCGTTTTCTTTTTTATTAAATGATGTTTCATCAGAATTGTCATTTTACAGGAAATCAAAGCATTTTTAGTACATCGTTGTGTAATGACATGTTCTGGAAATAAATGGGGAAACCCCGATGCTGAATCATTCCTCAGGAAACTGGTGAGTGACGCGATCAATACTCTGTGAAGTAAATTTGTCCTTCGGCGTTGAACGGCTTAAAAACACATCCGCCTTTCGAAGATTGAAATGAATATTCCTCTGAATCTCAACCTGCTGTAAGCGTCAACGAATCAATTGAACATTTTCATTGACAGTTCGTTTGTTGTAAGCAATATTAGCTTTTCGAGACGTCGGCTTAATTTTCGACTGGTTTCTTACTAGGGTAGCGTTACACCAGGAGCAAAATCGATCAGCTCGATATATATACATGTAGTCCAGCCATGTCCCCTGCGTGTGTACGTGCAATTGCTGCATACAATGAACAGATACTTTTCCTAGAAATTCAGTCGTCAGTCGACCTCAGGCTTCTGTTTCACAACAGCTGTCTATTGAGAGTGTGCAGATTTATGACCTAATGATTAGCAAATATTGTATTTTCGGTTTATAAGGCTGTAAATAGAGTTTGCCGTGAAACAAACTTGCCAGCTTTGGTTGAATAAGTGTCGAGGTGACATGCATTTTGTTACAGAATTTATTCGTTTCCACGCAACAAAAAATGTCGACAAAGGGGGAGCATCACATTTCCTAAAGGGGCAAGATTCTTAACGATGTTATCTCACTCAAATTTGAGTTACAAGATGTAATTATCGTGTTCTTAAATGTGTTTTCTCTCCTTGTATGTTGATCAGGATACAAATGTATTGAATAAGTTTCGTTTCGACGAAATCTTGACAAATTATTTAATTAGAAGCTTAACGAAAAACGAAAGTCTTGATTTAAATAATGAGTTTCTCTATAACTTCAATGTGCAGACAATCCGATATTCTTTTTTGTAACTGTTTTTTTTTTAATAGGGCAGGCCATACTTACTGTGAGGCTTAAAGGGATAGTAGTAGTTTTTTTTATTAAAATAAATGATCTTATGATCCATCTTTTGTGTCGAAACATCGCTTGTTGATTGAAGTCACATGACTACAAACTCGTTAAACATGACGTCACAATGCTTGTCAGCGACTTGCATGCAATTTTTTAAAAATATAAATCAACGAGTCAAAATTAAAATACTAAAATCAGTCCCGTTTCATAACATATTTATGAAACTCGTGAATTGTATTGGTATATAACTCGATTTCGCTCGTTAAATACCAAACCACTCACTCGTTTCACACCGTTTGGTATTCTCTTGGTATAAATTTCTGAATTTATAATTCATAAGGAAGAGAAACTTGTTTTATGTCCTTTCGATTATTTTCTTGTTTGCTTGTAAAACTATAATGGTGCATGCGATGAGGAAACCTTTTGTATTATGTATAAAGAAACAAGATTAAAATGACATTGACTCACGAAAACAGGATATGCATTAACATTTGAAAAGAATCAAAGAATACGAAACTAACGTGAATGCGTACTGAACTGTCATACAGGGAACAAATCGACCAAATTTGAATATGAATTTTCAGCGACCACTTTGGTCAACTCATGTTAATAGTTTACGGAAATATTTCACAGTTTTGGTTTCAATAACAGAAATGAATTATTGTTTTAATGTTCAACACGAAATGCTTCTCACTATAAACGGAATCATTTCCTCCTTCCTGGTGATGAGAAGCACAAGCATGATAAAATTCTGCCATTATCATTTATTCATTTGTATTTCAAGTGCAGACATTTTCTTTATCCTTTTTAAGTAAGAAACTAAACACAATCGAGAATATTCAATTACTTTTTTGCGATTTCATTTGTAAAAAAAAGTATTGAGTAGACTGGTTTTCTAATTTGAATAAGATCTTACTGCATTGGGCAGTTAAACTTTTAAATAACAGAGTAGAGTCGTAGTGTACGTAAAATGATTTGGTAATCAACACTTACGTCGACATGAAAACATACATTTATGTTGGAAAATTCACTTCCCATGCGTCCCTGTAAAAAACCTTACCAATGGAAAAGAATACACAATAGGTCGTCAAGCATTTATTATATAAAAAGTATGAAATATAAAAACTGGTCATGCAATAATACTGATGGTTTCATAAACCCGCGAAACGTTTGAAATCACTAAGTACATTACAGTAAAGATTTTGAAAGCTTAAACTTTTAATTTTGTAAAAGGCCTTATTCAGCCATTGGCTCTGCAGCTCATCATTCTTATATATTGTATGAGGTAAAACAACATTTTAGTACACGTACATAAACTTTCGATTTGATTTAATCAGATTGTCTCCCAAAACACAATATTCTCTCCAAATCTTCTATGGAGTTTCTTCACAATAGTTAGCGTTCAAGGGTATTTTTTAGAGTCTATTCTAGTGTGAATATGCTATTGAGTCCAAATATATTTCCTCTATTTCCTATATCAAAAAAATTAATCCTTAGCCCACAAAGTCTCCAAATTGTAAGCCAGTAAAGATAAGCAAAGATCCTAAAGAATAAAACATATTGTTTGGATATTCAGCTTAAAGGAAACCACCTGAAAGTTACAAATCTTTGTTTTAAGTATTTTCGTGTCGTGAAACTCTTATTTGAGGACAACAGGAAGCCTGGCACAAAAATATATTGCAAATTATGACAAATGAGTGTTTTACAAATGTCTGACACAACCAATGAGAATGAGATCAGTCATGGAACATTAGAAAAATCTTCAAAAGATGTATACAGTGTTGAAAAAATAGTAGTTAAGTTTAAATGCAGTTCATACACCTGCTCAACCGCAAAAAAACCCAAGTATCTTGTGGGTGTCATTTCAAATCATTTTTCACAGGGTCAAATCTTCTTTGAAAATATATTCGCCTATCAACAAAACCCTCTTTACGTCCATGCTTAGTTTGAGAAACATCTGCTTATACTGTATATGAATATATATTTTCTATAACCGACAAAAATTGTCTCCAGCGTGCTGTACATTTCAATTCATGCGTATGGTAAATAAATTGATCCAGCTGTTATTAATACTAATTGTTAATTTCATCAAATTTGAAAAATATATAATTTCTTGTGTTGTCACCTAGTTTTGAAACTAAAGAATATGAACTCTTTTGTCCAAACCTAATACAATATAAAATTTGAAAAGTATTAACCAATGAATCACTTTGGCTATTCTTTTTTATCTATTTAAATAAATAAATTGACGGTTGGAAGGACGAATTTTTTTACTTGACATTCTTCTTCAAATAATCACTTTGATTCGAAAATAAAAATGAAAGTTAGTAGAGAGAACTTTAAGCTACTCATACAATAAATCATTTAACCCACTAGCTGTAATTCTGTATGTTTCTAGGTTCCTTATCATCATTACAGCTAGTTAGAAGTAGACTTACATGATACATTATACGAAAGTACTTTGTAGATATCCTGTTATCACAACATATCGTTGAATTCACTTTTTCCATTTGTAATGCCCTATATCTTCTATTATATTCATCGCCTGGAAACATAAATCAAACTTGTTTACAACTCGGAATCAATATAAGTGTCAACTACAATCTTTAAAAACACAAAGAAACAGTTGTAAGATATACCCCAGTGTAATACTTATAGGTATATGATTGGCTGATTGAGACTAAAATTCACATGAATTAAATAAAGCAAACGTCAGTAAGCAGGTAAAGCCACTTATCCTAAAATAATTGAGTTTTCAAACGAACAAAAATACAAAAAATACAAGTAAATCAAATTTTGAATTGGAAACAGTATGACATGCAAATGATAAGAAACAAATATAAAAACGAAAAATATAAAAAAGGTATAACATAAGCCTATTTTTAAAATCAATGTTCTTTTAAAAACAGATTAATAATTGTCACAAACGAGTATTTGATAAATATAAGCCACAGAATAATATATTAGTAACTACACAAAGTGTGCCATAAAACCGCTTTTAACGAAAAAAAATATATTTTCTAAACGAAACAAATTCAGATAATCCCAAAATGATGTTTTTCTTCTCTCAAATTACGTGAATAGAATAACACATTTCATATTTTCTTTTTATCGTTATTTGCAATTGAGAACCCAATGTACAAAGAATCATCATTTTTCTGTTTTTACATGCTCCACTTCAAATGTATCACGTCACGAAGAGTAATGTAGTTATTACGTCACAAAACCTAAAATTTGTGCAAAAGATGTCACTCAAATAATTTAACATGAAATCGATCTAGTTAAAATTAGATATAATTCTGTACGTCCCGAGGTCCCTTATTATCATTACAGTTAGTTTTAACTTGATTGACATGATATATTATCCAAAATAAATTGTTGAATGTATTATCATTTCACAACCTATTCATGAATTCACTTTTCCAATTGCAATGCCCTGTTTTTTTCCCATTACTTCAATATTCATCGGCTGTAAAAACAAAATCACACTTGTTTCGGCTCTGAATCAACAAAATCAACCGCAATCTTTGAAATTATTACATTTAGGGAAAATTGCAAGATTCTCTTCACCAATAATCAGCTATAAGATATATACCAGTGTAACAGTAATAATAAGCCGATTGGCTGCAAACAATTGATACTAAAATTCACATGCATTAAATACAGCAAAATTCAATAAGCAGATAGAGAACACTAGTTCTAAAATCACCTAATGCATAATTGAATGTGTATTCTATTGACTATATTGTGTTTCAATCAACCTACAATCCAATGTTTCACATATGTTATCTAATTTTCACACTTCTGGTCAACAATAGTCCTCCACCTAACGGTAACCTTGCTGAGAGTTTTATCTCGGACTTGACTTGAAGTTGTGAAAATCGCTTTTGACTTATGGTAAAACGACCAAAATTAGATGAATAGTTTTAAGGAATCACAGGAATCTAAACACAAAAAGTAAATATAGGATCTCTAAATAAATGCATTAGGTAATCATCACATCATGAAATAAACAATTACATAAAAACAGAAGTATTGTCAAAAATAAGCAAACACTTTTCAAATCGGCTTACAAGCTAAACACAAAAAGTTGTTAAAGAGAAATAGGATTAAACAAAAAATATCAATTGAAACCACAAAACAAAATACAAGTTAATCAAATTTTGAATGAAAAATGTTTGACATGCAAATGATAAGAAAATTGGCAAAAATGTAAAAAAATTAGGTACCAAATAAGATTATTTTCAAAATCAATGATTTTTAAAATTAGATTAAGATAAGTCCCAAACGAGTATTCGATAGATATAAGTCACAGACATAACATATTAGTCACTACACAAAGCGTGACAAAGACCTCTTCTGATGAGAAAAAAAATTTTCGAAACGAAATAAATTCAGTTACGTCCAAAAGAGATGTTCACTCCTCTCGATTCCATCCTGCTAAATCAGCGTTTATGAATCTGCTCTCGCTCCTTTCTGTTACCTGATCTCTTTCAAGCCAAAATACTCCTATCGCTAGCGGTCTTACCAATTAGACGACTCGCATTCAGCAACAACGCCACAACCCGGATTGGAAAATCTAATATGTTATTGCTTCAAGCTCCTTTAAAAAAAAGCTGAAAAATAAAAGGTGAGCATAGCTTCGAACATCAAGACGCCAACCATACGTTTCATATACGCTGATTTAACAGGATGCTCAAATTCCGAAAACAATAACACATGTATTTTCCTACATCGTAATGTTTATTAAGAACTCCTTGTACAAAGTTCCATCCTATGTCTATTCGTACATACTCCATATTAAACATATCGTGTAGACAGATGTAATTTACTACGCACAAATTTCGTCACATAAAATAGGTGTAAAAGATGTCTAATAATTATCCTTGTTTTTTAATTGTCGTTTTTTAATCATTAATTAAGAAACAACAAGATGATAAAAACTTTAGGGTTGCATCTAAATGTTAAATCAATTTTTAAAAAGTGCGAACTTATCACTTATACCCCTGTGCGTTACTGATCTGCATAAATTCCTTGAATACAATAACACTTTATGTAATTTCTTCTTATCATTATTCTTAATTCAGTAGTCCATGTACAAAGTATCGTCATATCTCTAATTGTACATACTCCATGTATTTATTACGTCAAAACATAAAAAAGATTGTAAGAGTTGTCTAATACTTATCCTTGGTCTTGATTGTCAAGGTTTTCATTATAGGTCAACCTATCACGTGGTCCTCGCTGCGTCTCTGATCTGGGTATTGCTGGGGCCGTGTCAAGCGACCTTCACACAGGTGACCTTTTCACTATAGCCAATCAGCGACAAGGCTAGGAAGCCATAGACACAATTGGATCATTTCACAGCCTTTTATTATTTAAAAATCAATGAAAGGTGAAAGGTCACAGAGAAGTAATAAACCAAACCGAAATAGGTTCTGATAGATTCGGATGAGTTTAGATCATGATTTGACACCTTTTACAGACATTTCATACTGTGCCGTATTGTGATTTACTTTTTTTCGACTTCCCAGATCTTGTCCGGTAGTTGTGGACCCGGTGTCTTGGTAAAGTCGATATCAACATAGACCGTTTCCTCTCGAGTTCCGACAATCACTGGTGCTCCGTTGTTCAAGGTCGGGGGAAGGAGGTCAAGGTCAGCATAAATCAAACCATCTTTGTTCTGAATCGGAAACGTTAGTTCTAAACTGGAGTAATCAAATGTTTAAAGGCTAAAAATGTATCATCTTTTACTCTCTTGATAACGATATACGTTAGTTTAAAGAATTTTGAGGAAACTTTTATTCTTCATCACATTGACTCCAGGGCTAAGTCTTTTTAAGCTGTCTTAGTGCTTAGTTAGTCGCAAGTGTCACGGTGTAACGATACCTAAACTCAGACGAGACCCGTTTATCCGACAGAAAGACAAGAAAAGAAAATAAGCAAGCCAATGATAACTAGAGAGAAGCAAATCAGTGAATCAAGTGATTTATTTGCAATCTAAACAAGACGATCACCAACAGCAACACGCTACCCGTAATCCACTCAACAAGAGTTAACAACTAATTAAGGAAGTCAACAACCCATGAACAAACAAATAGACAAACTGTAGGGAATCACTCTAGCATACCCCCAGACGTTGTAACAACAAGATAGCTAATGACCGTCTTAACGAGATAGCATCAATAAGACAAATCAACACTTAGCGTAAATATACAAAGGGGAGTGACGGGGCACGGGTGGACTAAAAATAGGGATGAATAAAAAACAAGCACACAGTTCTAATCACTACTTGAGTGAGCAAATAAATAAGAACACTAGAATAGGTATAGTAGAACTTATAAAATAAAGGGGAGGAAAGGTAAGAATAAAAACTGTAAGTTCTTAAAGGAAGTAATCACATACTCCAGAAAGGTACAGAGAAAAATAAGGAATTTACTTCCAACGTCACAGGTCCACCCGTGACCTCTCTCCGCAAGGATCAAATCAAGACTCCTGGTACCAGAGCTTAGCCCGCTACATATTAGCTCCGTTCGGACGTCGGAGAAGACTAGGCCAAGCTCCAAGAGGAGAATGGTAGCTTATCTTAAGGATATCGCGAATCTGTGTTTCTTTGCGAAACTAAATTATCCCTAGCTCCATAAATATTTAAGGTATGGAGCCCCACAATGGTAGAAGTAGATATAGTAGATATAGATATAAATATATATATCATGAGCATTGGCATATTAATGCTACATGTAAAAAGGATGATAAATGGAGCATGAAAACGATATTTGAACATATAAAAATAGCCACAGTCGGCGAATAAAGACATGAATGATAAAAATAGATACATGAATGTAAAGTACATAATATTTACTTTCGATATATACAATAATTGGTGATATTTTAAGAAAGTACATTAGAGGAGAGGCGGAGAAAAGGTCGCACGCTCGAACCGCGTAACACAAGTGAGTGTTAATGTTTGTTACTTACGACTATCTCACGGCCAAGAGAAATACGAAAATATAGGCCCAGAACACTAATAAAACTAGAAATGTGTGCATGTGATGCACAGTGATGTCCCCCTTCCAAACTTTTAATCCAACTTAATCATCTTATTGCCACTTATACCAAAAACAATCCATACCAAACATATACTAAAAAGGTTATGATATATTAGCATCAATGAACTTGACATAATAATGACTCATGAAATATACATGTTCAATGGTGCATAAGGGATATATATATATATATATATATATATATATATATATATATATGCAAAAGGCACCACACAAGCACTAGATGTAACCACATACCAGGTTTATTAGAATAATACTCATTAGCATTTTAGGTATAGGTTGGAAAGCTACCTCACTCTCATATGCACTAAGTTTAAATTGTAACCATGGAAACCAGAAAAATATTTCAAAATTGAGTAACCAAAGTAGCAAAAGGCACCACTCCTTTACTAGATCTAACCACATACCACGTTTTAAAAGAAAATATTGAACAGTTTTTTAGATATTGCCCGGAAACGGACTCTACCTCTCATTAGCACTAAGTTAAAATTGTTCCCATGGAAACCAGAAACAAAATAAATTCAATATTACCAAAAGAACAAAAGCCACAACTCCACCACTAGACCTAACCACATACCAAGTTTCGTAAAATAATATTGATCGGTTTTTTTAGATATGGTCCGGAAACGAAAGCACCCCACCTACTTTATGCACTTAGTTAAAATTGTTTCTATGGAAACCAGATTTTTTTTAAGAATAACCAAAATAGCAAAAGGCACCACTCCACCACTAGACCTAACCACATACCAAGTTTCGTAAAAAAAAATATTGAACGTTTTTTAAAATATGGTCCGGAAACGAAAGCATTTCGGAATTACGGATTAACGAACCACGGAACCACGGACGGGACTGAAAACATTAGCTTGAAGTGGGGGACATAATTTTAATTATAATTATAATTATCATCATAGTCTATCGAGAATGGGAATGTACAATTCCTACCCTTTCTCCACAGTTGTTGAGTGGTCCTTCGCCACTTGGAGATGCCCGTCTAACAATCAGTGCTTCTCTAGACTGAAACAGAAAACACAACAAATATTTCAATTAAAATGAGGAGGATTAAAGAAGTAATAAACTG